>NFZR01000037.1:0-323795 GCA_002165215.1 Fusarium pininemorale | reverse complement strand
GTCCTAAGTACTTTTTACTTTTTATATTAATATAATAAGTAAAAATTCTTTAAAATATCTATTAACTTTAATATATAACTAAACTTTTAATACTATAACTATTATTTTAGTAAATTATTTAATAAATTAATTTAAGTATAAAATCTAATTTATATTTTTAGTTATTAGTAATTAAAGTACTATAAAAAATAAGTAAAAGCTTTATTATTATACTATTTAAAAGTAAGTTTAATATAAATATTTTAAAAATCTTTAATTAAATATAATTAGGCTTAAACCTATATATAGTTTATATAAAATATATTACTTTATACTATACTAATATAAAGTTAGTAAAAATAATTTATAAAAATATAAAATCTTAAAATAGATTTTTAAAATAATAAATAATATATAAATTTATTAATTATTATAAATAATTAGCTTAATTAACTCCTTACTATACTTTAATTTAAGTAAATAATAATTCCTTATACCTAGTTACTTATACTAATACTAGCTATATATTTATTAATTAGACTTTTTATTTAAAAAGTTCTAAAGGTATTAATATAATTTAAGGTTTAGTTTTAATAAGCTTTAATAGCTTACTAGCTTTAATAAGAAATTAAAATATAAAATAATTAGTACTTTTAAAATACTATAATATTTCCTTACTTAGGCTTACTTACTATATAGTCTTATTATCTTAAAGAAATAAAGGCTTAGAAAGGTAATCCTATATAGTAAATATATACCTTTACTAATAATAAATTTATTAAATCTTTTTAAATATAAAGAGTTTACTAATTTAATAGAAATATTAATAAGCTTCTTACTAAGGCTATTATTCTTAATAATAAAGCACTTAAAATCTATTAAGATTACTATAAGAAATTAGTATATTATAAAATATTATAATAATATTATCTTACTATTACTTTTTAACTAAAAGGAATTTAAAAAAAAGAATATTATAATATACCTTTAAACTAAAAGGCTTTTAAACTAAGGCTTAATTATCCTTAGATAATTTAAAAAATAAATTAAAAGGCTTAAGTACTTTTAGGTTCTTTAGCTTTATAATATATTAAATATATAACTTAAGTTAAGAAAAGATATTTAGTTTATAAAGTAAAGGTATAGATTTTTTATAACTAATTATAAGTAAGTAATTACTATATATAATTATTATAAATACTTACCTAAAGAAATTTAACTTAGTTTAAATAGCCTTTAGCTTATATTAAATATTTTAAAAATAGTTTATTATTTTATTATATTTAACTTATAGGAAATATAATATAGTAATTATTAGCTATTTAATATAGACTATATAAATCTTAAGATTAGCTTAAAGGATTAGCTTAAATAAAAAATAAAAAATATTATATCTTTATATTATAATCTTTTTCTACTTAATTTATTTATTAGTTTTTAGTTAAACTATAGCTTAACTTTTATCTTAATTAAGCTTTTTATTAATAAAGGTAAGCTAGTAATCTTTCTCCTTAGTAAGATTAGTAATATCTTTTTAAAAAGGATTATTATTATTTTATAGGATTTTACTAGCCTTAGTAATTAATACTATAAATACTTTTTTTTTAAAAAAATTATAATATTTACCCTTTTTAATATTACTTTAAATTAGTATTTAAATATTAGTAACTAAGTAAAATATACTTACTAGTTTATATTATAATTATTAAAAGTAGTTTTTTTAAATACCTTTTTAATTACTTTATTTATAGTAAAATAATCTATATATTAGTAAAGTTTAGTTTTTAAGTAACTTTACTACTAATTAAAGTTTTTTTTTATATTTTTATATTTATACTATTTTAAAGTAAGTATATTTATTTTAGTATAGGCTTTCTTTATATAAGGATTTATTAATAAATCTTCCTTAGGTTTTTACTTATATAGTAGCCTACTAGGCAAATACTTTAGTTTAATTAGCTTAAATAATTACTATAACTATAAATAAGCTCCTTACTATAGCCCTTACTAGTTATTTTTTTTACTATAAAAAGAAATAGAAAATAATAGCTCTTTTTATAATATAAAAGGATAATAAAGGCTAGGGTATAGATATTAATAACTATATAGCTTAAAGTAATTATATCTTAAAAATTAAAAAATTAAAGGTTTAAGGAAAATAAGTTTAAGAAAAGATTAAGATTTCTAGTATTATAGTAAAAATAAAAAATTAAATCTTAAATTTAAGGTACTAGGCTAAAATAGGTAATAATTAGTAAAATACTTTAATTTAATTTATTTAAATTTTATAATAAATTATAGTACTAAGGTTTATTACTTAAAAGACTAAATCTTAACTTTAACTAAGCTTTAACCTTTTAAACCTTTTAAATTTTAAAATTTATAAGTTTTTAGTAAATTTTAGTATTTCTTTTTATTTTAGCCTTTTTTATTAAATTCCTTATAGTAATTAATTAAAATAATTACTTTTACTAAGCTTATATTAAAAATTTTAATACTACCTAATCTTTTAAATTTTATAATTTTTAATTTTTTTTTATCTCTTTTTAAAGTTTTTATTTTTATTTTTTCTAGCCCTTTTTTTTATAGTAATTTATTAAAATAATTACTTTTAATTTCCTAATTACTTAATATAGCTAGTAATAAAAGCTTTACTTAGTAAAAAGCTTAAAAAACTACTAGTAGTAAAAAGCCTTAAAAGACTATTACTAGTAAAGAACCTTAAAAGTCTATTACTAATAAATAACCTTAAAAGTCTATTACTAGTAAAAGTATATATAGTACTTAAAAAATAAAAGGAAAATTATACCTAAAGGGTCCTATTACTTCTTATAGTAAGTATTTTATTTATACTATTATTTTTTTATTTAATATTATTATAAATTACTAAATAAGGGATTTTAAAAAGGCAGTTATTATAAGTAATAAGCCTGCTTTTTAATATACCCTATTTATCTATCTTATCTATAAACTCCTTTATAATATAAATAAAAATTAAGTTACTTATATTATACCTAATTATATTAGTACTTTAAAAAAAGTAATTAAAGCTTTTTTATAATAAGTCTTTAAAGGTAATATTATTTATAGTAATTTAATATAGTAATTAGCTATAGTAATTAATTTTAAATTTAAGTATTAATTTTCTTTCTATCTATACTAGCTATAAAACTATTTAAAAAAAGAATATAAAAATATACTACTATATTTAATATATTATAGTAAACCCTATAAATAACTACCTTTAGCCTTAAATTAATTTAGTAATTATTATATTACTTTTATTCTTTAACTAAAATATATAAATTAAATAGTATATATAAAACTAAGTAAATATAAAAAGAGTTTAAGCTAAGGAAAAGGAAAAATATATATTAAATTAAGTATATACTATAAAAAACACTAAACTCTAAAAATAGTAAAAATAAAAGTCTAATTAATAAGGTAGCTTAAATAACTTAGTAAATAGTTTTTAAAATACTTTTAATAATAATAAGGATATATAAGACCTAGAGCTTAAGAAAAAAGGTAAAGGTAAGAATAAGTAAAATTTAAAGCCTTAGAAAGAGGTTAAAGGTTAAAATAACCCTATTTTAGTGCCTAAAGATAAGGGTTTAAATAAAAATAAGAAGTAGGATAAAAAGTAAGATAAAAAGTAAAATAAAAAACAGAGTAAGGAGTAAAGTAAGGAGTAAGGTAAGGAGTAGCTTAAAAAGTAGCCTAAAAAGTAAGGTAAAAAGTAGCCTAAAAAGCAGCCTAAAAAGCAAGGTAATAACTAAGCTACTATTATTTTATATTTTTCCCTAAGTAATTTATTAAGGTATAAAAAGTTAAAAGTTTATAAAATACTTACTTACTACTAATTTAAAGTAATTATTATATTTAATTATTATAAATAACTTTAATTACTTATATTATAAGTATTATAGATTTTTATTTAAATATTAATTTATTACTAAATTTTACCTATAAGTACTTATATTTATATAATTATATTATCTAGGTATTTACTTATAGGTAAGTATTTAAAATAGGTATTTCTAGGTACTTACCCCTTTAAGATAGGTACCTATAGATACCTATAGGCTAGGTATTTTAAAGGCTAATCTAAAGAGGTATTGAATTGGTTAAATGTAATTTTAGAAAATCTGAATTGCGGTAAGTTCTAATCTCTCCCTACCCCCGCTGACTTATATATTTAACTAACTTCAAACAGTAACAGATAAACCCCATTCCGATACAACGCCTTCCAAATACACATGGTCCGACAATATTTTCATATGGAGGGATATGGTGCGGACCATAAGGTCTGCTCTAGATCATCTACGCCAGTGTGCTATCGAAATAGCACATTTCTCAGCTCAACATCCCATTGTGACGGGCAAGGACGGATCATTCCGCAGAGACATCATCACACTTATTCGAGATCGATTTCCGGCTGCGCGTCAAGCCTTATGCAGGGAGCTAGGAGAATCAATCGCGAAAAGACGCAAACCTCTGTTGCAAGGCGCATACCCTAAGCCTCCACTGCTCGATACCTTTAGGAGCGCGTTTACTCTTAGTACTGCGCGTGATTATGTCGAGTATCCTCCCTTGCCCGAGGTAACTGAATTTGAAACCCTGGTAGGCCCTGGCTTGGACACAGTCCCTCAAAAGCTACCAGGAGTTCAGTGCCCCTTTTGTTTCTGCGAGTTGGTGCTAAAAAAGCCTGGCGATAATATACTTGCACTATGGAAACATCATGTCGACGAGCACATCGAACCGTACACATGTTTCCTCCATGATTGTGAGCATTCTAACAAGCCCTTCATGCACCGTGAAGAGTGGGCAGCACATATGTCAATCAATCATGATTGGTTATGTAGAGCCGATGCCTGGACGTGGCAGTGCGATACTGACCATGAAACCCCCATGAACTTCGAGTTCAAATCACAGTGGACGAGTCATGTGCAGGATTGCCACCCGGAACTTTGGAAACTTACGCTTTTCGGCCACTTTGACGAAAGACGTGAATGTCGGAGGTATATTATTCGTGATTGCGTGGTATGCCCCCTGTGCGAACAAATTCCCGAAGACACGGAACGGATGCTGGAGACAGTCAAAAACGGCGATTACGAAAAAGTACGCATGTTCGCGTGGAACCATGTTGCCGATCATTTGAAGTCTCTATCCATGATGGTCATTCCTTCTATTGGAGACCCCGCTTGCGAAGCGGCCAAACAAAATCAAAAGCTAGCCATTGAAGCCAAGGCCTCACGCTGGACGCTTGGGAGGGAGCAGCCCAGATTACTGCCCCGCGCTGTCCCTTCGGCCCTAAGCAACGTTGTGGAGGTCACTGAGATACTTACCGCCGATGGGCCAGATATCGCGTTGATTGAACCAGGAAGGACGCTAACCTTGTGTTCCGCAGCCGAGCAAGGCCTTGAGACTGCTGTCAAGCTCCTTGTAGACAGCGGTGCTCGATTAGAAGCAACAAATCGTAGACCGTTTGGTCGCGTTGGTAAAACGCCGTTGGCTTTGGCTGCCGAAATAGGACATGCTGGCGTGGTAAAGATATTATGCATGAACGGTGCGGACGTTGGTGCTATATGGGGCGAGGATAAGCATACTCCGTTATCCCTGGCAGCAATTAATGGACACGAAGATACCATGCGGGTTCTTATCGATGCCGGTTCAGATATGGAGGCCCGAACCGTGTATTCCAAGAGGGCTCCACTCCACTGGGCAGTTTTTAAGCACCGGGTAGAGAGCACAAGGCTACTCCTACAGCGTGGCGCCCAGGTAAATGTTAAGGATGAATTCGGAACCGCATTGTGCTATTCTGCAGGGGAGGGCCACTTGGATATTGTCAAGTTACTTCTCGACCATGGCGCAGACATAGAACTTACTTCCATCCATGAGGAAACTCCTTTGTCGTTGGCAGCTCAGCGTGGTCGTGTAGATGTGGTGCGGTTACTGCTAGCCCATGGGGCCAATATTGATGCAAAGAACTGGAGAGGCAAGACAGCACTAGATTTGGTCCAAGTAGAGTACAACGACGAGGGCCCCACGTTTGACGAGGTCGTCGAGGTGCTCAAGTCTCATTAGGTGCAGACTTCTGTACCTTATAGAAGACGTGTTTGAAGGAAGCTGATTGAAAAGACCGAAAATAGAAGAGAAAAAAATAGATTTCATTTTCTGTATAACTCGGATTGAGTAGTGATCACAGACTCTGAGGGACTAGCCTTAATTGTAACTAACAGATCTGGTCCAAAGCTATTTACATTTACGGGCTTTTGTCACGATCGAAGATCAATCACACGAAAAGCTGCTTTCTACTCACGCGTACTGATCTAACCACCGAGAGAAAGAAGCGATTTATGGAAGTAGGGGGGCTAGGACGAAGAACCCAGCCAGAATGGGAGTCGCCCAGATCCGAACTGGCTGGCAAGTTGTTGAAATCATGCTGGAGACTACTGATAACAGTGGCAAGGTTGGCTTCGACTCTTATCTCCTTGCTGCTCACGTAACCTGGACCAATAAGCGCGCATATTTATATCTCTTAGGTGTAAGTGAATGTTAAAAAATGACAGTGGAGGTCCCGTGTTCAGTGCCTTGGGATAATTTCCTATGGTCTTTCAGTTCATGGAAAAGACAGAAGCCCGACGTGTGAATAGTACTGGAGACAATCACAAATTGGGTTGCAGTGCCTCAGAAGACTGCGCTGCAATCGTCAACCCAAAGGCATTCTTGTGAATCACAACAAGTTGACAGCAAGAAACGTAGACTGGCCTACCAGGTGTAATAGCGTTACTTTTATACGTCTTGACTTAAAATATAATACACCCTTATCCCTTAAATAAAGCCCGACAAATACTAGTATTAATTTCCTCCGGTGGCCGACAAATGCTGTGGCTGCAGCGATTGGAAATGCCGTTCACCTGAGCATCCGAAAGCCCCTGTAATTCTCTCACTTTTGACCTGAGCAACGCTTGTTCTCCGTAGGACTCCTCTACCTTGTGCTGCTGGCACAGATGGAAAAGCATGACCTGCTCCTTGAGATGATAAATGTTATCAGAAAACACAAACGCGGAATTCGCGGTTCTGGCCACCTGCGCTGCGGCCCCCTCGATTTGAGATAGTCCTTGCAGTATTTTTTGAAGATGATGATCGATCAAGAACAGCCATTTCCTGGCTTCTACTGTCTCGTTGATTTGATCTGTAGCATCCTGGATCTCTTGGCTTATGTCCTCTGTATCTGACCACTCAGACTCTGTCTCTGATCGCGTTGATGATTCATGGCGCGATGGGTTACAGTCCTGTGTGCAATCAGCTACATTGAACTTAGAAGCAGCAATTAAGAACTTACAGAAGTTTGATCGAAGTCATGAGATATGTCTGTCATATCCCCGTTATCCATACCTGGATCATTTGCGAAAGGAAGGGCGGGGTTGGTCTCCGCTGTGTGAAAGTGTAGATCAATGGCCTGTTGAATCCTTGATGGGAAAGCGTCGGAGCTGCTCTTAGGCGATAACTGCAAGTTTGAAATGGGGGATATTGGGTTTGTTGGAGCGGGAGCAGATGACATCGCCGCAGGCTGTGTGGGGGGCTTTTGGCGCGTGCAGGATGGATGCAGAAGGATTTCCTCTGCTTTTCTTTTCCTACTTGCGCTGCTTGACGTCTGAGAGTGAAGATACCCTGTCGGGTCATCGGACGAAGGCGGTGTTGACATATTTTATAGTGGGAAGGATAATTAGCTGGTAGTGCTGGAACTGGTCTTTTCCGAGTGAGGTAAATGTTATTTATAGGAGGTGTCAATGCCTTTTTCTGTTCTGAGTTACATGAACTGCTCCGAGAGCTGATCATCCGGCGACGGGCGCATATTTCACGAGTGGCGAAGCAAAAACCAATCATACTGGTAAGACTGAGTACAGTGACAGATCGGCGCTCTGAGACATAGCAGCTAGTACAACCTGGGAGCCGTGTCTCAGCCACTACAACGGAAATAATGGATGGCGACGTTTTTCGACCTGAATCTGGGCTTGGGCAAAGGAGCTGAGCAGTCCCCTACATATATCTTAAACCTCATGAATCTTGGAGGGATGTACAATAATTGTAAGCAACGCGTAGCCTACACCTACTGAGGCTTTTGTATATAGAACATGCAGTCCTGGAATATTATACAGTATAATAGCGTAGTGGTTAGCGTTATTCTTGAAAATAAAGATAGATCTCGATTGAATCTTTATTTTATTGCACTTCAGCTTCTGCATCCCGTTTCTGTCTGGGTTACCATGGTCTGGAACGCAGGGAAGAGTATTCTGAGGTATATACAAGCACAAGCATCCATCGCTGCAACCCTACCATCTCACAGTCATGCAAAGGGTTCAAAATAAGGCTAGTCGATGGCCGTATCTCGATATTGGTGGCGAAAGCGTATTCTAAGACACGGCTCGGTCATGCAGCCAAAAAAGATGCATGTCACCGGCCCATGTCCCAGCTCGGGGGCTTGACCTTTTCGGACCCGAGTCCAGTCACTATCAAATCTCTCAATTTTGCAGGCGTTTATTCACCGTAAAATTCTTACCAGGTTCAACGTCTTTTGGCGTTCATGCCGGCAGTTGATACATGGGAATAAACGTGGCCTCTTTCCTACAGCCCCTAGCGGTTTTAGGTGACATCTCGCTTGTTTTAACCGCTTGCGGAAGTGGGATTTGCAATACCGGCCCCCCTTAGTAGCTCGCCAATAGGTTTCTCAATCTGGATGCTGTAGTTCACCGGAATCAGATCTTTGTCTGAGTCAACGTACAACGGTATCGAGGATACCGCCCAGCCATCTGTAGCCAGTAGTCAGCAGAATCTCCCTAATCGCAAACTAGTAAGCAAATATCGGAGTATTACGTGTAAAACCATGTTTCACATCAAGTGCCACAATGGGAAGACCGTTGAGTGGCGGATTTCAGAAGATTGTAAATAGAGAGACTGATTTATAGTGATAAGCCAAGGGCATTTAATCTACGACATGAACCCTGGAACATCACCTACCCCATCGTTAAGGATGGCCAATGACTAGCGGCCTGGTCCGCAGAGATCCTTACGCTCTCAGGAAGAGCATTACCTCTATGTTTATAAATCAAGGCTATCACTCTATGGAAATATATTTATTGCATATTAAGACATAGATATGCTTTCAAATAAGACTGGCTTACTATGAGCATGCTGAACTATTACTCTGTGGTAACATGCTTAGCTCGGCATCCCCGGAACTTCAAATGCTGACCGTTCATGGTTCCCGTGTCTCGCCCTCTTGGGAAGCCTTAGTAGGCCTTGTAATTGTGCTGAAGGTCGCCAAGGGACCGGTATAGAGCTGAACCCGAACATAGCCCCGCTGGAAACAGTATAGTGCAATGCAATAGGATAAGCTAAATAAGCCCAAGGGAGAAAGGGGACGTCCTACATGAAACTAAGGTGCCAAAAATACCTAGCCTAGAATCCAGTAAATCTTTGCAAGCTTAGCTAAGCCTTTTTATCACTAAAAATAGGGGTCCTAAGCGTCCTTACCTCCCCATTACCGGGTTATGGTCTATATGGCTTTCCAACCCTTATCCCCAGTTTGTGACACGTCAACGGCCTTGGAAAAATTAGCTGCACGCTATTGATTTGCTGGGCCTGCCATGGATAACAATTCTCTGGCATCCTTGCCGCTTAAATAGTAAGATTATGTCTACAGAGAACGAAGGGCCAATTGCTAGAAACCAGAAAATTTATATTATACTATATAAACTTATAAAATTAGGTAGCGCCTGTAGGTCCAAGCTACTGCATAGTGCCCTAGTTCCTAACTATATAAGGTTACTACTAATTTATAAACCTAACCTTTATTATCCTTTCCCTTACTTTAATTTTCTTTATAATTTATAATTATCTTAACTTTCTATAGTTACTATAACTTTAAACTTAAAGAATATATTTATTAATATTATTTATATATATATATAAAATTTTAAAGTCTTTAGATAATATTAATATAACTTTATAGATATAATTAATAATTTTAATAATAATAAATACTTTAAGGTTAAATAGACTTACTGCCTTATTTATTAACTTTTTTCTTTATTTAGTTAATTAGAAAGGATTTTCTTTATAAAAAATAATATTTACTATAGTTAGGTTAAAATTAAAAGTTATTAGTTAGTTAATAATATCCTAATTAAGGAAAATTAGTATTTTTATAAGCCTAAATAAAAAAGGAAAAGGTAAAATAAATTTAACTAAAAACTAAGCTATTATTATAAGTAGTAAGAAAAGGAAGCCTTTTTTTAGTTTAAGAGTATATTTAAAGGTTAGGACTAACTATAATTATTTTTATTTATAGTTATAACTTTAAGGCCTTTAATTTAAACTATAATTAAGTCCTTAGTTATTTTAATTATAGTTAGGTAACTTCTTAAATATTTAATAAGTTTTTTTTTCTTTTTTTTAACTAATAACTTATTTAAAGTTACTATTTTTTATAATTAAAGGACTTTTAAATATTTAAGGATATAAAGGAGAATATTTTTATTAAATTCCTTATTAGGACTAAAAGTTAGCTTTTCCTTATTATAGAGATAGTTAATAAGCTTTTTAGACTTAATAGTTATATTCTTTATATTCTCTTAGCCTAAAAAGTTAATATTTTTAATTTCTTTTATAAAAATAAGGTTATCTTAACTTTTATTAGGTTTTATAGTTATTTTTAAATAAAGAAATAACCTTAATATTATTTTCTATTATTTTTTTACTTAGTCCTAAGCCTTTTAGATAATTTATATTATTATAATCTTCCTATTACTTATACTTTAGTTAGTCTTTCCTTTTTATTCTTCTTTAAGCTTATAAATATCTATTTCCTTTTAATAAAACTATTTAAATAACTTATTTACTATTATATTTAGTAGCTATAATAAGCTTATATAGCTTATAAGGATTAAAGCTAAAGTTATAAGCTATCTTTTAACTTCTTCCTTAACCTGCCTTATTAGGTAAAAGGTTATAGTATTTATTACTAATAAGAAGTTATTAGTTATTAATTTAATAGTTAGGATATTTTCTTTTAATTACTTTTTTATTAGGTCTTTATTATTATATATAGTTTTATTATATATTACTTTAATCTCTAGAGTATAAAGATAACTTTTATTTTTAAAAATCCTGCCTTTATTACTAGTAAAACCTTTAAATATAATTATAAGATTAAGTCTATAAATACTATCCCTAAAGATATATAAAATTACTATTACTTACTGCTTTTCTTACTTACTATATATAGTCTTTATAAAAATAGTTTTTTCCTTAAGTATAGCCTAAGTACTGCTAGTATTATTTATAAATATTATAGGTATTTTATTAATATTTAAAGTATATTATTATTTAAAGTATTTCTTAAGTATATTAAGAATATATTTAATTTCTATTTTAGGTAATAAGTACTATTTTAAAGGTAATAATTATTATCTATATTATATTTATTTTATAAAATAGTAAAATAACTTATATATTTTATAATAAGCTTTAGGTTATTAAGTAGCTTATTTTATAACTTTTCTTTTAACTATATTATAATGCTTTTTAAAGCCTACTTACTATTTATTTAAAAATATAAATAGATTAGCTTATTTATTTAATAATACTAATAATCTAAATATATCTCTTACTTATTTTTAAAACTAGGCTATAGTTATAGTATACTATTAAGTATAAAGCTAAATAAAGTCTTAGAATAACTACTTCTTAAGATCTAGCTACTTAGGTAAATAGCTTTATTTTTACCTTTAAATATCCTATAGGTTTACTTTTTACTAATTACTAATTATCTATTATTTAATCTAGAAATAAGCTATAGCTTTATACTAAAAAGGTCTTTTATATCTATTTATTAAGTTAAAATTTATAGGATTATAAACCTAGTAGTAATATAGAAATATTATTACTTTAAGCCTTTTAGTCTTTAAATAAGTCTTTTTTTTTTATATAATGGGCTTTTTTAATTTAAAGATTTAGTTATAGATCTACTTTAGCTTTAGCCTATACTTTTTAGGTCTTAGTAATTAGCTAGCTCTAGGACTATATTGCTAGATAGAGCTTATTTTACTAGTTATTTTTATATATTATATATCTATAAATAACTTTATTTATAACTTTAAGAGTAGTATATAATTAAACTAAATCTATTAATTAGTATTTTTAGCCTGCCTAGTTAATATATATAGGGAAGAGCCTTATTTAATTACTTTCCTAATTAGGCTAGATTAATGCTAACGGGTTCCACAGGCGCTACCTAATTTTACGAGTTTATATGGTAACCTGGCATAACAGATTTGGCTAAAGTTTTCTCTGAATTAGCTTTGGTCTCGGAAATCCTTACATACGCCCCAGCTCCTTTTCTAAGACTTACGTAAGTTCTGTATAAGCAAGTTTGCAATGACTTCTGACGAGCCGCAATCCATCACCCCTTACAAATAGAGACGGGTAAACCGAAGTCTCGAGTCAAAACTCTTACTGTCAAGGTCTATGAAAACAAAACCCTTCTATAACACCCGAAAGCAGATGCTGACTGTTAATTGCCTTTGATTTCGCACTCGCACCCCCATACCCATTCGCAAGGAGATGGAACGCGCCCTACTCGGCGACCTTGGTACCACGTGTGGTTCTTGCAGCAAATCCATGGGCAACAACAAAGCTGTCAGCAGAAAAAGGGCCTGCTTTAACCCAGTTCCAGTGTGTGATAAGTTCTCATGTCTGTGTTCATCTTTTTTTTTTTTTTCCAATTCATACGTCTGTGTTCATCATGAGATCACTAGGATGGACTAGAAGACTTGCTTTGATGATACAATGCATCGATATTATTGTAGGTTCAGCATTTGCTCAGCTGCCATAACCATCCGCGGAGCTGTTAGGCACGGAGAGGGCTGCGACATACAGACAATTCAGTGCGACGGCATTCCAAATTTAGATTCTACATCTAGCTCCTAAATGTCATATACCTCGCCCAAGCGTCTTTACTCAAGGCACCTATCCTTTTCTTTTACTTTAACGTCTTTCTCAGTATGGCGCCTAGTCTTATATGGAGAACAGCTTTCGATACGCTATCATCACGCTTCTTTCTATATTTGAGACGTTCTTTGGTGGTTGTAAGCCCAACTCTACGATCGAACAAGCTATTTACCGAAAAGCATGGCGATTTAATTTGCAGCGCCTGATTAACCAGCGCTCTTTGCTGACTTTGAACAGAGCCTGAGACTTCATTGCCACTCTTTACACAGCTCCTTTTAGGGAATGGTCTTCCATCCACATAAGGACCTCCTGGGCTACTGTTTCATATGATTCCTTGAGTCTGGCAGTTTTCAACGACGTCACTACGGCTGGAAAAAATGGTTCATTCTATGCTAATGCTGAGGGAAGCGGTCATGGTCTTGTATCTGATGTCAAGGTCGGGAAGACCACCGGAGCTAAATAAGAAGTCTTTGCATCCTTTTCCGAAGCATGAACTTATGTTATCTACTTGGGATTCTTCCACGGGCTCATATGCTTTAGATTACGTAAGGCAAGGCTAACGGGGGGTAGGACATCAGATGTGCGGGTGTTCGTGCAAGCAATGCAGCTGTCATCGAGGTCCAAAGGTCAGGCGCACAAGAGACTATTCCACGGTCAGACGAAATCGATAATTTTGATGACCAGGTCAAGAGATTTAATATTTCCACAATCCAAATCGCCTGGTGGTCTCGGTAGTGACGCATGAATCATCGACACGATTATGTCGGCCAAGCGGTTAATGCGACAGAGGGACGACTTCAGTTATCAGTTCAGAGCGGAGGACAATGTTGTTCACATGTAAAATTGACAATATTTCTTGAGCGTCAACGATTTTACTAGTAGTACATCCGAACATACCCTCTCTCAAACCACGTTTCGAAGTCCTCTCTCGAGAACGACTCCAGCGATACCAACACCCAACACTCCAAGCGTCCAGCTGTTTCTCGACTCCTCCAACTTGGGCCAGAAGCTGTTCTTCTGCTGCCGGTACTCCTCAAACTCCTGTGCCTTTACAGCATCGTGCTTGGAGTATCGCTCAGCTTGACTCTCCTCGTTCTCCCTATCACCGCCGATGTAACGCAGGAAGACGTAGTTTGCGATTGGGCCGAGAGCAGTGATGGGATGGAGGATGCCGGCGCCAAGGAGCAGAAAGGGGAACGAGGCGTGGATTAGAGCGTCGCCAAGATAGCTTGGTTCGTTAGCTTTGGTCTATTCGTTCGTTGAGATGAGAACTTACTTGGGGTGTCTAACAATGCTCCAGACGCCTTCACGGTTGATGCCTTGAGTAGTCTCGTCCTTCTTGAACGACTCAAGCTGAGCATCGGCCAGGGTCTCAAGAGCAAATCCGGTGGTGAACAAAAAGATGGCTAGCGAGTGGAAGACGAATCCATTGGAAGTAAAGGGTGAAGCGACGGCGCTCTCGGCCACAGCGCGGAAAGGAATTGTGAATGGAAGTGAGATGATGGTCTGCGCAAGAGCCTCGGGCAAGAAAGTAGTAAAGAGCGCCTTGTTCCAGAACCCAGGATCCTTTCTCTTAACGTCATAGCAAGGATCATCCCTCCCATGCTTCAAGCTTCGCGACACAACACGGGAAGTAAGTCTCACTCCCCAAGCCGTAACACCAACGAGCAGAAGCTTCTGCGAGTATCCAAGACCATTCCAAGCGTCAAGAGGCGTAACATTGTCGTGAACATACTTAGTGCCAATAGCGCTCCACCAAGCATTCACCGTCATTCCAGAAGCCCAAAGAACGTCTTTCCCCTCAACCCTATCCGTATACCGCGAAACCCCATACGCGACCGCCGACAACCCAGCATGCAGACTAAAAGACGGCAAGACTGCGGAGTGCAGTAGTCCCAGCGCGCTAGTGCCGAGACCCTGATACGCGGTGCGGTTGAAATGCGAGCCGTAGACATCTTGTTCGGCGCCAGATGGCCCGAAACTAGCCCGAGGCAGGGACGGAGGGTGCCCGGCAAACTTGCTGCCGTAAATATCCTGCTCGGCCCCAGATCCAGCGAACGAAGGTTTAGGGAGAGAGTGGTCGGCGAATTTACTGCCGTAGACGTCTTGTTCGGCTCCAGATCCGGTGAATGCCCCGTGGGGAAGAGAGGGCACGTGGCCGGCTAGTTTATTGTCGTAAATGTCTTGCTCGGCGCCGGAGCCGGTGAATGTGCCTTTTGGGAGGGAGGGGGAATGATTGGCGAGTTTACCGCCGTAGATATCTTGTTCTGCCATGATGGGAGATGAGTCAAGATTGATGAAGATGAATGAAGGGAGAATGGTTGGAGGTCATGATATACTGGTCAAGGTGGAGATGAGACCGTCGTAAATATTGCGTCATGGGTTATATCATCATTGCATCGTCAACACGTTCTATGAAATGATGACTAAGGTGACTTCCGATGTTTCAATTTATTACAGGAACCAATATGTTTTTACTTCTTCTTCAATCCTTGGTATTGCCTGTGAGTACAGTGACCACAGGTAAGCAAATGTTGGGTCCACTGGCTTGGGGCTTGTTTATCGGGGTTACATATTCCGACAAGCGAGGAATGGGGTCTGAAATCAAATACGATCGAGTTGCCACTAGTTCAATGGCCCATCTTACATCGCAATAGCCTCGGCACTGCCGTTAGTAAATACGACCGCGTCAAGACCAATACGCAGTGAGACGCGACATGTAGGTCACGTGTCATACCGCATGGTTTGCTCAATATTTACAACGCAACAGCCACAGAGGGCCGGAGGATATGATAATCATGATTAGATATTCCTAGAAAGTTTGTAGGCAACTAGATAACTCAAATTGTCTTGCCACCGTTTGACTACATAGGTTGACTTGTGATTTACGAAACCACGATAGATAATCCAGCCGCTTAAATAAACAGAGCAACACGAGGCATCCAGGTTGATCTTCCCCAGGAAAATCCATGTTGTTTCCCTCTTGAGAATTCCGACATCTACTCGTCGTCGTGGACATCGATGACGGTCTTCTTCCACTTGCGGGCGGGGACCTTGCGCTTGAAGAGAATGTCGATCTCTCGGTAAGATCGGTTCTTCATCTCAGGAAGCCAGATGTATGCCATGACCAAGCAGACGAAACCGGTACCGGCCCAGACATAACCGCACTTGCCACCGAGGTTGGCGCCCTGTACACTGTTAGTAGCTGATTTGAGGTATCTGGAAATGGTGAACTTACAGTAGGGTTAAGCATCCATGAGGAGAGGAAGATACAGGGGATGTTGACGAGATAGTAGCAGCCACGGCCGACACCAGTGGTGAGAGGTCGAAGACGAATGGCAGAGGTTTCTCCGATGATGACCCAAGAGGCGGGAGCGGGTCCGAGGGTGAAGAGGACGGAGACAATGAGACCGAGGGCAGCCTGGGTGTTGGAGTTGATAGTGGACTTGACATCGCCGACAGAGGCGGCGATACCGAGAGCGACCAGAAGGACAGTGTTTCCGAGAGAGCCCCAGAGGTAGATGGATCGTCGACCGAAGTAACTGGTGAGAATCCAAGAGAGCATGACGAAGACGGTCTGAAGGGCGGATGTGATGAGACCCATAGCGAAAGCAGTCTTGTTAGGCATACCGGCCTCTGTGAACAAGTCAGCACAGTTCATAAAACCTCACATGAGAGTTCACTTACGCTCGAAGAAGTAGACAGCCTGGTTAGCGATCAGGTTACCAGTAAGGTTCTGAGCGGCGTAAACGCAGCAAACAATGGCAGTACGGTAAGCATCAGTGCCCTTGAACAGCTCAAGGAAACTAGGCTCCTTGATGGTCTTCTCGAGATCAATAGTACGTCTCATCATGGCAATAGCCTCCTGAGCGTTGTCGACGTGGGTAGAGCGACCGAGACGTCTAACGGCATTGGCAGCCTCTTCGAGACGACCCTTTCGGACGAGCCACCAGGGAGACTCAGGAGAGAGGAAGATGAGAATAGCGAGGGGGGTGGGGAACATCCACTGAAGAGCGATTGGCACACTGAGATTCCATTAGCGGAGTGAAAGATTGGCGAGGGGAATTGCGGGAACATACCGGAAAGCAGCCTGCTCATGGAGATCATTGTAGCGGTAAGCAACAGCACCGACGATAATCGCACCAATGGCCCAGAACATCTGAAGCATCTGCGTAGCAGGCGCACGAAGCTGGAGCGGCACGATCTCGGAACAGTAAGCAGGAGAGTTGGCGATGAAGATACCCCAAGGGATACCCTCGAGCAGCTGAGCGACGAGCATGACGGCCAGAGAGTCGGCAAAGTAGAAGATGAAGATGAAGGCGTTGAGAGTCATGAGACCACCGATAGTAGCCCATCGGTATCCGATACGGCTGGTGATGGGACCGGCGATGGTGACACCGATGATGGCGCCGATGGGGCCACCGACCTGAAGAGCAGATTGCCACTTTGTCTCGATGACATATTTGCCCTTGGTGTCACTCCAGATACCGTATCTGTCGGCGAAAGCGGGGAGGGCGATGAAGTTACCGATGAGGAAAACACAGTAAGCCTCCATGATCTACAGCCAGTCAAATTAGCCACAATTCACCAGCCAGTGAGGGGTAACACAGAAATAGAAACAGGGGCGGCGTACAATTGTGCAGGACATGTTGAAGGCCCAGAGAGAAGCAGCGGGATAGGCTCTAACGGCCTCGAGAACGGTCATGTTATGCTCCGCGTTCTCAGCGTCGATGGCGCCCTGCATGTCAGCGGCCATCTCCTTCTTTGCCTCGACATCGTAGGCATGGTCGATATGGGCGCCGTCGCCCTTGACCTCTGAGATGCCCTTGTTATCGTCGTTGGTGCTCATGTTGACGTGTTGCTAACTCCAAATCAACAATGATTGAGGATGAGGAGGAGGAAATGCAACGGTGCTGCCGAGCGATGACACTTTATAAGAAAAAAAATTGAAACGTCGCGTTGGGAACATGCCGATCGTATGGATCCCTGTCCTTAACCTGGTATGGTAAGGATGGAGTCGTAGCCGTCAAAAAGTACCTTTGAGCTAACAGGCAAAAAGAGAGGGCTTTGGGCGATGATACGTAGCGTGCATTTGTGCTGGGATTGGATTTAGGCATCTGGGGTTAGACGCACGAATGGTGAGGCCTGTGAGCGAGGGGGTTCCCCGCAGCTACCCCGGATCAAGACACCACTACGGCGCGACTCCGGCGGGAGGTGAAGCCTTTCGGGGTTCATTTGCCAGGATTGGGACAAGGTTGCATGCATCGGTCTTAATTTCCCCGTTTTACTCCAACATCTCCACGCTTTGACTCACGAGGTTCGTGGTATTTACTCCCGAGCCGAGGGTAAGCTTGGAATGAAAACATACCGAGCCGGGAGTCTATGTCCCGAATTACCCCAGACTAAAACTGTCAAGAACGAAAAAGGAAGAACAGGAGAAGAAAAAGAAGGTTATTTCGTCTGGGGAAAGGCGGGTCGTGATTCTCCAGTGTATACGGTTATTCCTCAAGACCACTAGAGAAAAGCTGGGGAACATCAACATGCGAGCGAATCATTCAAGACCCGGTTAAACCAAATCAAAATTGGAGGGCTGCGAAGGTCAATCCCTGCTCCTGGCTTCCATGCTACCCCATCTTCCCATCTCCGTCCCCTGTGAATCTCACGTGGGCCATACGAAAAGTCTAGAGCCAGAACCTGTAACAGTCGCACTGCTCGCACAGGCGCGCCAATTGACGCTTGACGCGATGTTGCTAGCGTGGAATTAATGCACCTATCGGGTTGTGATCCACGGTGGAGGCCAAGAGCGGCATTCCTTGCCGTTGATCCTTCGAGAAGCAATTGAGGGATGGACTACCGTACAAACTCACGAAATTGAGTAGCGCCTGTGGGGTCATTAACTAATGCAAGCTAGCTATCCCTGCTATTTGATTGGGTCGTTAGGTAATAAGCCGGATATAGTAGATTATTCAGCAGATAGCCCCCTTTCTCTAACCAATCATAAGCCTAGACCTTTCCCCCTTAGCCTGCATAAGCCTGCATAAGTGGGTCTTTGGTATCCACCGGCGCTACTCAATTTCGTGAGTTTGTACGGTAAAAGGTTGAGACTATATCATAAGTGACAGAAATTCTCAGGTAAATTAGGTCATAATTTATTAGACTTTGGACCAAGTATTTTTGACATCCTAATTTGGTGTCGGCGGTTTTCTTTCGCCCCGGTGGTAATCAGGCAAATGCAGGGTAGTTTTTGGCGCCTTTATTCCCAGAGAACACTTCCTGATTTGCGCGTGTAAATTGTCTTTTTAAAGTAGTAATTTAGAGTTAATTATATGGTTCAATGCTTATAGGAGCGTTAAGTTAGAGTCCCAACGGTCCGGGTAAAGTATCCTGGCGTACAATATGTGACTAGCTCACATGCAGAGTAAAGGCTGAAACCCAGCTGGTGATGGATGCTTGGGAAGTTTGGATGGGTTGCCCTAGACTTGCATCCGTCAAATTCGGATTCCACGTGGTTTATGTTGCATTAGTTGAGGTCTCCTCTTGGAGCTGTCATCTGGAGTCGTATCTGGGGTCTAGGTTAGGTTGCGTTCGAGATGGACTGGTGCTGCAATGAGACACGACGGGACTGCTGCCGATTGACGAGAGCTGATCAGTATGGGAGACAAAACGGATCTAAAAATCCGCCGGATATTTTTGGGGCTCTCCCTTCCAGTTGGGACACAACATACAATGGAGTAGGCCGAATTTACTATTGTCCGTGATTTCTGATCAGACTTTGTTGGCGACAATTCCACAAGCCGATCGACGCAAGCCACCAGACAAACGTGTCGTTTTCCTACGGAATCTCGGCGCAGGGTAAGCTGCTTAAGCAATACACACTTTTGATCTTGTACTAACCAGGACGGTTGTACTGACCAGGACGCGTCGCTATTGGTTCGCCTGCCAATCTGCCATGCCTTGGAGAAACACACGATAAGGAGGGGCGAAGGATCGCCTAGTTCTGGATGTAACCCGCAAGATAATTAGTGGTTGCTCAATGATCTACTCCATACACCCGAAATACTGAGTCGCTGCTATCCCCTTTCCCAAGATCTCTTCTTATTTCGTACAATTTCCAGTCGTGAGCTTGTAGCTAAAATCCCGATTCCATCTTGGACTTCAGGGACCACTTTTACCGGCGCATTGGATCTTCATCTAGCTTGAGTTGGCCTTATTGATGGGTCTTGTGGCGAAGATAAGGCGACCAGTCCCATCACGAAGGAGAAAAAATGCCCTGTGTGTGACTCCATACCAAGACGGGTAGGTTCGGTGACATTAACGATAAGCTCTGGATCTGCAAGCTAGCAATGTGATAGCGTGTGATAAAAGCACTCTCGCTTGAAGATCTTCAGCGTGCTAGCTACGCTAGATACAAGCCCAGCGCTGCACAAACGTTTCGCAAGAAGCAGTCGTACCACAGCACTGAATGTCATGTGTAGCACTACACATTAGTATTGGTGGATCACGACTGCAGTAAGCGACATGTAAACTCGTGAGCCGTGATTTCGAGGCAGGAATCTGCTCTGACGCGTGAACTGGGATTGTTCAAGGTGGGCTCCAGTTGAATTGCGAGGTTACTTCCTTGGGCTGCACAAGCCGACGATATGCTCGCGAGTAGTGTGGCAGGATGTACCGATGAGTAAGTGATTGGTTACCGGCGGCTGAGTGATGACGCTGTGAAGACTCGATCCCAATTGGTTCGCATAAGACTCTATCCCCAGACTTTCGATTGAACTAGCAGGGGCACTATCAGCATCAATGGCCGATGAGGTGTAGTCCTCCAATTTTCTTGAGGAGGGCCTAGACGTTCACTTACGGAGGACTGTTATAGCCAACACCCGCGGCTTAATGTGACTTCAGGAGAGACAGTGAGAACCATCACGGTGCCGAGTATTCGGGACAGTTGATCCTGCTCCTATTCAGCAGCATAGTGATTAGTAATTCAATGAGGCCCCACAGATCATGCTGTATATGTAGGCAGCTCACCAGTTGGGCGTTACATCAGGCAAAGGCTGCCTATAAACTATTGATACTCTTTAATTTTATGCTAGGCTGAAGGCTATTTTAACGTCCCGGAATTATGATCCTGTCACAGTAGATAGCACGTGGTAGCACATCAGATACTATATTCTTCAACTGTAGACTCATTTATATCAGATCGGTAAGGGCAAAATGAACATACCATGGTAAATACACTAAATGTAATGTGCATTTAATGATTTGTGTCTATAGTGTAATATCATATAGTGTTGAACCCAATCAAATCCATTATATTTAGTGCTTCATGTAACATTTCCTTCCCTGCAAAGTCTCGCACCGTTCTCCGATCGGCCTCACTAGATTTCGCTTGATACACCACCAGGACCTTTTCCACTTCGGAACATGTAAGGAGGAACTTGGCGGCTCTAGCTGGAATTTGTTGATTGTAAGAGTCAAGATTAGTGCGCTCTAACCATTTCAATGCGTAATGGAGTGGCGTGAGTCCCTCTTCGGATTTGTCTGGTGCCCATGCAAGTCTTGGGTATGCTTTGAAGAGACACTCGAGAATCTTCACATTGACATTGAAAAGCTGATCTATTGTAGCTGAAAATGCGGTTTGTCCTCTGTTGTTCCGAATGAAGAGATCAACAGAATTGTTCTCCAGTAGCACGCGAATCGAGTCAACAGACTTAGCTGCATGCAACAGACTTTCCCCTGAGTTGTCCCTGTGGTTGATGTCTCCGGTATTGTCAAGAATAGCTCGAAGAACAGTTTGCGGGACACGACGTCTCAATGCTAGATGTGCCGGTATATTGCCATCACTGTCCGTGATATTTGAGAATCTACCATCGTCATATTGAAGAAGGCGCCAAGCCATAGACAAACAGCTACTGCAGTCCTCTTGGCACAGTCCTGCTATGCAAGAATGTAATGGTGTAAGCTCTCCCTTATCTTGAATTTGGAGATACTCGTCATTTCCAATATCCATTAGGAATGCGGCAACGGAGTAGCACCCCTTGTATAGTGCCCTGTGGAATAAATTGAGTTGTCGAAAAAATATGTCCCCCCAGATCTTGTACTCTGCACAGTTGGACTGTGTAACGAAAATTGCTTTTTCATTGTAAAACTCTGGCTTGACATATTGGAACCATGCATGCATTAGCGCTGCGTCTATTGAATGAGAGCCTTTTCGTTGCAATCTCCAGGGGGTGTTGTCTAAAACTTTGCCTGGGACTAGCTTGATCATGTCCGCATGGTATATTGGCTGCCTTATAGTCAGAATCATGCTCAAGGCGGCTGGACTATCCGCGTGTATTGCTCGCGCAATAATTCCTGCCAGGTTGTCATGATTTGGGCTATAGCCACTGTGCAAAAAGAATTCCAAGATATCTAGGTGTGACCTGTTGATCGCAACGCTGATTGGGGTACGTCGGGATCTTTGATCAGATGTATGATGAAAAGGGTCAATCCCGTTATTAACGAGGTACTTGCAAACAAGGCCATGCCCAGCCTCAGCTGCTACACATAGGGGCGTGATAACCTTTGCTTTATGGCCCTTGAGATCAGCTCCTTGACGGTGGAACCTTTTAACCTCATCGAGGTCACCAGTCTTGCAGGCCTCATAAAGGTTCCATTCGCTAGTCTCAAGGTCAGCAGAAAATAAAGCTTTCGCCTTGGGTACGCTCTGATGAAAGGTCTCATTATGACTTTCTAGTCGCTTTGGGGCAGCGTAGCCAATGGTGTGCGCAAAACAGTCAGTATGAGGGCACCTGAAGGGCCTCTCATGAACTGCTAGGTGCTCCTCGAGGGCAGCTTCGTTCGAACATCCCGTGGCAAACTTGGAGCATTCAATCTTATGACACTTGTGCCTGATTGGCCCCTCAGTATCATCGAAAGCAGCGGTTTCAGACTTCGCTCGTTGTAGACTAATAAGCCTTCGCACAACGAGAACCTTATCTTGAATGGCCAGGTTCAAGTCTTGGGATGCCTCATTGATAATTCTTGTTTCGACTGAGACCTCTTCGCAGTTGGCCTTTTCTAAATCAACTGCTGCTGCTTTGACAGCCTCCAGTTTGGGGGCTGAATCCGTCGAAACCTCGAAAGCCTCAACCTCCTGTACGTGGGCGTCATAGTGAGCGGCAGCGTAGTCCAAGAACCCAAAATAGCCTGAATGAATATCGGCGGTGATGTTTTGGTACTTGCTTGTAGTGAAAGGTCGAGACGATAAATACCGACAACAAAAAAGAGCCATGTCGATATGCTCCTCTAGCAGATTGACCGTCCTGTTGTCAATGAGATATCCATGGCAATGTCAGCTACTTTCGATGTATTGAGGCTGGCATATGGTCTCACCTGGTTGCTGTTTCATGAACCATGCTGATGAACTGCTCAGATTCTATGTTGGGAAACATATCGCAATTTGTTACGTCAACAAGGGAGCTGCAGATTCGTTTGCAGCTGTCTAGACGAAGGTTATCAAGGTCACAACTCTGCTTTTCTGCATCAATGCAGAATCTGGCCTGGATTTCACGCCATCGAAGGGGCCTTGCGGCACAAATAATCCAACCCAGGATCCTCTTCACGCTCGTGTCACGCGAGGGCCGATTGTTTTGCAGAACACGTTGAGTGATACGGTCGTAACTGACGGTGTTAGTAATCTCACACTATCTCTGATGCCTTTCCCACTCTTACGCTTGATCCAGATCTTTCGGGAAAGTATCGCTTTCCAGTTCGTCTTTAAAGTCTCGCTTCGAGTCCATAGCTGCAAGGTTATCAAGCACCACTCTTGCATATAGAAACATCCCTGAACATGTTAGTATTATGAGCCGTATGTCGGTTAGATCCTCTCACCTCGAGATGCGCCCGCTATTTTGGAGACAAGAGTCTGTTCTTCTTGCGCTGCTAACCGAAATCTAGTTCGTATCTTCGCGGCTTGCTCTTTTGTGAACTGCTCAATGTCACTTTGGTGAGCATCTACAAGGTCCAGTCGGATCTGAGGATGAGATGATAGTGTACAGTCGAGTCTTCCGTCTCTCTGTCCGCAAATCAGTATTTTAAAGTGACAGCCACTCGATCTTGCAGCTGGAACGAGCCTGTCCAGACACCATTTGATAGAGATTTCTTGCTCGTTGCCCATCGCCTCATCTAGTCCGTCAAGGACGAGCGTTGCATTAGGCCGAGATGTTAAGCAATCACTTGCCAGTTGCTTGAGATCAGCAATTTCGGTGACGTCTTTGGTGGATAGTGTCTCGTGTGCAAGCCTCATAATAGTTTCGTCGGCGTCGACAAGTTGCATGATGATTTGTTGGAGCATCGACCGAGCCGTTTTCCGGTCCGCGGCATTGTGCTTGAAGAAGAAATAAGCTAAGAAAGACCTCCCGGGAGCTTCAGAGGCTTCTTTCTGCCTTTGATGACGAATAATTGTCTTTGCTAAAGTGGACTTGCCTTGAGGTCGATTGGTCAGTCTCTGGACAATCCCTGAATAGCAAATAAGTAGATGACTTACCGGAACCAGGGGAGCCATTGAGAAACAAGACCCTATTCTCTGCAGACTTCCCTTCTTCCCAGCGCTTAAAAGTTGGGTTGGAAAATATCCAAATACCAGAATTCTCATCTACAGGATCCCGCGATTCCAACTCAAGATCGGTTCGGGACTTTGAAACGTTCAGTCGGCTCTCCAAGTAGGTTTTCATTTCCTGGGCTTGCAATATTCTGCTTTGCAACTGCTCAGAAGCCAAAGTAGACCTTATATCTTCGAGACTTGTCTGCAAGTTACCGAACTGGTCCTTAGCGTATTCGTCAGAATCTTGGACTTCCTTGAGGATAGCGTGGGATTGCAGCCTGTCATCTGATAACAATGCCTGTTTGCGCTTGAGACTTTCGAGAATAGGCTTCACTTGGCGTCGAAAGGTCCCCCAAGCCCATTTAAAGAGTCTTTTCCATTCTAAAGCAACAATTGAGCAGGGTATAATACATATCTGGGGGCGGGTACACCGACCTGGTTGAGAGAAAACGTCCAGAACGCATCGATGGAATCGAAGGATATCAGAGAAATAATCCTCCAATACCAACTTCAAGTGACTTCTACTCTGAATGAGGCTGTGGAAGAAGGCAAGATTACCTAGCGCTTCGGCGATTTCTTCGTAAGCTTCAATCAGTTGCCTGATAGCTTCTGTCCAAGTGGTGGCGACCATAAGCGCCAGCTTGATCGGTCCCTATACAACATCGTCAATACCGTAATAGTAGTAATTGACAGCTTGTCTTACCCAAATAAAAGCCACAAAATCACTGGCGTTGAGGAATATTGAGACAAGCTTCTCAACATGTTCCATAGCGTGGAGAAATCTCTGGATTCGGGTCAATCTGCAAAGGTCACCTCTGCGCCCCAGTATGTTCTGCATTGCCTGGATTGTGTCATTCAGAGTATTCTGATTAGCTCCGTCCAGCTGCTTAATCTGATCATCAGAAAGCTCTCGGCGAAAGAGGTCTAGAGACCTTTCGAAGCTGGTTTGATGATTTGTAGCCATTTTAGATGGTTGTTTAATGGTTGTTGAGGGATGTGAAATGAACCCGAAGGGATTGTATTTGAGCACTAGGCCTGGTATCATCAAACAATATGCACGTCGCCTCACTTTCAACCCAGGGCAGACCGACTCGTGTTTCGTGGCTGAAAACCGCAGCCAACGAGAGTGAAGAGTCCCCTGCTGAGACATGACAAGCGGGGCAGTTCTGTAATTCTCGGCGCGTATCCCAGCACAGCCTGATTGAAGAGACTGACTGCGCCTCAAAATAATTGGTAAGGCTTTTTCAGCTTGACCGCTAACAAAATAGGACGGCCAATATCACAAGAAGGTCCCAATCCCTCTCCCAATATAGGTGGCGGTCACAGAGACTCTGAGCCTGTCTATGCAAATATGACGCGACCTCTAAAGCGACGAAGAGATTCCAAAAATGATGCCGAAAACAGCATCTCGTACAGGGATGCCCAAAGACAGGTTGTCAACTTCGATGAAACAAATCCTCTACATTCTTTTGACTCTTGCATGGAGTTAGACTGGCCGAGTGACACAAGTGGCATTGGCGGTGACATACTAATTGCAGAAGAGGAGTTCGGTGAGGAAAGGATATGTTACGGAGCGGTAAGGTGGCTCGTGAACCCCCGGACCCTCAAATGCTGACACTGGACGTCATGATCCATAGATCTACGGAGCCCAGGTCCTTTTGAATCCTCTCACTCAGATGCCTAATGAGACGCAGCCGTGGGTCAGGTATTGTTTATTCAAGATCGAGCCTGACGGAAGAACTCACTACCTGGTTGATGGCAGGGAAACCAACTCGAAGAAGAGATCTGTTCTGGATTGCGATACAGCCGCAATTCTGACTTTCACAGCCGAAAAGTCCAAACACATATCCTTCACAGCGGTTCTTGGAGTCGATGTGCTTCGTGGCAAGCGGAAAAAAAATGGAAAAGGCTTGCCAGTTGCTGTCTCCGTCAACATATATGGTCCAAGGAGCTCAATGAGTGACGTCGATGATGCCTTATCCGAGATTGGCACTTATCGCACTTGTCTGCAGCATCCTATATGTCTGGAACCGGGTATCCCATACATCAACCCGCAGTTCTTCTACCCGACTTCTCAGAAGACAGACCTTAGACATTTGGTTGGCTTAAGCGCCCGGGAAAGCAAAACCATATCCAAGATCTCTCAGGAAGTCGAGGAGGTTATGGTGTCCTTGGACGGCTCATCCGAAGATGTCACAGCAGCCCGGAGAGGGGATCTGCCGCAAGTTCTGGACCTGTACTTGCTGAAGACGAAATTGAAAGAGTAAGCAGTCCGTTAGATAGCTGAAATGCATTAGAAGTGGCTAACTTTGATCATCAATAGGTATCAGCTGAAAGGGGTTGAGTTTATTCTTGGTCGCGAGGACGAGGCTGTAGCCACAGAAACGCACAGGCACATGCTTATGTCGATCCATCATAGGTATGGTTTGTTGACATCCGTGTGAATGGGTCGGAGTAACTGATTCTGGGCTTCCTCTTCAGCTTGCTATCTCACCCAGAAAAACCGGGCCGTGGCGGGATACTTGCAGACGTGATGGGCCTCGGCAAGACACTAACCATGCTGAGTGCGATCCTTTACTCAGGGCGAATGGGCGAGGCATTCTCTGGCGATGGCATAAGCAACGGTCACGCTCCACGTCTTTCACCGGTGAACATGACTCTTGTTGTTCTGCCATCTAGACGTATGTTCCGACCCTCGATATGATCTACTGACCTCTGGATACCTATTGACGAAATGAAGAGGTACTGGATGTGTGGCAAAGTGAAATTGACAGGTAAGAATAAAAACAATAGAAGGTAATATTTCAATGAATCTAACCACGTGTAGCCGATTTCGACCTC
This sequence comes from Fusarium pininemorale, assembly GCA_002165215.1. Taxonomy (NCBI): domain Eukaryota; kingdom Fungi; phylum Ascomycota; class Sordariomycetes; order Hypocreales; family Nectriaceae; genus Fusarium; species Fusarium pininemorale. The sequence continues at coordinate 296,380 of NFZR01000037.1, read as the reverse complement.
AAACCTTTAAAACAGTCACTTTCCATGGAGATGCCCGACCAAAGACGCGGGAACCTCTTCTTGGTCATGACCTCGTATTGACGACGTATCACACGTTAGAGAAAGACAATCGAGGGAAGGGTATTTTAAACTCCATTGACTGGTCAAGAGTTGTTCTTGATGAAGGCAAGTATCACTCTCCATCTCAAGAAAGATGGATAAAATCGAGTTCCTCCGACTAATCCTCGAACAGCCCATCAGATACGCAACTCTTCTATCAAACTGCACAAAGCCGCAGCTTCCCTCAAAAGTAATACCAGGTGGTGTTTAACCGGAACGCCTATTCAGAACAGCTTTGATGACCTCAGATCCTTGTTGAAGTTCCTACGTTTCGAGCCCTTTTGCCAGAGCAACCTGTTTGAGCAACATATAGTCAGGCCTTTCCGACAGGAACAGCGGGATCAACCAGGTGGACTCGACGAGGCTCGGAACCTGAAAATTATGCTCAAAGTATGTTGCCTACGAAGAACTCAAGCGAGACTCGACCTTCCAGCAAGCACCGTACAAAGGGTCGACGTTACGCCCACCGAGACCGAGAAGTCTATGTTTACAAGCGTTCTCGACCAATGTAAAGAAGACTTTGACAAGATGGCCGGTAAAGAAGGGAACTCGAAAAAGTCCAATGTACTGTTTTCAGCAATTATGAAACTCAGGAGGGTTTGCAACCATGGACCTGTTCCTAGCAGTGCTTGTGGCTCAAAACGCACCAATCAGTTGGCTGTGCTGAAAACAAAACGCAAGGCCTCAAGATCGCCGAGTGCAGAGCCCGCTTGCGAGTTTTGTGACGAAAAGACTGGAAATCTTGATCTTCTTGGTGGTCTTGATAGCTGCCCCATTTGCGGTCGGCTGGAGTCTGAGATGAATGACGAAGCCTCTTCCCTGGCACCCTCACCTCGGCCGGCACCATCTCCAACACCATCCATGATGGATATCGATACACCGGAATCTTCTATTGGCGAATTTTACAGACAGTCGGTTCATGAGCTGAAACAGAAATCTTCAAAGATGTCAGCTGTCGTGGACAACATCAAGAAATCCTGCATGGCCGCGGGTTCCAAGAGGTAAGTCTCCACGAAGCTCATATTCTATAGCATTATTGATGTTCGGACAGTGTTGTGTTCTCGAGCTGGAGAGATACTCTTGATATACTTGCAGCGATATTAGGAGCAGAAGGAATTGCTTTTGTTCAGGTTGATGGACGTAACCCACTGCTAGGCCGAACAGAGTTACTCTCCAAGTTCTGCCAGGACCCAATGATTCGAGTTCTTCTCATATCCATCAACACTGGCGCAGTTGGGTAAGCTTGGCTTCAGTTTACAGGTGCTAAATTACTCACACCACTTTAGTCTCACTCTTACACAAGCAAACATGGTCCACATCGTTGAACCGCAATGGAACCCAGCCATCGAAGAACAAGCGATCGCAAGAGTCGTCCGGATGGGCCAGACGCGGCCAGTCACTATCTTCAAGTACATCACGGCTGGTTCCATCGAGAACGTAGGGCTTCCCAATTTACCTCGATGACGAAGACTAAAGTCCTATAGACTGTTGTAAAATTGCAAGAGAAGAAGACACGAATCATCAAACTATCGATGCAAGATAAGGACGGCGCTGAATCCGATGCGAACTTGGATGTAAGCTGTGACACCTTTCCACTATCCCTAGAGTACATCCTGACCTAAAGCAGAGTTTCAAGTTTGCCATCGATCCGAATGAGTGGGGGGTTGTATCATAAATAGGTATCGTGCAATTGATCGCGCCATAGAAATGTTGAAAAATGCGCGTCGTCCTCTTTTATGTCACTGGATAACTATTGTCTCTTGTCTCAAATTAAAATCCGGCGTCCATTGGATGCAGTTCAGCTGGTGCCCAACTGTATTCCAGCTTGTTCCAATGTTCCCATAGCCAACATGAACTGTCCCGAGTAGTACAGAATCCAAATAGCGTAGTCCATCCAAACTTGGTGTGAGGATGATGCTGGAACAAGAAATCTGCCAGAGGCCAAGATCGTATCAGATACCGTAAACACAACAGCTCCCAGTGCGAGTTTATCGCTCCTGATCGTCAATGCCGAAAATATCATGCCAAGAATGGCACAGGTATAGAGAAGAATCGGTAAACGAAGCTCGCTGTCGACTCTCGGGATCAATAGCGCCAACATCGTGGGTCCCAATAAGACAGCTGATATAACGATAGCGACCCGTGATTGATCTTCCAGGACAAGACTCTTTGCACCAGTCTGATAGAACAGTGTGATGTAGCAGAGATGCGACGTCAAGAAGCTCCCGAGCCCTGCCAGGAATGCCGGCTCTGAATCCCAAGCGAGGAACGCATCACCAAGCGCCCCAAAGCTGAGTGCAGCTAGGAGGTATGTCGGTCCATCCACAATCTTGACGAGGATCGCGAGTAGAGATACTGCGAGGGTTTTGGTGATCATGCGCGAGTAGCTCGGACTCGCACGAGCTTTAACGCCATAGAGAATGGCCGCAGTCAAGGAACTGGCAAGGAGGTAATTTTCTGGCAGCATGGTGTTTTGTTTTTGATGTGATTCCAGGTTGCAGAGGCGTCCTCTCAAGTGCGAAGTCGTAAATTTATGGTCATGGTTGGAGTTGACCTCGGCACTCAGTAGACTCGCACGTGACAACCTTGTTAGTCGGCCTGCCTGTCTAGGCAACTTCTGCCACTCAAGGTGTTCTTTTCTTGGGAAATATAGCAATTTAGAGGTACTCACGTGAGATCTGAAGTGGCCGGATGATTTTCAAGCTTGGGAATCCTGGAATTCACGCATTTACACAAAAAGCCTCATTGTCTTGATGCCAACTACGGCACTCTGCAGCAAATCTTTGAACAAAAGCAATCATGTCCAAGCTATCCTTTTTCTGCGTGACAGTGAGCGACTGCAGATATCAATATGAGTCATGGACTGGGCCGTTCATGAGTGTAAAGAGTCGAGATAGCAGTTTCAGTAACACTGCCATGTATCAGACTGTCACTACTGACTGTGGCGCTCAGTGATTAGATTTATCATTAAACCGTTGAATCACAAAGAGCACACAACTATAAATTCTTCACTTTCTTACCAGTTCACTTTCCCTGCCAGCAAATTTCTCCTCTCAAACCTCAACATAAATCAACAGCCCTACCATCGAATTCTTCTCTATACGCAAAATGAGCACTAACGTACGATGGATTCATGTGTTCTTACACAAGAAGGACCACGCCTCCAACGCGGAAGCGAACCTGTTGAAGCTGAGAGAGGTCAGCGATTGGTGTTGGTATTATGATCTCCACGAAGGCGGCTCTGTCCTTCAAATGAAGGCACGAATCGACACAGCTATCGACGATTCCCTCGTCGACGCTGTGAAACTGCTCAGGAGGCTTGGAGCTTCAAGGGACTGGACGTTATCCCACCACGTTGTAAAGTCGAACGCGATGCATTTTTCTGACATCGATAATAAGACGACACTGGCTTGCTAAGTTAGGATATTACCTTGAATTGATTTCACATATCAATAAATATAGTAAGCTATTAGCGATAATCTACAAAGTAACTTATCTCATGGGCGGGAGATGTATATCTTGCTCTAAAGTAGAATCATGCTATGAACCTGGGCGAAACTATCAAAGCGTAAAGAGCTTAACGACAGCTGGGACTACGTGCTAGGTACACAACAGGGAACCATACTTCAGTTGAAGTACTGAATATGAGTTCATTCATTTGACTACAGATATCACGGGCGATAAGGGGGTTGAAGAGAGCTGGAGACAATCTCACTACTTGGCTCAAAAGTTCAGACTTATGGGAGGTCAAAATAAACGTGCCAAAAGGTGTTCAAAACTTCACCTAAACGTATGCCAAGTTACCTAAGTCTTTTTGTCATGCTTAGGGTCAAGTCCCCCCAGCCTAGCAAGGCATTCTGCTAGGCAGTGCGGGGTACCAGCAGCAGAATTAGCGAACGATCATGGATGGCAATTTGAGAAAACAGACTGGGAAATTGAGAAGACCAAGAGACAGAAAAGCAGGCTGGTCCCTGCTCTATACGTCATGTTACTCGGGGTGGCCTTGAAAAGCGGCTGTGCGACGTCATTTCGCAACAAGGATAACAAGACAATGGCACACAGCAGTGCACTTCAGCTGAAGGTCAGTCTGTCTCAGATCATCCAATCACGTCGCTCTTTCAACCGACTCAGCCTCCTGTAGGCTTTATTCAAGGCCTTTCCAGTCTTTGTCAGAGACTAACGTTCCAATTACTAATATCACGCGGCAGCTTCGAATCTGAATCATGGAAACTCACGGGAACGTATTTCAGCGACGTAAGTGACGTCTAAAAGGGCTGTCATGTTTCTGCACAGAGGCCAGCTTTTCAGAAGCGTCCGAGGCGTAGCCCGTGCCCAGCCTCAATTGATGCCTCGGCTACATCGTCATCCGTCTCATCAATGGCTGTCAACACACACTTCCAGTCAAAGGCGCAGTAATACCAAGCGATCAAGACTAACATGGAGAGATATGATATGGATATCTGTTGGCGCTTTGGGCTGGGGCCAAGTCTTTATCTCATCAGTATACCAGCCTCTCAGAGACAATAGTGTTCTCACAAACATTGCTCAATCGACCGTCTTTCAAGTAATACCCACAAAGTTAGCACAGCCGGTCGAAAGAGAGGGAAATGGAGTGTATCAACCGATCACTGGCGACAAGGAAATACGACTTCTTATCCTAGAGCCCGGAGCTCGCGAGGATCCACTGGAATGCCAGCTGGTCAACGCCGAGCTGTCGTGGAGGACCAGATTCGAGGCATTGTCGTACGTTTGGGGAGACGACACTATCCAGTATCAGCTGAAATGTTCTGGGCACGATATCTGCGTCAGGGCCAATCTCCATGATGCCTTACTGGACTTGCGACATCTAACACGAAAACGCGTGCTGTGGATTGATGCCCTCTGTATCAACCAAGCCGACGGCGACGAAAAGTCCAAACAGATAAGACTTATGCATGGAATCTACTCCCAGGCCCAAGAAGTGCTCATCTATCTCGGAAAATCAGATCCTTCGGTCCAAGGCGCTATAGCATCAATGCGCTGGCTTGACTGGAAGTTCATACCTCTTTATGCTCGGCAACGTCATATGGGTTCATACGTTGGCATATCAAGTTTTCTTATTGAAAGGCAGACAAATATAAAACCTATAGATCGACAGGACTTTACCTGGGACCCGATCATCAAGTTGCTGGGCCGTCCATGGTTTCAACGCACTTGGGTGATCCAAGAGGCTGTTATACCGAAGCATGCAAAGGTCATTTGTGGGGACCAGTCAATATCCTGGGTAAGGTTTCTGAGAGTTGTGGATGCCATGAAGAATTACCAAGCCTTAATAAGGCCGATACCGGGATATCATTCCATCTACGATACCATCTCCAGCTTGGACTTGATGCGTTTAGCTCGCAGCATTCGGCATCCCAGGATCTATATACTTGGCCAATGGTGGTATCGTCCTCTCTTGACCGGACACCCACTGGACGGACAGGGCGGTTCTAAGCTATTTGACCTCATCTTGATGAGTCGCAGATACAAGTGCACATATCCTCATGATAAAATCTTTGGAATGCTCGGCGTTACTGGTGAGGACACTAGTAGCGAACTCTTGAACCCAGATTACAACATCTCACCGATGGACGCATATCGAAACTTTGTGCTCTGGGAAATACACAACAACAGAAGCTTCCGTGTCCTTGGGACGAGTTCACAAAAGGCTAGTCAACACCGCTCGTCTCCATCATGGGTCCCAGACTTTAGCAACCTTGATCCAATCGAAAGCCTGACCGGGACTCTGTTCGGTGTTGCCGGGAACGACGCCAGTGCAGGGTTGCCAATGGAAATACGAGAATCGAGTGATGAGACTACGCTACATATCAAGGGAAGTATAGTGGACAAAATCCATACTGTTGGTAAAAAGTCGTTCACGGAAAGATCCACCAAGTTCAGCAAACATGATCAACGAGACGAGCGAATCTCGGTAAACGACCAACTTCGCGTGAACAGGGAAATGGTTGAAGAGGCAAGGGACATTTGGCTGGAAGCGACGAAAGGGGCAGCTCGAGGCGTTGGACCTGGCCCCGGGGCTCAAATGTTCGATACCGCGATGAACCAAGGTACGCCGATACCCGTTATCTCTCCAGGGTGGGAGCCATTTTTACGAGTGCTTTTCGGCGACCTGTCTATAGGGAGCAGATCTTCCATGGTTGTCAAGGAGATCTCTACGTCTTTTCTTCGCTTGACGCTTGCGGAAGACAAGGTGCCGAAGGAATATGCCAAGGGAGAAGAAGTCTTTGCCATAAAAGGTTTGAGCTTCTTTACTGCGATAGCGCAGTCACGACGGTTTGCACGAACAGACATGGGGTTGGTTGGTTATGTGCCCATGAGAGCGAGAAGGGGAGATTTGGTAGTGGTTCTGTATGGATCCAAGGTACCGTTCGTGGTTAGGGAGAAGGGGCATGGCAGGTATTCTTTGGTAGGGGAGTGTTATATGGATGGGATAATGCGTGGTGAGGGAATTAGGTTTGCAAAATACGAGAACAGAGATATAGAATTGACATTAGTGTAGAGTAGCAACGCCGCTATCGGTTCATCAGCTGAGCAGGCTTTTGTCTCGCTTCACCAGGAAACGATAGCTAGATCTGTCCAGAACATACAAGCCATTAAACGTTATCGTACAAGATTGATTCCACCGCTGCGCTATACGCGGCAGTCTCGGATAATGACACGATAATGCACCCTCGAGTCTGGACTTGGAGCGACGACGGTGTCTTGCAAGGCCCTCCACGTTTTATCGGCCGCTAAGATAGTGCCCATAATTTCCACCATTTAGCAAACACCGGTGACACCCGATTACCTTTGATCGGTTATCACAAAGGATCTGACATCAAGATCTCGATTGTCCCAACAAGAAACATAACGTCAGTCTCTAATCCTTGTGCACCAACAGTCGAGCAAAAAGAAGTTCACGTGCAATACTCGGATCAGTGGATGTTTTAATGTGGATAATTGGTCTGCATGAAGATCTTCATAACGCTACTCAAGATTCAGGTCAAAGCTGACGGAAACCCCTGACGCTTATGCAGACCCTTGCTCACTGGCTTGAATTAATTGTTCTGAGCTCAGACTCTACAAGCACGAATGCGCGAGATTCGACACGGCTTGTAATTAACATCTTACGATATTGTGACTCGACCTGCAGGAGACCAGGGATCAAAGCGGAATATCGACGCCACGTAGGCTGCGACGGACGAGACCGCAGGCTAGATTGGCCACTAATCCAAGCTGGAATTAGGGTCAGATGCCCTGTAGTTTAGCCCGCTGTGGCTTTTTTCTCCTCGCGGGCACGGGCGGGAGGGGCCGGTAAATGCCATTCCATCGATTGAAGCTACGGCAGATGAACACGTTCACTTTAATCCCAAGGTGCTAAATGAGTCAGAGCAGAGTATGAGCAAGGAGAAGAATGACTGGCGATGCAGTCGCGATTTTTTGATTAATAAATACATAGAATATCCAAGAAGCCTTCCCGGTAAAATAGTGAAGATAAAAGAGGGAATCACTTGTAAATCACCAAACTCCCATCCCGTAAATAAATCCGTAAATCACCAGTCCAATCATTTAGCCATGGAGATTCCGTTTCCTGCCTCGAGGGTATCATTGGAGTCAATTGAGCATCGTCGGTCCTTGACAAACTTGGGCCACGTGTTGGTGAGCACCAAATACTTGATGTGCTTCTCCGAGTCGTCGAAAATCGTCGCATCAAAGCCCTCGGGAATGTCACCCCAGTACATAGCCTTGTCGCTCATGTATCCAGTATCAGCGACAGAGTCAGCAGCCATGATGCCTGTCTCGGAGCCGTGTGATGATGCAGCTGAGGACTTGACTTTGGTGGGTGTTGTGACCATCTGGAATGTCTCGAATGGCAACGCTGGGTCAACCTGCTTCTTGTCGCCGTAGAGGATACGCGCAGAGCTCTCAAAGACGCCTTCCAATATTTTTTGTTGCTGCGATGACAGGTTGATCTGGAATTCTGCGTCGCGCGAGCTGACAAAGCCGGTGTAAATGCGAAGAGCGCTGTTAAATCTCTCGCGGACGAGTTCTTGCACCGACGGCTCCTTGATCTTCTCGGGGTCGCGCACATCAGGCGGTAATGAAGACTTCCACTCAGCGACAGCTCGTAGAAAAGCAATGTTCTCTCCCGAAAAGTCACGAAGAGCTGAGAATTGCTGAAGAGGTTCGGGATTACGCTCGAGAACATACTCAAGAGCTTCCATGGTGAGAATACTCTCACCGGAGGCGCTGCTCTTGACAGATCCGTCCTTGGACCAGGACGTCAGAGCAGAGGGGGCAACAGTGGTAGAACCAGTAGCGACAGATCGAGCACCATTGGTCGCTGCGCTTTTGTTGAGCTGCCATTGAGCGATGGAGTCGAGGGTCTCTTGGCGGAGGTTCTGGTGCTGGATGACTTCCCAGCAGGGCCAGAAGATGGTAAAGATCTCAATGGCCATGATGGAAATGGCGAGCCTATTGTGCGACGGTGAGCGGGGATGTTCTTAATAGGGATGCCTTGCCGAGGTAGGTGGCTTACCATTGAGGAGGAATCCAGTAGTAATTGATGGGTGCCATGGCAGGCACATACAAGGCAATGAGCCACATTGGAGTGGCATGGAGGCTGATTGTCTCGGTCAGTTTGTGGTATTGGGCTTGATCAAGGGATAACTCACTTAGCAATGCAGCAGGCGACGGTTTGGACCCTCCATCCCTGCGTGTCGTTGACACCACGGGCCTGCCAGAGGATGTAAGGGGCGACGATCCATGCCCAAAGGAACTGCCAGAATACAGAGGGCCACCTTGCAAGAGATAGTCAGTACATATCGCGATGAGATCAGATCAAGGGAGAGTATGCTTACCATTCCCAGCCCTTTCCGACCTGAGACTTTCGGTACTCCTCGGAGCCGGGATGGACTTCCGTGCCGGAGACACCCCATGAGGGATGGAACTTCTTAGATAAGCACCACATGATGATGGTGAGGATGAACTGCATGCGTTAGCATTGCCGTATGTATGTATGTGAGATGTATTCCATACCTGGACCACCATTCCCAGTCCAACCGTAACAAGAATCTTCTTGGAGTAATCAAGCGCCTGAAAGCGACCAAGCAACGATCCAGGTCTAACACGACTCTTGGAAGGTGCCTTCTCATCCGAAGCAAACAGTTCCTTCTGCTGCTTGGCGACATGTAGGAAACGGCTGTTGGAAGCGTGGAACAACGCGATGCCAAAGGGGAAGTACAAGCTCATGATCCAGAACTCGCCCTCCGGCGTAAACAGCGGGAAGTAGACGTATCCAGTCTGAATAGCTCCCCAGTAGATATGAAGAAGAACGATGGCGGCGAAGGAAAGCGGGAGGTCTCGGATTCGCAGCATGGGCATGTCGCGACGTCTCCAGAGGAAGACCATGCCGCCCGCGACGATGAACGTCCAGACAAAGGTCCAGATGATCCAGAAGATGCCGAGGCCATCGAGTCTGGCCTCGGGCTTTTCGGTTCCGGCCATTGTAGAGTAAAAAAGTGTAAAATATCGATGGTGTTTTTTTTCGAGGTGTGAAATTGAGGAATAGGGAAATATCTTTTTATTGTATTGTAAGGAACGTGGTTTGGAAAGGAATGTGTCGGGTCTCCGCAACACAAAAACGGTCGAGAGAGCAGAAGAGCGCACAAAGCGGAGATGACGACGATATATAGTAATACGTTAATCGAGTGCGATTCCCCAAGCGTCCAGACGCTAAACAGGGATTAAGAAATCTCTTGCAGTGAAAAAGCGAGCGAGAGAAAGTGAAAATGCGAAAAGAGATCGAGAGGAGTGATGTACAGTAGCGAGAAACACGCCCCCCAGATAATGGCCCTTCTCTCCCTTGCAACACGCCCAGCCAGCAACTGACCTGACCTGAACTTGGGCTCGGGAAAGCCAGGTTAGTGCCGTCTAAGCTCCCGACCTCCGGTGATCTTGGCCCGTCTTGGGGTAGGGCTGCCCCCCTGCAAGATCCAACCCGCAGTTCGGGATAATTCACGAGAAAACAAGTCCACTTCGCTCAGACTGACAGCAGGACTAAGGGATATTGAGCGTGAACAGACCGGTTCGCGAGATGAAATTTGCAGATCGACGTCTCTGGTGTTTTGACACTTTCTGTTCTGGTTTTGCGATGCATTTGATCCTGGGGTATTTTTTTGCTTCTTTGCGTAAGGGCGATTTGAGACATTGACGACTTTAGCAAGGATCATCCTGTGTGACCAACATTTGATTCATCGTCACGGCGCCGTGACGATGATCCAAACGCCCTTGCATCGCAATGCTCAGCATCCGTTCAGCCACGAGCGTAACATTTCTTTTTCTTCCTTTCACTGCTATCACCTGTCCGCGTTGTGTCCTCTTCTCTTGATTGACTGCGATATCTTCTCGCAGCGCCATGATTGCTGACCGAGTGTACGCCACAGCGACAAAACCCTCCAGTAAAGTTCGTTAGTGAAACGCAGCACGAAAAGCTTGTGCCCCCCCCGAGGCTCGTACAATATGTCCAAACGGCCGCATGCCATCATGTAACGGCTGCGTTTGGCTTGTGTCTTTAATCGCGGAGGCGGGGCCGTGCAAAAAATGGGAATTGAAACGGTTGGGGAGCAGTTCAGTTCGTCCACCGCCGTTTTCTATCGTCTTTCATCCCTTGCGTCTGGTGTTGTGCTCCTTGCAGTGATGAGCATGTGCTCGAGGTAGGGAGACGCAGGACACATGCTTTACCGGGGCTTGCACTGTATCCACTGTGATTTAGGTTAACCGTTTGGTTCCTGGCGCTTTGCGTTTGAGTTTGTGACGGCGCAGAGTTTCTTTCTTTTTTTTTCTTTTTCGCAAACTGCAATCACTGTATCTTTTTTTGAATCGTGGGACAAAAGAAAGGAAGATAATTTCTTGCGTGATGGTGTTGCATTGTGGTCAGGGGAGTATCCCCGGGGTCACCCCCACTCAAGCGCGATAAACGAAGAGCTGAAGTCGATCTTGAGTGCTATCACCTCGCAGCCTGGCACCGCCATCACATTGCATTGCATCAATCGCATTGGGTTGGTTGCATCGTTGGTGGGCCAGCCTCAATTGCGAGAGACACACACACGGTGACTTCCGTCCAACCGCAAAACCGTTTCCATAATACGTGACATTATTGCAAGAGGCGCATGTTTAGCGCTCGGAGAAGAAGAGCTCTGTGAGGACAGACCATGACTCCCGACAAATGTGACTGAGGCCTCAAATCTGATCGGTTGTAGATCTCAATAACCCGAGCAAGATGCAATCGCGGGCCCTGCACTGACTGTCAGGGTAAAATGACGGCCCAGCCTGGGCATCAAAAAAGAAATGATCAGCCCAATCTTGTCGTCATAAGCGACTGCAGTTGTTTACCGATTCTTTGGGTTTGGCCTCTCTCCACCTCAGCCAACTCCGTAACAGTGCAGCACGCACGAGATAATTGTACAACAAGACTCGATGTTTTGTGAGTACAGCTTTTGAGGCAGTATCGCGTGGCATTACTCCGTACAGACGTTACTTCAACTGTCCTGGTTTCAGTGGCACAGCTAGCTCTCGATATCCCGTAGATGCCGTCCCGCTTCGACACCTTGTGAGCTGTCAGGAGATTGCGCTGTGGGGGAGATCGGCACTGAAGGGCGAGAAAACGACGGGGGGGTTACAGTGTTACAGTGCTTGTCCCGCACCTCGCACCAGTAAAATCACCGAGTCTTGCAATCGGATGTTTGCTCCTCAGCTAAACCAAACAGTACTTTTCTCATCACAATTGATTGCTTGCTTGTTGGTAAGACGAACAAACGCAAACAAGGATAAAACCTCCGAAGATCACAGTATCTCCACTCTTTTGTCACTTCTGACACGATCTTGCCGACTACGACCCTCCATCCTTGCACCAGCTGGTCAAGGGCCCAAACAATCCATCTCAACAGTGGAAAAGATCTGCACTTCAGTGCCGAAACATCTCGGTGCGACTTGACGGGTTCAGCAGCGGTAATAATGAAAAATACAGTGGTCACTTCAATTCAATCCAATTTACGCCGTCGCAGGAAAACCAGTTCCGCGCCTAGGGGAGGAAAGAAAACGCAGGACCTTGATCCTAAATGACAAAAAGATTTAGGTAATTTAGGATAAATTTAGGATATCTTTTGCTGAGTTTATTTTTGACACCCTATATTCAGGTCTGAGTTTTCTTGTCCCCTAAGGCGCGCCTGAAGGGTTTCATTGCTACAAGATTAGTGCCGTTGCCAAGAAATAAATGCCGATACTGAATAGTAATCCTACCCTTTGAAAGTGTCCAATTGTGCGTGCTCATTCAAACATCTTGGACAGATTCTGGACAGGCCACGCCCTCGCATCTCGAAACTTATCAACTACACCCCCCAGCGCCCTCCTCTCATACCGATCCGTGAAAAAGTCGCCGTACAACTCCATCCCAAACGCAGCGTGCACAAGAGCCGGCGGACATCCCGGATGGCAGAGACTTATCCCACACAGATCCAATATCATCTGCCGCACCTGATTCTCGATTTCTCTCCACTGCGCACGTGTCGATGAATTTCCCCTGATTTGACGTCAGTGGATCTTGGTTAAATTAGATTTGGTCTTGACCTACCCGAGGAAGGGGTTCTCTGCCATCAGCACCATCTTCGCTATGATGCTCAGCTGCATGGTTGTCACCTCCAGCGCGGACGAGTACCAGATTATCGGGAATATTTCTCCATTCGACCTGTCTGCTGGTCGTACATAGAACGGCTGATACTCCCTCCGTGCTTCGTCCTCCAGAACCTCGCCCTGCTTCTGAAGTCGCACTGAAAACCCCGTTAGTTACACGGCCTTTTTATCTCAAGGGTAGTACGTACGCCATTCTTGTTCTGAACCATCAGCCCATCGCCATTTCGCAACCTGCGCCGTGTGAAGAACAATCTTATTCGCCTTGGACGCACCATGTCCATACTCGGGATCTAGAACCATCTTTGGCGGATGACGCTTTGTAAACGAGTGGTACAGCTCTTGGCGAACGGCCATCCAATACGCCGCTTGGATCAGTGATCGGCGGCCAAAGAGGGTCCGCGACGGTGGACTTCTCAGGACAGCGTCTATGATCGCTAGGAAATTAACCTGAGGTTTTGCATTCCGCCTTTGGTTCCGCTCCTGCTCTTGATCTTCCTCGTCGTCGATCTCCTCCAACTGCCGGAGAATAACTGTAACCTTTCAGCGTGGGCTAGTGTTAGCGGGGGTTTGGTGAGTCTTACCGGCTGTGGCGATGATGCTCTCGAGCTTTTCGTCGTCTTGGATGAGGTGGAAGTCTCGTAGGGCGGGGATGCATTTCAGCGTGTATTCTACTGCGTCGTGGGGTGTGAGTTTGGGTAGCAATTGGCCTTGGTAGAGAATTCCTTGTGGTGTTTTGTATTTCGGCAGACGGCTTAGATGGCGCGCTGAGAGGGCGAATATGGCGTAGAGAAGTGGCGGATGGTGTCGAGCGCGGAGCGGTACAACGAGTTGAAAGTGTCGTCTCTCGTCGCACAAGTCAAGCTGCTCACGTTAGCATTTATCACCAGCTGTGATCGGATAATCGGTACCCAATGTGACAGCTCTTCAACAAAGTATCGAAGCAAACACGCCTCTTGCGGATCTTGAAGAGGAAATTTTGTTGCTTCTCCTGAACTGTACGGCTGGTGTGATCGGGGAGAGGGAACGTGATCTTGCGGTGGACCATACGGAGATGAATGGTCGTGGGTTACGGTGTATGCGCTCGAGTTGCTCGGCAGGTCCGTGGGTGATCGGCCTGTTGCCTGCTGCCATGGCGAAGAAGGGTAGCTCGGTGAATTTCCAGCTGATGTGTTTGCCACTGGGAATACTGGGTTGTTTCTTAGGGGTTCGTTGTAAGTTGGCTCTCTTGACTCTGGAGCGTCGTTGAAATTTGCTCGGGTTGAAGATGTACCTGCGCCTCCTTCCAGTGGACTTTGCGGGTTCGTATTAACTGTCAAATGATTAACCAGATTATCCGCTGCGATAGTATCTTTGGTCAATGACTTACAGTCTGTAATCTCACTGTTTACCCAAGTCTGGTTCGTCAAAGGTCCTGTTGATGAGTTTCGAAACACAGTTTTCTTCGCAGGTCGAGCGCAAGGTAAGTTCTTAACAATACAGCGATGACACCTCGGCTGTCCTTCATCGCCTATAATTAATCAGCCATCATTCACTATCCACATCTGCTCGATTCAGTGAATTCGCCTACATTTGACATGTTTTTCTGAGGCCGGTCAGCACCCCGCATCCAGCCACCAACGCGAAGATCTCACCTTTACATTGAAGACATGGTCTCTTTACCACTGGCATCGTTCTCAAACAATTGGTATGAGTTTGAAGAAGATGCTAAGACTTTGTAATCAAGACTTTCTCACTGGGTATCCACCACTGAAGGGCTCATTGTGTAGCTTTTTCCATCACGTGCGGTGGAATCGCTGTTCTCTCCGAGATGTTGACGCGTTTTGTGCTACCCTATACAGATCTGAGTTGCAACCTTTTGAGGTGTAGCTGGAGCAGGAGAGGCGAAAAAAGAGTCAATGATAGGGATGTGTAGTATTTTGACTCCATAAGAACTCTTCGTATATTGGACAAATTGAATATTCAAGCGCTGGACGTTGGCCAATTGGATCTGGTCTAGCGTAATCCTTCGTCGCGTCCTGATTGTCAGCCTCATCGCAACTCAACCGTGAACATCACGCTCTCACAAACACCAACAATGTCACGAACAACAAGATCAACCGCCAAAAGACTCACCCGTCTCCAACCCCCATCCCCAGCACCTACACCCTCCTCCCCAACCCCCCCAGAAACCAAACTCTTCCCAACCCCATCCTCATTCGAATCCTACCTCTCCCAAAACCATTCCACCAACCAAACCGGTCTCTGGCTCAAAATCGCCAAAAAGAACTCCCCCATCCCCTCAATAACATACGACCAAGCCCTCGACACAGCCCTCTGCTACGGCTGGATCGACGGCCAGCGCAAATCCCACGATGCAACCCACTTCATCCAGCGCTTCACGCCCCGTCGCAAGAAAAGTCTCTGGTCCCAGCGTAACGTCAACAAAGTCGCGGATCTAATCGCCTCTGGTCGAATGACGCCCGCTGGGCAGGCGGAGATTGATGCAGCGAGGGAGGATGGACGCTGGGAGAGGGCGTATTCATCATCGAGTAATGTGATTGTGCCAGAGGATTTTGAAAGAGCGGTGGAGGGGAATGAAGCGGCGGGGGAGTTTTGGAGGGGGTTGAATAAGACGAAGAGATATAGTTTTTTATGGAGGTTGGAAACGGCGAAGAGGCCGGAGACGAGGAGGAAGAGGATAGAGCAGTTTGTTGAACTACTTGCTGCTGGGAAGACTGTTTGATCCATTGCTGGGATTGTTCTCTATTACATTAAAATCTACGGATACTCAAACATGATATAAGAAGTGAGAATGTGATGGAATTAATAGCCATCTTCATCATATCCATCTTCGCCTTCACCATCTGACTCATCCGCCATGCCCATAGCGAAAGGATTCCGCTCTTCATCGTCATCTTCGCTCTCCTCATCAGCAGTCCTGCTGCTTGCATCTGAATCATCGTCCACTGGGTTCTCCTGCCGATGGAGACGTAATCTCTCAGCAAGAGATAATTTCTGGGGCGGTGCATCTTCATCTTCTGACTCGTCGCTTTCTTCTTCGCTGGAGGAGTCGCTTGCGTGAGGCTCTTTTGACACGCCGCCGTCGTCCTCATCCTCATCATCTGACATGGAGTGCTGTCGTGTCTGTTCTGGCTCATCATCTTCGTCGTCTGATTCAACAACTCGTGTCCTCGCGCGCTTCGCTACAGGTTCCACGTCCTCCTCGTCTTCATCATCGGAGTCGGAGACTACTCGTCGTTTGCGTCCGCGCTGTACAGGCGCTGTTTCTGGCTCGGGTTCGGGACTGGAGAAGTTTGCGCCAGCGCCGTCGTCATCCTCATCGTCGGAGATTTCTTGGGGGGCGGGCGGAGGGGAGCCGCTGGCTAATGAGATGCCTTCTTCGTCGGAAGGGTCGTATGTCTCGACAATCTCATCGTCGTCAATGCCATCGCTTTCGTACTCATCGAGATCAGGTCCATTGTTGCCATCGTCATCATCATCATCATCGTCCTCATCCGAAGTGTCATCTCCCAAGTCCGGTCCAAGTGTTTGCAGCAACTCGAATCGTCGAAGTCCGCGCTCGTATTCAAAAGCAACCATAGGCCATGCCTTGAGACCTCGTTGCTCCAATTCGCTCCCAAGAGGATCAGGTAAGTTGTCCCAAGTATCCCTGTCGATCTGGAATCTCGCAAAGTCGGGATGTCGCTGTAAATCAGGCCAGCACCACAAGAACTGCAAGTCTTCTCCGAGACCAGGTTGTTTCTCGTACGTTTGCGTTTGATACCGGCTGATAAGATCGGACGTGCACCACCCCAAAGTCGACTTCTGGCACTCCGTACTCGAGACGTTCACATAGAAGGACTCCAGCTGGGTGAACTGCCTCAAGAGCGCTGGTACGTCGGGACCACTGAGGTCATCAAGGATGTTCGGCCCACCAAGCGCAAAGTTTTTGACCTCGCTAGCAAAGCCCGGTAAGTGAAACACCATTCTCCCCGGCGGACAACTGAGGCCGTTCATCAGAACAACGTCTGAGTTCCTGTTGAAGCGAACAGTAGCGTCTCTAGACTCCCCAGCATCGATGCTCAGAGAATCAGGAAAGGCGTTGGTGGCTAGAGCGCGCGACTCTTGGTGAACAGCAAACACAGCGCGGAGGTTCTTTGTCTGATCACCAAGCGCAATACCGTCACGAACAGTCCAAACAAAAGAACTCGCTGCGTCGGGATGCAGGGCTGTTCCATACGAGATCTGAAAGTCGAGCACGCGATGCCGAGCGCAAAGTTCAGGACAGAACAACTCCCAGATGGTGTTGCGCAACTCACTAGGAAGGCGACCAAACTGGGGAAAAGAGTCGAGATAGGAATCCTGGGTCAAGTCGTCGCGGTGATAAATGTCGTCGTCTTCATCGCTGGACTCTTCTTCGCTGCCGTCAGCGGCCATGGTATCTAGCAAGCCTCCGCCGTCGGAATCATCATCGGACTCGGAGGATTCAGCGCCGGATTCATTTTTGCTGGGGTCGCTGTGAGCGCGCTCGTCGTGAATCTCATTGTCGCTCTGGTCGGATTGAGATTCGGCCATGTTTGAGGTTTTGCGCGCGTGAGTTGAGTAAGGGAGATGAGGCTTGACGCGCCCTCGCTCTGCCTGAAAGCTTTGGTGAGAGCTGATGCAGGATGAGATGAGCGCACGTGACTGTGCTCTCTTATCAGCACGTGATCATTGTCGCGAGCATCGGTTCGCGCGTTGGTCACGGCGCGATTAGCCCCGCGTGTTGAATGATTGTAGGAATCGACGAAAAAATGGACAAGTCGTCGGCATGGGCATTGTTGAAATATCCGAATTACAGATCCAAAGTCTGTGTTTCGCGCCCGGTATTCGTATCGTTTCCCGAGCCCCGCGCGTTAAAAAGAGGAAGAGGGGCCCTCGGGGAGCAAGAAAGCATAAGACTTTAGAAGAGGGTGCTAAAATAAACTTAGAAGAGAGTACCCTAAACTTAGGCTAAAGTTACCTAAGTCTTTTTGTCCTTTAGGATCGAGGTCCTCAATTTTCTTTCCTCCCCTAGGGGCCTTCTGAAGTGTTACTAATCTTAGTGCATCCTCACTACTGCACGACTCTCGCTTTGTCATTGTCCATCCCCATATTTCCCATCCCTAACAATTAATCTCACCAATCATTACATCACAAGCTCTCCCTGTTCAGCTAGGGCTGCATCTCGATGTCTTGGCGTTTCCCGACATGCCGACTCTGGTATACGGCTTACATCATGATCATACCAATCATGGCCACGGAATAGCGCAAAGCTCCGCTGCTGTACGAGGCTCCCTTTGGTACCTTATTCATCTGTCTAGTTGGTCAAGGTTTCGATTGCTAAGGATTTCTGTGCCATTATGCATGCAGCTTTGTGGCTGGGCTGGATACACCATCACGGTTGTGTCGTGGACCTATAAAGATAACTCCTCGTCTTCAATAACGGTCTCATTATCAACTCACTCTCAATCCATTTCACCCAATCAGCATACTCTTTCACTCTCAACAACACCCAATAACTCAAAATGTCCAAGATTCTTACCGTTTTCGGCGCCACTGGCAACCAGGGCGGCTCTGTCGTTCGCGCCATCCTCAACGACCCCGCTCTCTCCAAGGAGTTCAAGATTCGTGGCATCACCCGCGATGTCTCCAAGCCAGCTGCCCAAGCCCTCGCCTCAAAGGGCGTTGAGGTCGTTGCTGTGAGTTCAATCGCATCCTCCACCAAAACACAATCTGACCTTACAGGCCGACATGAACACCGCTGAGCAAGTCGCTCCCGCTGTCAAGGACGCTCACACTGTCTTCCTCGTCACAAACTACTGGGAGACCAACAGCGGCAACGGCGAGATCGCTCAAGGCAAGGCTGTCGCCGACGCTTGCAAGACTGCGGGAGTCAAACAGCTCGTCTTCTCGTCTCTTATTGACACCAAGAAGATCAGCAACGGTCGCCTTACTCACATCAAGCATTTTGAGGGCAAGGCCGAGATTGAGGAGTACATCCGACAGATCAACGTCCCCGCGACATTTGTTCTTCCTGGTTTCTTTGCTTCCAACCTCTTCACTTCGATCCGCAAGAATGAAGACGGTAGCTATGGTTGGGCTCTTCCCGCAAGTGGCGACAAGGCCAAGGTTCCTCTCTTTGACGTCAACGCCGACATGGGTAAGTTTACCAACCACATTCACATTGACAACTACTAACTCTCCCCAGGCAAGTTTGTCAAGGCCGCCATCAAGAACTTCCCCGGAACCCTCAACAAGCGCATCTTCGCTGCCACCGACTACTACTCCCCTAACAGAATCATCTCAGAGTTCAGCGAGGTCATCGGAAAGCCCGCCACCTTCAACCAAGTTCCTGCTGATGTCTTCGAGTCTTTCCTCCCTGCCCCCATCGCAAAGGAGCTGACTGAGAACATGATGCTCTTGGAGGAGCCCGGATACTACGGCGATGCTGATCTCAAGGAGAGCTTGGATCTTCTCGATGAGAAGCCTGTTACTTGGAAGGAGTTTGTTGAGCAGAACAGATCTAAGTGGGAGTGAAGGAAGGATAAAAAAAAAGATAGTCTTGAACCATATTTAATAAAGTAGTATCGATATCACAAACTACCGAGATAGTTGTAGCACAAGAAATGCCAATCATTCATCCATATGCCATTCATCCATCAAGCCTCGATCTTTCATCTGCTTCACAAACTTCTTGATTGTGTATTCGCCCCCAACTCGAAACCTTCCTCTGGCTGGAAGTCCAACACTCATCGTGACAGCAGTAATGACAATCTGGGCGCCATGAACCCCATATTCTCTCGCGAGCTCCTGAAGCTTTTGTTCATTGCCAGCTGTAGTTCCGACTCTGGTAAACTTGGTGACTATAACCTCTTTCGGCTCCTTCTTCGACATTGCAAAGTTTGACATGTTGTGGAATTATTTGTATCCGAAGATTGATTAAGCTTTCTTGTAATCAAAAGTTGGGTGGGCAAAGGTTGAGATTGCAAATCGGCTGGAGATTAGTGGTTTTTATACGTGCAACCTGGCCCTTCTGCAGAGATACCATGGTCACTGACAGTAACTTGCAGTGGTACTGGTCTGAAAAGTGAATAACATTCACGGAGTAAGGGGAGTTATTGGTGAGACGCCGATATGGCTCACCATGTTACTGTGACAGGCAGTGGCCAGCAGTGGTACGTGAGCGGTTTGGGCACTTTATCTCAACCCCGCCCATCCCTCTCTCAGCGAGCGAGAAACATTGAGTTGAGGGGATGGGATTCAAATTTGTTGAAACTTCCAATTCTTCATCAACCCTTGCTTCTCCATCTTCTCCCTGATGACATTCATGTTGCATCTCTTCTGGCCTACTACCATTTTTCTCGCATGGAATTTGACTATGATGTTCTACACCTTATGGCTAGTTGTATTATCGATCCTTGTAAGCTGGAGTCTTGTTGTAAACCTAGGCATCGTTGTTCCTGTTGAGCTGTCCATCGTGGTGCAATATGTGTTTGCAGTCGGAGTATCGGCAGGGCAGTGTCGTGATATTTGTTGCAGTGACAGAATGGCTTTCGCTCGTGAACAAACCTGCCGAAAGGCAAGTCGCCAGTGTAACTATATACCTCCATTCAGGAACTTGCGCAGAGAGCTTTACCTTGGTCACTGACCTTAACCCGCTGTGACTCCCATGGGTCTGCAACTATTCACTCACCACGTAGAGAACAGTTACGTCAGAGTCAAGTGATGAACTGAAACGCAGTCCATAAGCTTCAAGGACAGCGAGTCTATGTTGAGATTTCCACAGTCGCTCACTGTCACAGAGGATGCTTCCAGCGTGATCACTTCTGCTCCGAGCTTTGCTGTAGAGTTCAGGTTCAAGATACGCAATGAAATGAAATTGAGTCTCAAGCGTCCTGGGCTAAACTGTAAAGAAGGGCTACTCGCATGTAGGTCGAATAATAGCGCAGGTAGTTGAATGCATCACAAATTATGTATCATGTCACGTGTAGTTCCTAAGGTTTTCTTTGCCAAACTGTTATATTGGCTGGCTATGTCGAGACCAAAATGACTTCAGCTTGATTAGAATCTAGCAAGTATTCGCCTTTGTCCTGGCGTCTAATTCATTTTCGACCTTCTTTCCAATCCTCCCACAAACCATCCTTCTCCATGCGAGCTTGAAAGTGCTTTGCTGCATAATCACCACTTCCAGGTGGCATGGTAAAAGTGATCTCATCGGGACCGACTTCAACCTTGGTACCGTTTCCCTTCCACTCATTTACGAGGTTCTGCACCTTCTCCTGGTTACCAGGAGTATAACCCTTTTGGGTAAAAACAATCGTGCTGGAAGATTCAGGCATTTTGAGCATATATTTATTGTGTTCTTGGTTTGTAAAGCGGTGATGTTTGTTGCTGGATTATTGATTTGTTTGATCTGAGAAGTTTGCTTCCGGTCCCGTTTGGACAGGAGGGAAATGTTTATATACCTAGAACAGTTCAGTTAATCACTGGGTCAGTCACTGACGAAGTGCTATGGCGAACCGACATTCACTGCGCGATCGGAATTCCCTGATACAGAGACCAGTACGGGTCCCTGATCAGAGGACATTTCAGTTCAGCGTGGGTAAGAATGGCTTGGAGGGAGATTCACAGCGCATCTTCCCTGGCGGACTGAAACGATTTATGACAAACTGAGTTCTTGGACGCGGTTGACGGTGAATGATGGAGACACCTTAGTTAGTGTTATGCGCTCCCTTTCCTAGGCTGATTGCCGCAAATGCTTCTTCAGTTGCAGCATGGCGAAAGGCATAGTATTTCCGAGGCGTTTGAACTCTTCTGCAAGCTCGGGCTTTCCACACTCCTTGCGACGATTGTATTTATACATTTTAGTGTCTGTGATGAGGTGCTTTCCACTGGGAATTTCGCTGGACAGCGAAAGGTCTTGAGATGTTGAACTAGTGATGTCGGCAGGATCTCTGTTTCGACTAAAAGTTGCACTGTGTTACAGATTCATGTTCGCAGACACTTAGACTATGGCATTTCACTTTGGAAAGGACGCCAGGGCGACAGGCCAGCAACTTAGCTAGTAGGCAATACTAAAGTCGAGTACAGCAAGTGTTTAAACCCAATTTGTGAGCTAGATGTGTTCTTTGTAGTTAAGGCTCGTGGCTGAGAGATTGAATCGGCACAGAGAACGTAGTTTAAATCCGAGGTTGGAAACGCTGGTTTACTATCCCTGAAGGATAAACTGTAATTCCGAAGCTCGGTACGAAAGATCACTTAAAAACCAGAAGGTCTCAATGTCCAAATTGTTCTTGAATTCGCATTTGCATGAATTTCATCAAAGTCTAGATTACCAAGCTCGCTACTCTGTACTACCTGCTATTACACTTTTCAGTCTAGGTAGACTTTATGCGAATTAGTGAAACAGAAATACTTCTCCTAAACTCGCCATATAAGTACCGCTTTAAAGGAATGCCATACTGCTTGGTATATGAATTGAAACGACACGTTCCATTTATCCGGTAGACCTCATACCCATCCCGCTCTCCAAGCCAGATTTCGCCGCAACCACTGAACGCCATAGCGGACCCGCGTAGGAATAGGGCGACCTCGTTGAAGTTACAAACAAAATGATTTGTTTGATAATTGGTTCGAGATCCGATTTTGCTCTAGCTGATCAAAAGAGGAAAAAACACAATAAGTGGTACATGGCTGAGAAACCACATTAAGCATTGTCTTGCGAATTGTGTGAAACACCCTGTTCTTGAAAAATACATTACACAAATCAGTTGTATTACACCACAATGAGGCTGGATTCGGTCGAATTTCCTATTGTGTAACATCTAAGGTAATTCTCGTGGCGTGGTCCCATTGGTACATCATGTGTTGAAACACCCCGGGACGACCACAACTGTGCGACGACACAGGTGCTCTTAAATCATCGTTGAACCCCCTGACGGACAGCATAGCTTCAACCGAAGCTCACACTACAAACCGTATACTGTAGTCCTGACAAAGCTTCGGCGTTGCGCTGTCTTTCGTCAAACTCTATCAAACTCTCGCCTTGCGCCTCGCACCAGCAGGACGTCAACCTCTGGAAGTTTATCTTGACGACACCAAAGTGAACAGTATTACCCATCGAGAATAAGAAACATGGATGGAAACAAAGAGACTGCAAAGATGGAGCTTTGCTGTTCAAAATTGGGCCAAGTCAACAGTAAAGGTCAGTGTGTCCTCGGCAGTCGCCCCGACTTGCTGCTGTAAAAGCCTTTGGTGATCGTCGAGTATCACCGACGAGGCATTGATTCTTCAAAAACCTAATGGAAGATCGTTAACTTGGGCAGGTGTTCCAGGCTGGCAAAGTAAAGATCTTTGTACACAATGTCAATCCATCAATCTGACCCAGATATGTTCGAAGGGCAGTCTCTACGGAACTGGCGGTACTGACGTCTTACTACGTATTTCCGAGACTTCTACATGCCCTTCGTGTCGCTTCCTTACTTCACAGTTACATCGCAAGGATATTGCTGCCAAATCGGAGGATCCAGTAACTGTGCAACTCAACCGGTCCATTTTTGACGGAATCGATCACGTTGTTATGCGACTCAACAACCAATTGGAATACATTCTACAGATAACTGATGAGGATCTGATTCAGGAGCCAGGAAGAATTGGGCAGTATCGACAAATAGATTCGGGACAGGTTGATTATGACATGATGAGGAAGTGGATCGCTCATTGCTGTCGCACTCATGGACAATCATGCCAAATGCTTACGGCAAATCCACTGCAGATAGCAAAGTTCAGACTACTGGACTGCAAGACCACGACTGTGGTTGAATTGGCAGGGTTTGTTGAATATGTTGCTCTCAGCTATGTATGGGGTCCTTCGGCTAATCTCCCTGCGGGCCATCGACACATCCTGTCCAAAGCCGTAATCAAAGACGCCATGTATGTCACATTACAACTCGGACTCCGGTATATATGGGTTGATCAGCTGTGTATTGATCAGACAAACATCCAAGACATGAACTGCCAGTTGGGTCATATGAACACTATCTGTACGTTCTCGAGACCGCCATGGACCTGAGAGTTGGTCAAAAGGCTAACAGATTTCGAGACAACCAAGCAAGTGTCACCATAATAGCGGCCGCAGGAGAGAGTTCGGCACATGGTTTACCTGGTGTCGGGCAATGTCCTCGCACAACTCCAAACAACTTCACCCTCAACGGAACGACATGGAGATACAAGCCCATACAGTTTAAAAGTCACGTGGGCGCCTCGAAATGGTCAACCAGGGGTTGGACATACCAGGAAGCAGTGTTCTCTCGCAGATGCGTCATCTTCGCAGATGATCAGGTTTTCTACCAATGTGGAAGCATGACCTGTTCCGAAGAACTAGTACAAGACTTTGCAACCTGCGAACGTGTAATTTTCCCCATCTTTGAGCGCATCTTATACGAGGACTCAGGAACAGCCGTATATTTGCCAAGGAGTTGGAGGTTCATGACGAACTTGGAGGCATACTCCAAACGCGAACTTACATACGACTCCGACGTTTTGAGAGCACTGGAGGGCATTTTCGGCTTCTATGCCCAGCTAGAACCATCAGTAGAACAGTACTGGGGTCTACCACTACGATGGGTTGGCTGTCAACTCTCAAATATGGATAATAAGAATGTTTACCATGTCGCAAAATCGAAGCATAATGATGTCGTGGGTGCTATTCTCTGGGCAATGTTATGGGAGCCAGCGTGGAGTGAGTACCACATTCTACAGACTGGGTTTGCCAAGAGGAACGGGTTTCCAACATGGTCATGGTCCGGCTGGAAAGTCGGAGTGAGATGGAACTTCTTGAAGAACATCGAGCATCTGGAAAAGAGCTTCAAAGTGCCTCTGTTTGCGGAAACAACAGCAGGGGGAGTCGTGGAACTTAACGACGCGCTTGCACTGTCGCTCAATTCTGGTGGATCTTACGCAAGTTTGGGGTTGACCTGTATCTTGAGAATAACAACCAAGGTTTTCGATGTGCCTTTCATAGAACGCGCGCCCTACAGGCCCACGAAAACCTGGGCAAAGAATGACACGTTTCCTACCAGACGCAAAAGCCAGCACTGGGCCACAAAGGAGGATCACTCCCTCGAAGGCAAATGGACTCATTTTGTCGTTCAAAAGAACATTGGAACGTCTGAAAGAGGGATTGTGTGGTCGTTGGACCTTACGGGTGGCGGGGCCGCAAGTATTTCACAGCTTGGTTCCGACACCGACACCACCGGCCTTAATCCCATGACACTCCGATGTATAGTTATAAGTTACAATTACGGGATGATTGTGCAGTCCAACAATGGCATCTCTAGGCGAGTCGGGCTGTTGCGCTTCGAAGGGGACTTCTTCGAGAATGGTCGAATAAGTACTGACGAATACGGCCACCACGATGATAGCGTGATATGGCCATGGACTGCCTCGGTACAGAACAGAGATCTCAGAGACCACTTTCCAGGTGTCGAGCGGACTGTACGTCTAGGCTAACAAGAAGTTGCTGGTGCCCTCAACGCCTGCAGCAGTGGGCATTCAACTGTGAGATTTTGTGCACGTCAGTCAATGCATCTGATTGGAGAAGAATCTTGCGGGTTGAGAATCATGAGACTTTAACTAATGCAGTCCCTTGGGCTCACTGAAGGTTGGTAACGCTAGTTGAGGCGGAGCAGCTACGACGCTAACTCACTCTTAGTGATACTGTGGGACATGGGTTGAGTAGAACCCGTCTTGGCAAAAAAGCTTAGCATAAGCTAACCGACGAGATCAGATCATGAAACGTGGGCATCGGGTGCGAGAATTGACGGGAACAAGACTAACAAATAGGCCATTACGCGTCCCGCTGGTCTGACCGCCAGACTAGCTGCAGGCGGCTGAAATACATCCTGCGTTCCATTGGCTGCCCCGTAACATCATGAGGGGCTGAATGTGTCGGTGGCTTTGCCATGGATCTCTTGACTCTGCAGGACTTGCTTTCGTCTATGGCCTTCAATGGTCTGCCACGCGTCAAGTATTGCCATCTGAACGTGGCATCTTACTCCCTTAATGACGTCTGGTTCCAAGGAACAAACATGTTAGATTAAAGAATATGCCCATGAATAGTTACTGCTTTCATGTTTCTACATTTCTCGTAGCGGTTTATTAGGTTGCCTTACAAACTCACGAAATCAAGTAGCGTGTAGGTATCCTAATCCCTGCTTCCAAAAGCCTTGTTAATTAATTTAAAAATAAAGATCTGACATTTTGATATTGGCCAAATGACGACAGTAGCTTGGATCCACAGGCGCTCCTTAATTTTGTGAGTTTGTACGGTATAACACCCCGTATACTAATATCTCTATGCTATATAAGAGAAGGTATAAGAATTAGAGCTGTAACTAGTCATAGAGCTTCCCTTAGGGACCCTAGCTGTCGATACATACTCGCTGCACTGGCGATGTCATTTGCATTGAGTAAATCAATACCCTCTTGCACAAGTACTTTCCACACGTAGTCCCTATGCCCTCTTGGCCAATCAGGCAAGCCCCATAGTCTTGACTTCAAGTTTCGATGCTTTGCGATACGAAGCTGGTTCCGCAGAGTTTCCGTTTGCTGGGTGCTGAAGCCAGTCCGAACACTGCCGATAGCCTTATTGAAAGGGGCAGAGGCGGTATAGAATTCATTTTCCAACTCGTAGGGACCGTAAAATTCGTTGCTTTGGATGAAGCCTGTTTCAGTGAGCAGATGTAAGGGAGCGTCGAGAAAAGTATCGTGGTGCTGCTGCCATTCCTCAAGGTCTGTGCCAATGTTGATGTCGCGCCGTTTGATAATGTTTCCTGTGCCTACTATGGTTATGGGTCCAGGCCAGAAAGTCTGATTTGTGCCCATGGTTCTGTCGTGGCGCGATAGGTATCTCAAATCGCGCAAAGGCCCTAGCTGCTGAAGAACCAAAGGCCATGTCTTTACTGGATCATCTTTCACGTCGATGAGCAGTATCAACGTTGTATTCGGTTCGGTGGCAAAGACACCAGAGGCCTGGGCAGAGGGATTGAAAGGCTCGTGTGGCGCTGACCGATTCATTGTGTCCAAGATCTGTAATAGCGGGTTGATGTAAAGTGATCGTAGTGTGCGGTCTGGGGAAAGGAAACGTTTTTCATGGCCGACGAGAAGGTCTTGTCCATCTGGGCTAAGCCATACATCTGCCTCAACACTCGCACAACCTACAGCAAGCGCTGAAAAGAGAGGATAAGGTCTCCAGTAATCGTTGTGAGAGTGACACGTTACTGGAGTGACGAGGGGTGACAAGTGCGTGCCCCATAACGCAGCATTGTATGTTGGATTTCCACGTCTGAAAAGTCGGTCGTAAAACGTAAACTGTGTCGTCTCATATGTATAGAGGGCGTTTGACAAAAGGACAGGAAATACTAAGAAGAAAGGCGCTCTGTCTCAACCATTAGCTGCTGTAGGTGTATCTTGGCCGTAATGAGTATGACTCGATGGGACGTAACGTACAAGATTATCATTGTACAAAAGATGGCGGTAGGCCAAAATCTGATGCGCTTTTGCCGAGCTCTTGATGTGTGTTGTTTGCATCGTGGCAGACCGTGTACGACTTGGCACAGATCTCCTTCTCTCTGTGACGGAAGTGGCCTATAATGGTCGAGCCCGGCTACGCGTTTAACGTAGAAGTAAGTAGAAGCCTTCATGTTATGTTGTCTTCAACATGAATGAATAGGCGCTGTTGCTGTGTGAAACTGAAGGAAATGGGGGTAACTGACTAGAACATCAAAAGAAGATACCGGTAATATCGTTTCTCTCTCCCATTTAGTGAACTTTTCAAGAGGCATTTGTGTTTCACGTGGCTCGTATACTAGACTGTCCATTGTTCTGACAGAGGAATGACCAGGGGCAGTTCAATTCAGCTAAACATTAGATCAGGTGTTTCACAAGTGACAAGAGCCCTTTCTGCTGATGACGCGTCCTCATTGTTCATCGCCAACATTGTGCTTAGAGTTTGTGGCTGCTCATTTGTGCTAGTCAAGCATAACTAGGGGGCCATAGCGTTTTTTAGACCGGAACTGTGCATCATGACCCTCAGGCCGTTGCGCTAGCGGGCGAGACCCGGGTCGAACACCGCGCACCAAGTTCACGAGGTGGACGCGCGTAGCCTGAGGACCGCCAGGCTAAACACAGTGTAGAGAAAGCTCCGGGGGGGTATTCTAGCCAACGATCGGTCAGAAAACTTGCTTGGTTGGAATATTATGTGGGCTAACATAGGCTGGCGTGTTATGATAAGATATTCATATAATCCTGCTGCCGGACGGACTGGGCTCCATGTCCAAGGGCGAAAGAGAGGATATTTGGACGGCAAGATCTCGCATGATTGAGAATTATATGCTTGTTTTGTATCAGTGCAACCTAAAGTCTAACCTTGTGCCTAGCAATTAGCTGGGTAGCTAGCTGCATCATTGGAAAACTTAAGGCAGATTCCAACGAATCTTCCTCTTACTTGACGTAGTCTGCCTCATGATACACATACACCATGCGGTAAGATACTATTTTCGCTATAACCTATCAGTAAGTATAGCACATGTTGAGTGTTTTTATGAATCTACAATACACCTCTTAATTCAGTATCTACTTTAACTCTCATCGGTGTGCACAGACTGTAGTTGGGCCGCGTTTCCTAGCCCTCCACTCGCCGTGACTTATCGACTTGTGTGCTCGGCCTTGTGTCAGATTGGAGGGCCTGGTCTCGCCATGATCTACAATTCATACCAAGCTTTTACGCCAAGACGGGCCCGGCCTTCTGCATGACTTAGCGTACATTTTTAGTGGAGGCTGTTACGTTAGTAGGCTGTGCCACCAGCGAATTTTCGGACGGAGGGGAGCGAATTTAGAAGAACTCTTTTCACCAGGCCTTTGATAAGGTGATCTCGTCATTCTCCGCCGCATTATATCCGTATAAGCTAGCTTGATAGAGTCGACGTTGGCTCGGGACTCAGCCAATCTTGGCTTCCCAACCATCAGCTAGCCCTGATAGCAATCCCTCCACGAATCGCATCACGTCGCTAAGGACCCGCGTAAAGATTCCACTCAAGTCTGTAGTTGTCGTAATCACGCGGGGCGAAGTCGATCAAGTGGCCCCCTGTACTCTGTAGAAGTCACATCCTCTATCCCTAATAGTACTACTTTTCTCTTTCGAATCTAGCGTTTAAGCAGTCACAGAAGCATCAGAGAGTCTTTATCATTCCTCAGAAATATACTAGAATTTAACATTCATCGTCCCTTGTCCATCCCTAGATAGACTCTGTCAATAGTGCTGTTATTAGCTCCTTGCCCTTACTATCTCTTGTTGTCTTGGAATGAACCCTTTGGATCGAACGACAGAGTAACGAAGATTTCGCTATAGCGGTTTATGTGATCTTCTTTCTTCTTCAATGACTTCGCCATTCTTCTGTTGTCTTCTCGAACCATGACTCACCAATGTGGTATACACCGCAAGTTCCGTCGTCCATCCCGTCGTATACGACTTTTGGGCCTTCTATCATTCTTTGTCGCAGCAACATGGACCTTCATAAAGAGCTTGCCGATACCTCGCTCCCAGGCAAGTGATATTGCGAGGGAGTACCCACTAGTCTATAGACATATCCATTTGTTCAACGGCACGGGAGGTGGTAAGTCGGACCATTCCTACAGCGTACGCCGCAAAGAATGCTTACAACGCTAACAATGGGGCTAAGCATGGCATATCCCTCCATATTGGGCTGATATGCACAGTAGAAACCCGCAAAATATTCTCGATGCTGCTCGTCTTGTCTCGCAGAGCGCTCTGTCTAACAGAGAGAGAAGGATACCATTCTCTAATATCCCATTGATTGTCCACCAAACTTGGAAAACGACAGCGGCCGATACCTGGGATCCCAGGATACTACCTTGGGTTGAATTGTGGCTGGAGAACTCGATCTACGTTGACAGTGGACCGTCGATGGCATACTTATTCTGGGATGATACAGGGATGCGTGGGTTCGTGGAACAATACGAAAACGACTTTCTTGAGCGTTATGACTCGCTCCTTACACCAGTCGAACGAAGCGATGTATTTCGCATTTTAGTATGCAAGCACTTTGGCGGAATAGTCAGTATACTCCGAAAGTACTTTAGAGTTCATTCTAACTGCTACAGTACGCGGATCTCGATACTGAGCTCATACGACATCCAGCTGCCTGGATTAGCGGATCAGACATAGCTGCCTGGACAGACCCGAAAACAGGAAGGTCTCACGGTTATTATAATACTTCAGGAACACCAGACTACGAAACGCCAGTAGTTAGCCTTCTTTGGGGACTAGAAGCCGACAATGACCCAGAGTCCGATGCATACTGGCGCCGAAGCTACACTTACCCTCAACAACTATCACAATGGGCATTCGCTGCTGCTCCTCAACACCCGGTATTCGATCGATATATGGACAATCTACGATATTGTACCAGAGATAACGAAACAGCGGCTCAGAATAGTGACCCGCTCAAGAGAACTGGTCCTGCGGCTGTCACTCTTGCAACCAAGTCCTGGCTAGAGGACGATGTGGACTTTCGATGGACCAGCTTGACAGGTGTCACAGATGGGGGTAAATCTAAGTTGGTTGAAGACATACTGATTCTCCCCATTACCGGCTTCCAGTAAGTTCATTTCCCCTTCAGCGTAAGCTGCCTTTTGTAGACTGCTAACGTTGCAAAGTCCGAGCCACGGAAGTCGTAACGATCTTATGGGCAGAAAACCGAAAACAGATCCCGCGGCTAGACTATGTCACCATGGCACAGGATTGTGGAAGCATTTTAATTTCGTGGGAGAGTACGGAAAGATTTGTCGAAGACTTTTTGGTCTTTGCAGGGATTGGCCAAGAATAACAGGGTAAGGGAGTGTTAATGAATACTGTCCGCACATTGTGATATTTATATCATGTATTCATTTTAAGAAAGTCACCAGCTTGACATATGTTAGGTGACGGAAACGCAATGAATTTCACGATTTGGGGTTTTTTATTTTAAAAGAAGAGAAAGAAAACACCATATAATAATTTAGTAAAGCAATGCGAATTAATTATATAAATAATAATATTCCTTATATAACGGGTATAATTGCTTAAATGGCACCGAAACGGGGCATTATTAACAATGTCCCTTTCAGCCCTGATTTGATGCGGCATGCGCTAGCTATTTTCATAAGGGTTGATTACATTTGTAACTCTGTAGCCAGTCAGAGAGCTTCAATTACGCCGACTGCAATCTGAGTCCCGTGCAAGTGAGACAACCTCGCCAGCTGAAACAAACCCCGCGCGGCTGATCATCACCAACAGGCAGCCAAAACAAAACCTCAACTTAACCCTGAGTACAGATACAGGAACAGAACTGGAATGGCCGAAGTTCTCGGTATCGTATCCGGCGCCGCGGGCCTTCTCAGTCTAGCGATAGAAGTCACCAAGCTTAGCTACACGTACATCGCCAGCGTTCGGGGTGCACCTAAATCGTTAACCTCGTACATTGGGGAGCTTGCAACCCTCACCTCTGTTTTATTACAGCTCGAAGACCTCATTCGGGCTGACAGGTTCAACGGCCAGAATACCCAGGCTCTCAGCAAGGCTTTGCACGACTGTCAACTCGAAGTAGAACACCTGAAGGCAAAATTGGAGAAAAAGCTGTCGTATGGCAGAATCAAGGCAAGGGTCGCTGCTTTGGCTTGGCCGTTGTCGGAATCGGAGTTGCTGGAAAAAGTAAATATGCTGCATCGCTACAATGGCATTTTCTCATCTGCCTTGCAAGCTGACAATTTGTACGTTGCTCGGCTGGTATTGGAATCTTGGCTGATTGTTTGTCAAGAACCGTGGCAATCGCGACGAACAAGGAGCTGCGAGACATTAGGCAAAGTAAGTCTTTCTCACAAATGCTTCTGTCTATGTAGTGGAAAAGTGGTCATAACGCGTATGTATAGGTACCGAAGCGAAGGAAATAATCGCGTGGTATAAGTGGGATGTCGCTATTGAGGCTTCAATCTCTCACCTGGATGATTACTGTCCCTCTACATGGCAGACATTTCTATCGGGCTCTTTCTATCAATCGTGGCGAAGTGGCTCAACACCCGTCGTTTGGGGATATGGACAACGTCAGTTCCTCTCCCCATATTGACATAGAGATGCTAAAGAAATTCTAGCTGGTGCTGGGAAAACAGTATTGGCGTAAGACTTCCACCCGATGGTAATACACGAGTTGGCAACTCAAGTATACTAACCCGTTCACGACAGCGCCCTCATTCTTCGACATGTCAAGTCTGATAACTTGCCCGGTACATCCATCGCTTCACACTTTTTCAGCAGCAGCAGGCCCAAGGAAACCATGAGCAACGTCCTGCGAAGCCTTATCGCCCAAGCACTCAACGGCTGCCCTGTCATCCCCCAAGAAGCATCGGCCCTGTATGAGAAAGGATCTCAGAATCTAATGGTGATTGATCTGGTCGGTGTCCTTGGGGCGATTGCCAAGTCCATGACCATGTGTATCATTCTTGATGGACTTGACGAATGCCCCTTTCTTCCCAAGCTTTTCAACATCCTATCGACATTACAAGATTTGGGAGTTAGAATCTTTGCAACAGCTCGGGATTTACCCAAGATTAGGAAGCATTTCGAGAAGAAGCCAAGGGTAGAAATTTCTGCCACGAGACAAGACTTGGATTTCTATGTTAATCACCGGTTGGAGCATGGAGAAGTCGATGTCGAGTCGATTGGGGTGGGATTGAAGTTGGAACTTGTATCTGCGATTGTCAAGAGGGTGGCCGGGTCGTAAGTTCACTCGGTAGTCGTCTGACATGCTCATAAACTGATGGTTTTCATAGCTTCCTACTTGCTCGGCTCATTATGGATCACATCGCAAGCCTACTCACCATCAAGGACATACGAAAGGCCCTGATCTCGTTACCTGCTAACTATGAAGAAGCATACCTAAGCACGTTTGACCGTATAGTCAAGCAGACCCCTAGTCTGAGGGACCTCGCCTTGAAATCATTGAATTTCATTTCTTACGTCAAGGAGCCTTTACGAGTGATCGAACTGCAGCATGCCCTCACTGCGGAAGAAGGCATGCTGGAAGTTGACCCTGAGGATCTTCATCCTTCTAAAGCTATTATCTCATCATGCCTTGGACTGCTTGTGGTTTCGGGACCGGAGAAGATCGTTGAGTTCGTACACTCAACTGCGCGAGACTTCCTCCAGAGTCGACCTGAAGGGATGGATAAGCGCCCCCATCTGACAATTGTTCGAAGCTGCATCTCGTACATGTCAACAAATGAGATGCGCCAGGGCCGTTGTCTATCCCACGAAGACGTCATTGAACGCTGTCAAAAGCAGCCATTCCTTCATTATGCAGCGAACTTCTATGGCTACCATGCTCAGGAAGTCGAAGATGAATGCTTCCACCAGCTTTCGGGGTTTCTAGAGGATGATGTCCTTCGGGATAGCTCTTGGCAGCTTTTGAACTTCAAAGCTCATCTCGACACTTCTGTCTCCAAATCTATGTTTGACTCTAGTCCCAGAAGCGTACTGGCTCTACACGTGGCCGCGTTCTGGGGTTTCAAAGCGTACATTGATCGCAGCTTGAGTCATACTGGACAGGGAACTCCGAGCACTCAGAAACAAAATTTGAACAAAAGAGACTCTCACGGATGGACACCTTTACACTGGGCCGTGTCCATGGGTCATGAGAGTATGGTTGAGATTCTTCTCAAATTGGGAGCCAGTCCCGATCTTCCGGATCTTGCAGGATGGACGCCAACATTCTGGGCAGCTTTCAAGGGCTACTCGGATATTATTGAAATGCTCTGGCGCTATGACACAGCTCCATTTCGATGCGATGTCAAAGGACTCACTCCACTTCACTGGGCAGTATCCGCAGGCCAAACCGAGATTGTCAAGCGGCTTTTGAATCTCAAGACACGCTTTTCACAGTACGAAAAGTCGCCAGTACTCTCACTACGGTCACTGGACGACTTGACAGTCGAGAGAGCTCGCGCCATGACGACCAGGGCAAATGAGAGTCCTTTCAAGTTCTACTCAGAGGGGACAGATATCGAAATGTTCTCCGCCATTTTCAACGCCCTGAAGCATAGTTTTCGTGAGAAAGAAGACAGACCTCTAGAAAGGGGTGAGGGATATTATACATTTGATCCGTTCCTTTATGGACCCTTTGGACAGAGTCTCAAGGCTGATTACGGAAGAAGAGCGAGGCAGGACCGCGATTACCAGCGGGGGAAACCAGATGTTGGATTTCTTGAGTTTGTGGATAAACTTCTGATTCACGCCACTCGGTCTGAGGACTTGCCTATCATCAAACTGGTGTTTGATCTCAAGCTTGTGAAACCTTCTGGGATGGATAGCCTTGGTCTGCTTCACGAAGCGGCAGCATCTGGCTGGGTCGAGGGTATGGCGGCCTTGATCGACCTCGGAGCCGATGTCAATAATGCGGACAGACGTTTTAAGCAGACACCTCTCCACCGAGCCTGTCAAAACCAACGGGAAGAAGCAGCCAAGCTGCTTTTGGATATCGACAAGATTGATACCAATGCTCAAGCCAGCGATGGGCAAACACCAATTATGAATCTTATGACCGCGTCCTATGAAGAGAAAGCAGTCGATCTATATAAGCTATTGGTTTCCAGAGGAGCTTCAATATCCGTTCAAGATACGGAAGGCAACTCGCTTTTGTATTACGCCTTACGGACCTGTAATGCTACAATCGTGCAAATGTTGTGCACCGCCGGGTTAAGCATAGAATCTCCAAACAAAAGCGGCCAATTACCGTTACACTGGATGGCTCATTGGAAGTACTTCGATCTTCGGAAGCCAGTCACACTTGATGAGGTCCAAGATGTGAGAAGAAAGCGAAGAGATTGCATGAAGTTCGTTTTTCAGTTCTCAAGTCTTAGCTCCCTGGATTCTGTGTGTGATTGGGAAAATGGAGCAACGCCTTCCAAGCAAACGCCTTTGTCATTGGCTTTGAAAAGTCACAATTGGGACCTTGCAGCCGAGCTGGTGAAGCACATCAAGCAGCCTGTGAACATGAGTTATTTGCTGAGTGAGCATGATTAATGCTGGCTAGAATCGCCAAATGCTAATTATTGGAGTATAGATCACTATCATGATATTTTAAACGAACTATGTATGGTATCAGAAAGACTTACCACAGTCTTAACCCCCGGAAGCTGTGATCGAACGATGCTATATTATGAACTACAGCCACTTCCCTCTGACGATTGGACCCGTATACTTGAAACGCTTCTACACGCTGGAGCTGATATCAATAGGTCTGGTTGGGACAGGAAGACGCCGCTGCAGCTTTGCGTACAGAGAGCTGCTAGCATATCTGTCATCGATACCCTTCTCAAACTAGGAGCCAGTCCATATCAGGCAGGGAAAGACGGATTAGATTGCTTCCAGCTTGCACTGATGTCTTGCGACGAAGCAGGTAGTTGGGACATAATGCGCTGTCTTCGGACCTACGCCAACACTCATCCAGATCCAAACCACTATTTCTGCCAGGGAGGTTTTCTCATCGCCGCTGAAACTCCCATAGAGAATGAGGAAACTCGCTACCTTCAGGTCCTCCGCCAGACCAATGCTATCAACTGTGAGACGCGGTCGGGCCGTACCCTGATCTATGAAGCCGCTAGTCGAGGAAACACACGCTTGGTGCAAAGGCTGCTGGAACATGATGCTTATGCCCATTATATAGACGACTCTGGTAGTTCTGCACTGCATGCAGCGGCCAAACAGCAAGCGGCGGCGACAGTGGCCGTTCTCTTAGAGGCTGGAGCAGATGTCCATCAAGCTTCTATGGACGAACATGGCTCAACAGTTACGGGTACTCCGCTGCATGTGTGTCTCAAGGCTTTGATTGGCGGTAAACTTAAGAGCGAAACAGTCGAAACAGTTCGTATCCTGCTGAGCTATGGTGCTGACCCAAACTATGCCACAGTCAAGGACGGTCATACAGAGAGGATCCTCTCACTCACTCTCAAGTCACTGTGCCAGTCAATATACTATCCCAATCTCGACGCAATACCCTCTGAAGATTCAGATCGCCTGTTACTAGAGGTACTGAAACTACTGGTTGATGCGGGAGCGCGAGTCGCTGAGAGCGCGGATGATATCATAGTTGGTGTTGTTGCCAAAATGGAGGGCCATGAATCGCTGTGGGAGGAAATGAAATCTCAGCTAATATCAAACCAGGCCATAGGATTCGGCCCGGGGTCCTTGTGATTAGACCTTGCGCGATTGCTATGTAGCAGATAAAGTGCCGCGTTTGCATTGCACTGCCAATTATACTCTGCTTGAATAGCAATTTCTCCAGTACTACGTTCGATATCAACTACCTTGAATCTCAAACAGAGATAATTATAAATGCTATCAAAGCTTAGACCAATTGTGTGTTTTCAGCTTGTTTGCAGGGAGAACGAGAAAGCGATACAATTGGCTTGACTGCAATGCAAGTAAGCGCCCAACCTCAGCTGAATGGTAGTGTCAGATGATTATTACCCCTCTTCTCTCCAGAGACTTGCTGGCTTCTTCCTAAAACACCTAAAGCTTTCCAATCGTTCTCGTACGGTTTCGTCAATTTATGCCCCTTAGCGTTGCATCAGCCAACGCGCGGATCTCAGACTCTTATCACTTTTCTAGTCCAAGATGTCGAATCCTGCAGACTATACAGTCGGGTGGATCTGCGCCGTGAGCACAGAATATGTCGCCGCACAGTGTTTTCTCGATGAAGAACATGAACCACCTGAATGTGTGGCCAGACATGATAATAATGACTATACGCTGGGGAAAATCGGAACGCATAACGTTGTGATCGCGGTTTTGCCAAATGGAGAATACGGAAAGGCTCGTGCTGCGAGTGTTGCCAGTGATATGCTGCATAGCTTCCCTAATGTCCGAATTGGCCTTATGGTAGGCATTGGAGGTGGTGCACCAAGTCAGACGCATGATATCCGCTTGGCCGACATCGTTGTCAGTGCGTCAAAGGATGGAAAGACTGCAATCCTTCAATATGACTTCGGAAAGACTATACAAGATCGAGCCTTTCAACTGACGGGTATCACGAACCAGCCACCGCCGATCTTGCGAGCGGCGGTGAACGGGTTGATGGCGCAATACGAGCGCAAAGGAAATCACATTCGTGAGGATATAGATAAGGTTCTTCGAGAAAACAAAAGACTGAAGAAAAAGTACTGCCGGCCTCATATTAGCAGCGATAGATTATACCAATCTACCGTTATACACCCAGATGACTGTCTGAGTTGCGAGTCGAACTGCGGAACCGGCCCATCAAGCCTCGTGGCTCGGCCTGAGCGTACTAATGAAGACGATTATCCGACTATCCACTACGGTGTGATAGCCTCCGGAGACCAGCTGATGAAGGATGCATTGGTCAGGGACAGACTTGCAAGGGATAAAGAGGTTTTGTGCTTTGAAATGGAGGCTGCGGGGCTAATAAATCATTTCCCTTGCCTTATTATCCGAGGGATATGTAACTATTCGGACTCTCATAAGAATAAAGAGTGGCAGGGCTATGCAGCACTAGTAGCTGCAGCGTATGCAAAGGATCTTCTCCATCGCATTTCGCCCAATAAGGTTGAAATCGAAAGGAAGCTGTCCGACGTCATTTTAGGTACACAGATTTCTCAGGCCTTTTAGTCACATCTTATGTTGACCGAATTTACAGAGCTAAATCAAACTGCGCAAGACCAACGAGATATTGCCAGGTATCACTGTAGTATTGCAAATGAAATGCTGCGATTACAAAGTGGCGAGGTCCAGAGAAAGCTCTCTAAAAAAGAACAACAATGTCACCAGATTTTTCGCCTCACTACCGATGGCAAAGACAATACATACGAATGGTATAAAGATCGTGTCGCAGAGAGGGTCGAGCACACATGCATATGGTTTCTTCAGCATACTCGATTCCAGTTATGGCTAAAGCAGGAGTCTGGACCTCTGATTGTCTCAGCAGATCCTGGCTGTGGGAAGACGGTCCTGGCGAAATACCTTATCGATCAAGTGTTTCCAAAAGCAAAAACTGTATGCTACTTCTTCTTTACAGATCAAGATCAGAATACAGTTCGTCAAGCACTATGCGCCCTACTCCACCAATTGTTTTGTCAGAACCCGGCTCTCATCACACACGCCATGGACGACTATGACAGGAATGGACAAAGATTGATTTACGCCACGAGTCTCCTTTGGGAGATATTTTTCGATGCCACCAGCCAACCTTCGGCAGGTCCTGTGACTGTGGTGCTTGACGCCCTGGACGAATGCGCTGAAACGGAGCTCAAAGGTTTGATGCGAAAGATTGACCATCATTTCAGTGGCCGCAGGTCTAATAGCAGCAAATTGAAATTCATCATGACCTGCCGACCATACTACCAAATACTTTCTGGATTCCGTGGTTTACTTCAAGCATTTCCCAACATTCATATCCCTGGTGAAGAGCAATCAGAAGTCATAAGTCAAGAGGTTAGTCACGTTATAAAGTATCGTGTCAGCCAACTGTCGATGAACGATTCTCTTAAGGGGTATTTGGAAGAGAGACTACGTGCGACTCACAACCGAACCTACCTCTGGGTTTACCTTGTTTTTGACTATCTGGAGAATGAGGTTGTCAAGAAAACCCTAAAGGAGATCAAAGCCAAGATAGAAACACTTCCAGGAAGTGTCAACGAAGCTTATGATAGTATCCTGAGTAAGACCAAAGAAGACAAAGTTGTCAACAGAGCTCTTAGCATCGTCTTGGCAGCGAAGAGGCCGTTGACTGTTGCTGAGATGAATGTTGCCATGAATGTGGACTTCAACTCACATCAAGTCAGTGACCTTGACATGGAAAGCGATGAGGATTTCAAGAAGAGCCTTAGGTTTCGATGCGGCTTGTTCGTATCCGTCTACCATGACAGAATATACTTTCTTCACCAGACAGCCCGTGAATTTCTCATGGCAGACTTAACAGCTCCCACGGAAGGCTCGATTCATCTACGTTGGCATCGTTCTATTACTTTGCAACATGCAAACGCTATTCTTGCAGAGATCTGTGTACTCGGTTTGACCAAATGGAAGTCTGACAATGAGCAAACTCGGAACCGCAGAAAAAGGTTCAGGGACTATCCTCTTGCAAATTGGGGCGATCATTTTCGTGACGCAGAGTTTGAAAATGATGCTGCCATCATACCTTTTGCTCTAAGGCTTTGTGACCCAAGTTCAGAGGCCTACTATTACTGGACCGACTCTCAACTATCCAAATTCGGTAAAAGGGACGGCAATAACATACGCCACAGCGAGCTCATGATAGTATCGTATTACGGACACAAAGTTCTGGCAGAAATAGTTCTTAAACGCTGCCGCCGTATCATTCAAATATGGGAGTTGGTTTGGCCACTGTCCTTAGCTGTTGCGAAGGGATATGAGACTATTGTTCAGCTTCTTCTCAACCAAGGGGCTGATGCAAACGCAACAAGGGGTGCCCTTAACGAGCCCTTGTTATTTATCGCTTGTGACAATGGCTATGGCAGTATAGTTGAGTTGTTGCTCGAAAAAGGTGCTGAGGTTGAATTGAGAGACGGCAGAGACAGCGCGCTTCATGTAGCTGTCAGAAAGGGGCATGCTTCGTGTATCAAACCATTACTTGAACGGCTTGCAGTAACTGACACAGAAGCAAAACATAATCAACGCAGACAGGAGACTCTCCTTCTGGCCACCAAATATGGAAGCAAAGATGTTGTAAAGATATTGCTTGACTGCGGAGTTGATGTTGAAACAAGTGCGATTCAAGGGAGGACACCGCTAGCAGAGGCTGCTCGACATGATCATGCGGATACTGTCAAACTATTGCTTGATTGGGGTGCGAACCCTCAGGCAAGAGATAAATGCGGTGCCACAGCACTAAACATGACAATGAGGTCATCCGGTAACAGAATTATCATTAAGAATCTTCTTGATAAGGGCGCCAGGATTGAAGCAAAGGATAGGCGGGGCTCTACACCACTCTTACAAGCCATTGGGAGACATGGCCCCGAGTACCATAATACTATCAACATGCTACTCGACGCAGGAGCAGAAGCCAACACCAGAGACAAAAACAACGATACGCCACTGATCAAAGCCGTTGAACGAGGTGACGAGGAGTTGGTCCAACTCCTCCTGGATAGAGGCGCTGAAGTCTCTGTTGTCAACAACGAAGGCGAGACGCCGCTTTCCCTGGCTACCCAGATGGGACACACGGAGATCATGACGGCGATATATAGAAGCCTTCATGAGAGGAAATTCAAGGAGTTTATGTCACATCATTCCTTTGGTAGAGGTGGTCCGACTAGGGCCTAGGCCACCCGTATAGGTCATGGTGGAAAGTTTGAAACATTAATAAGACGCTATAGAGATAGGGAGAAAGATGCTTAATCGACATATATAAGTTGTAAGTTTCTAGGGGGTTAGTATTTTAACTCTACATTGGCTATCATTTAAAGGGCTGACTGCTCTTGCATTGAGCAGGCTGGCCAAATGGACTTGTCCTACAAATTGTGATATCAGCCTTTGGCTATAGCAATTGGTCAGTCATTATGGTATAATGTCTAAGTTGTTAGCTAGATGTGTTATTTACAGTTGAGACTCGTGGCTGAGAGCTTAAATCAGCAGACAGAACTTAGTCCTACAAATTGACCACGGTACCTGACATTTCTTCTCGCGATATGCCAGTTGAGCTATACTACGTACTGCTAATTTACATGTGCTAAAATGCATATAACGAACTCAGCATGAACAGTATCAGAAACTCTGAGCCTCCGTCTTCTTCCTTGGATAAGGCTCGGCATGTCCCTCCCCAGCATGTTGTCCGTGCTCAATGACCTCATCGCGGTGAACCTCAAGGGGAGCCATAGCCACCTGAGGGGCATAGAAAGTATCACTAAGATGGAGTTTCTCAGGAGGAACGAAGACGTCAAACCATCGCGGGAGGATGAAGCCAGCGCCCAACAATACACATAACGCCACAAGCGGACGCGAAGGCGAAAATGTGCAGCGGGTCGTTTCGCTTGGTGTAGAATAACGGGAAGGCGAAAGAAACGATGATTGCCAAGATTGGGGCTGAGACGTATCGGAGGACGAAGCCCCAGAAGACAGGGATGTTCCATCGCTTTCCACCAGCAACGACGATGTTGAGATCCCGGCGAAGCTGGTTGAACTAGAAACATGCGTATTAGTAGAAGTCCTGCCAAGTACCAAAGTGTGACATACAGAGTAGAATGAGAACCACCACATCTTGGACAATACATTGTTTTTGCCAAAGAATCCAGGAGGTATAGAGTCGGGCGACTTGGAAAGAATGACGGCGAGAATATTGGATGCAATGAAGATGCCGAATCCAACACCTGCACCGGCCGCAGGACTCACGGCATGGCCGATGGCTACACCAAGTACCATGGATATGATGTAACCGATGTTGTAGACTAGGTAACCATTCCATCCAATCTCCCCAACGACATCCTTATAGCGATAGAGGGTCGTGGCACCTACACATTCGCACCAGACCACAAAAATAAGTGACAGGTTGTTAATCCATGTGTCGACAGCGTCGAGGAGGTAGAAGCCGAATTTGGTACAATAGATGAGGGAGAGGAGGAAGGAAAGGAGAATTATGGCAGTGGTAATCAGGACTCGAGAGAACTTGCGACCTAATCCACAGTCGCAGATGAGCGTGACAAGGGATTCACTGAGAGCAAAAGCGGAGCTGAGGCCAAGAACAGCCAGGGTGAGGAAGAACAGAACTGCCCAAACATTGGCACCCGGCATTTCTGCCAATGCGAGAGGGTAGGTCAAGAAGCCAACGGTAAAGGTGCTGAGCGAGATGGACGAGTCGTCGGGCGAGTAATCCAAGAAACCAATCACACCAAAGACGGCAAAGCCACCAACAACTTCGTATAGAGAGTTGCAAAGAGCAATGATGAGGGTGTCCTGCACGGCATTGGCATGCTTGCTATTATAGGAAGCATAGGATGTGAAATATCCAAAGCCTACGCCGATGGAGAAAAAGATCTGTCCGCAGGATGCCTGCCAAATACCTCCACTACCGAGCTTCTCACCATTCCACTTGCCAAAATAATACTTAATACCAGTCGAGGCGTTGGGGAGAGAAACTGATTGGCCAAGGATAATAATAATAACAGGCAGGCCTATGGTGAAGTAAACAACTCTGCCGGTTGTTCTAACGCCTTTAAACATGCATAGCCACACGAGCACCTATATAAAGGCAACCCAGCCAACAGTCTTGCTAACAAAGCTAAAGACCATTATTAGTAAAGATAACAGAGGGATAGTAAAGAAGGTTGCCAAGGCCAATAGCCAGCCTTTAAAATACCTAGCCTATAAGTATTTATAAGTACTTATTTTAAAAAGGTAAGTACCTAAAGATACCTATTTTAAATACTTACTTATAGGCAAATACTTAAATAATATAATTATATAAATATAAGTATTTATAAATAAAATTTAATAATAAATTAATATTTAAATAAAAATTTATAATATTTATAATATAAGTAATTAAAGTTATTTATAATAATTAAATATAATAATTACTTTAAATTAGTAATAAATAAGTATTTTATAAACTTTTAACTTTTTATACTTTAATAAATTACTTAAGGAAAAATATAAAATAATAGTAACTTAGTTATTACTTTACTTTTTAGGCTATTTCTTAGGCTACTTTTTAAGCTACTTTTTAAGCTACTTTTTAAGCTACTTTTTAAGCTACTTTTTAAGCTACTTTTTAAGTTACTTTTTAAGCTATTTCTTACCTTACTTCTTACTTTACTTTTTATTTTACTTTTTATTTTATTTTTTATTTTTATTTTTATTTAAACCTTTATCCTTAGGTATTAAAATAGAATTATTTTAACCTTTAACCTTTTTTTAAAGCTTTAAATTTTACTTATCTTTACCTTTACCTTTTTCCTTAAGCTTTAGGTCTTATATATTTTTATTATTATTAAAAGTATTTTAAAGACTATTTACTAAGTTATTTAAGCTACTTTATTAATTAGATTTTTATTTTTATTATTTTTAAAATTTAATATCTTTTATAGTATATACTTAATTTAATATATATCTTTTCTTTTTCTTAGCTTAAACTCTTTTTATATT
Organism: Fusarium pininemorale; assembly: GCA_002165215.1. Taxonomy (NCBI): domain Eukaryota; kingdom Fungi; phylum Ascomycota; class Sordariomycetes; order Hypocreales; family Nectriaceae; genus Fusarium; species Fusarium pininemorale. The sequence continues at coordinate 253,341 of NFZR01000037.1, read as the reverse complement.
TACTTAGTTTTATATATATTATTTAACTTATATATTTAAATTAAAAAATAAAAGTAATATAATAGTTTTTAAATTAATTTAAAGCTAAAAGTAATTATTTATAGAGTTTATTATAGTATATTAAATATAGTAATATATCTTTATATTCTTTTTTTAAATAGTTTTATAGCTAATATAAATAAAAAGAAAATTAATACTTAAAATTAAAATTAATTACTATAATTAATTATTATATTAAATTACTATAAATAATATTATTTTTAAAGACTTATTATAAAAAAGCTTTAATTACTTTTTTTAAAGTATTAATATAATTAAGTATAATATAAGTAACTTAATCTTTACTTATATTATAAAGGAGTTTATAAATAAAATAGATAAATAAAGTATATTAAAAAGCAGGCTAATTACTTATAATAACTACCTTTTTATAATTTTTTATTTAGTAATTTATAATAATATTAAATAAAGAAATAATAATATAAATAAAATACTTACTATAAATAATAATAAAACCTTTTAAATATAATTTTCCTTTTATTTTTTAAGTACTATATATACTTTTATTAATAATAAACTTTTAAGGTTATTTACTAGTAATAGACTTTTAAGGTTTTTTACTAATAATAGTCTTTTAAGGCCTTTTACTATTAGTAGTTTTTTAAGCTTTTTATTAAGTAAAGCTTTTATTACTAACTATATTAAGTAATTAGGGAATTAAAAGTAATTATTTTAATAAATTACTATAAAAAAAAGGGCTAGGAAAAATAAAAATAAAAACTTTAAAAAAAAATAAAAAAAATAAAAAATTATAAAATTAGTATTAAAATTTTTAATATAAGCTTAGTAAGAGTAATTATTTTAATTAATTACTATAAGGAATTTAATAAAAAAAGCTAAAATAAAAAGAAGTACTAAAATTTATTAAAAACTTATAAATTTTAAAATTTAAGGGATTTAAAAAGTTAAAGTTTAATTAAAGTTAAGATTTAGTTTTCTAAGTAATAAACCTTAGTATTATAATTTATTATAAAATTTAAACTAATTAAATTAAAGTATTTTACTAATTATTACCTATTTTAGCCTAGTACTTTAAATTTAAGATTTAATTTTTTATTTTTATTATAATACTAAAAATCTTAATTTCTTTTTAAAGTTATTTTTTTTAAACTTTTAATTTTTTAACTTTTAAAATATAATTATCTTAAGCTATATAATTATTAATATTTATACCCTAGCTTTTATTATCTTTTTATATTATAAAAAAAGCTATTATTTTTTATTTTTTCTTATAATAAAAAGAATAACTAATAAAAATTATAGTAAAAAGCTTATTTATAGTTATAATAATTATTTAAGCTAATTAAACTAAGGTATTTACTTAGTAAGTTACTATATAAGTAAAAACCTAAAAAGAATTTATTAATAAATCTTTATATATAAAAAGCCTATTTTAAAATAAATATATTTACTTTAAAATAATATAAATATAAAAATATAAAAAAAAACTTTAATTAATAGTAAAGTTACTTAAAAACTAAACTTTACTAATATATAAACTATTTTACTATAAATAAAGTAATTAAAAAAGTACTTAAAGAAACTACTTTTAATAACTATAGTATAAATTAGTAAGTATATTTTACTTAATTACTAATATTTAAATACTAATTTAAAGTAATATTAAAAAAGGTAAATATTATAATTTTTTTAAAAAAAAAGTATTTATAGTATTAATTACTAAGGCTAGTAAAATTCTATAAAATAATAATAATCTTTTTTAAAAAGATATTATTAATTTTACTAAGAAAAAAGATTACTAGCTTACTTTTATTAATAAAAAGCTTAATTAAAATAAAAGTTAAGCTATAATTTAATTAAAAACTAATAAATAAATTAAGTAAAAAAAAATTATAATATAAAAATATAATATTTTTTATTTTTTATTTAAGTTAATTCTTTAAGCTAATCTTAAGATTTATATAATTTATATTAAATAGCTAATAATTACTATATTATATTTTCTATAAATTAAATATAATAAAATAATAAACTATTTTTAAAATATTTAATATAAGCTAAAGGCTATTTAAATTAAGTTAGATTTTTTTAAGTAAGTATTTATAGTAATTATATATAGTAATTACTTACTTATAATTAGCTATAAAGAATTTATATCTTTACTTTATAAATTAAATAACTTTTTTTTTAACTTAAGTTATATATTTAGTATATTATAAAGCTAAAAAACCTAAAAGTACTTAAGCCTTTTAATTTATTTTTTAAATTATTTAAGGATAATTAAGCTTTAATTTAAAAGCCTTTTAGTTTAAAGATATATTATAATATCTTTCCTTTTAAATTCCTTTTAGTTAAAAAGTGTTAAGGCTTATATAAAATAGCCTATAAATTTACTATAAGTAGTAGGATATACTATAGTAACTAATAAAAAGAAGGTAAAGGTATTAAGAAAGTAAAAGGTTATAACTACTAAATAGTAAGGCATAGGGTAGGATTTATAAGATAAAAGTAAGTTTATTAAATAGAGCGAATTTTTCTAAATTTAATAATATATATTATATAATAAAAAAGTTAATAATTAACTAAAAAGAAAGAAGTCTTTAAAGTAAAAAGACCTAGAATATATATAGATATCCTAAAGAGTAGGCATTATAATTCCTAAAGAAAGGTACCCTTAATAGTAATAAAATAACTATTATAAAAATTACTAAAATTTAAAGAAAATTATAATATACTTTTTTTTTAATTTAAAAGATACTAGGCTTTAGTAGGCTTATAAAGCTTAAATAAAAAAGTAAGGTTTCTCTTAGTATATTATAAATTATCTAACTAAAAGGTAAAAATCTAATATATATAATCCTTATTATATAATTATTATATAATCTAAGTTATATAATCTTTTAACTAATATTCCCTTAGTAAAAAATATTTAAAGTTTATAAAAAAAAACTTTAATATATAGGACTTACTTAATTCCTTATATTTTACTTAGGTAAGTATACTAATTAAAAGCCCTGATTTTTTTTATTTTTATAGTATATATTTTACCTTAATTAGTTATTTAGAATATTATATATTCCTTAGTTAAATAATAAGACTTTTTATAAAGTTAAGTATTAATAAAAAGTAATAGTAAAATAATATTATTATAATATTTTATAATATACTAATTTTTTATAGTAATTTTAATAAATTTTAAATACTTTATTATTAAAAATAGTAACCTTAATAAAAAACTTATTAATATTTTTATTAAACTAATAAATTCTTTATACTTAAAAAGATTTAATAAATTTATTACTAATAAAAGTATATATTTACTATATAAAATTACCTTTTTAAGCTTTTATTTTTTTAAAATAATAAAACTATAAAGTAAATAGGCTTAAATAAAAAAGTATTATAATATTTTAAAAGTATTAATTATTTTATATTTTAACTTTTTATTAAAGCTAGTAAGTTATTAAAGCTTATTAAAACTAAACCTTAAATTATATTAATACTTTTAAAACTTTTTAAATAAAAAGTCTAATTAATAAATATATAGCTAGTATTAGTATAAATAACTAAATATAAGGAATTATTATTTACTTAAGTTAAAGTATAGTAAGGAATTAATTAAGTTAATTATTTATAGTAATTAATAAATTTATATATTATTTATTATTTTAAAAATCTATTTTAAAATTTTATATTTTTATAAATTATCTTTATTAACCTTATATTAATATAATATAAAGTAATATATTTTATATAAACTATATATAGGTTTAAGCCTAATTATATTTAATTAAAGATTTTTAAAATATTTATATTAAACTTATTTTTAAATAGTATAATAATNTACTTATTTTTTATAATACTTTAATTACTAATAACTAAAAATATAAATTAAACTTTATACTTAAACTAATTTTTTAAATAATTTACTAAAATAGTAATTATAATATTAAAAGTTTAGTTATATATTAAAATTAATAAATATTTAAAAAAAACTTTTACTTATTATATTAATATAAAAAGTAAAAAGTACTTAGGACTTAACTTACTATTTTATTTTAATTATTACTATATTTAACTTTAAGGCTTTTATTTATTTTTTATTATATATATTTTTTTTAATTTTTTTAATTTATTTTTAATATTACTTAATAGCTTTATATTTAATTAATATAATTCTTTACTATATTATAAAGTAAATCTTAAAGTATATAAGCTTAATTATTAAATTAATTAAAGTTATACTATTTATAAAATTATTAATAAATAAATAAATTTAATAAAATATTAATATATTATATACTTTAAAAGTTATTTTACTTTTAAAATTATTAAATACTATTTTAAAAGTAATATATTAATATTATTATTAAATTTTTAAAATATTATAAAAAAAAAATTAAAATAAAAAGACTTATTTTATAAATAGCTAGATTTTTACTAAGTTTAAGTAATATTAGTTTATTTAGCTAATTTAATATAGTTTAGTATTTATATAATAAAATATATTAAAGTTTTTAGTATTAAATTAATAAGTAACTTTAACTTTATATAGCTTTAGTATATTATAGCTAAGATTAATTTAATATAATTATAAATTTTTTTATTTAATATTATTAAGTAAGGTAATAATTTTTTATAATAATTCTTTTTTAAATTTTTTTTTTATTTTTTAATTAATTTTTAAATATTTTTTATTACTATAATATTTTTATAAAGCTTACTTAGTTTTAAGCTAATTATACTTAATAAGCCTTTTTATATTATTTTTAACTTTTTTATAATTAATACTTTTATTTTATAGTAAAAAATAATATAATAGTAAGTACTTTATATTAATTTTACTTTTAATATTTTTTATTTATTTTAATTATTAAAGTTTAAAGTTTTAAAAATCTTTTTAAAAAAGAAAACTCTTTAAGCTAGTTTTAATTTAATTAAAGTTTATAAAAATTAAATAAAAAACCTAAGATTATATATTACTTTTTAATATATTTTAATATATTTAAAATTAGTATATTAAGTATATATAAATATTTAAACTTTACTATTTATAAAAAAAAAGCTTTTAAAATAAAATTATTTTAAGGAATTAATATAATATATTTTAATTTTAATATAAGTATATTTATAGTAATTAAATATAGTAATTTATACTTACTTTTACTAGGTTAATATTACTAAATAGTAATTTAAATTTATTTATTATCTTATTTATTTTATTACTAGTAGCTATTTATTTATAAATATTATAATAAACTTAGTATTTTAATAACTTATAGGCTTTATTTTATTATACTTTTAACTCCTTAATAGCCTAACTTTTACTAAATAAATTTAAAATAAGTCTTTATTTTTATAAAATATAATACTTTAAACTCTTTTTTTAAAGGCTAAAGTCTTTTTTATATTAAATATATAGTTAATACCTTATAATAAGTTTACTATTTTTAATATTTTTATATATTTTTTAAATACTTAATAATAACTTAAAAAGGTTATATTTAGATTTATTAATATATTTAAAGATTAAAGTAAGGCTATATTAAACTTTTATATAATATATAGCCTATAGAATTATTATTTTTTAAATTATCTTTAAGTAATTATAGTAAATAATAGTATATATTTTAATATTAAAAATCTAAATAATAAAATTAAGGCTAAATTATAGCCTATACCCTTACCTTACTTTTATTTTATTTAATATATAGCTTATATTTTAAACCTTATTATATAAAAAATTATAAACTATATTAAAATTAAGTCTTAAGAGTTATTAATTTTAAAAGATAAAAATAAAAATAATAATAAAAATAAAAAAAGTAACTTTTTTTAATATAAAGGCCTTAATAATAAGGACTTAATAGATAATTAATTTAATACTTTAAAATAATAAGTTATAAACTAATTATTTAATCTTATTAATATTAATTACTTATTATTATTTATTTTTTAAGTATATATATTTTTTCTTTTAATATATTTCTTATAGTAATTACTTATAGTAATTATTAAGTTTATTATAATTAATAATTTTATAAATTTATTACCTTACTATTAAATTTACTTAAAGTCCTAAGCTTATATAAAAATTTAAAAAAACTTAAATTTACTAAGTATAAAATAAAACTATTTTATAACCTTTAAAATTAATATATAATATTTTAATTTAATAAAACTTAATAATTATAATATTTATAAAAGTAAGAATACTAAAGCTATTTATTTAAAAATAGTTTAAAGATTACCTTAATAAGAATTATAAAATTATTACTAAAATTTAGTAATAAATTAATTACCTTATTAATTATACTTATATTTTTATTTATTTTTTTAATTTTATTAATTACTTAGCTATTAATAGCTTATTTATTATATAAACTTAGCTTAAGATTATTAATTACTATCTTAGTATTTATTAAAATAGGCTTTTTTTACTTAAAAGTAGCTAAAATTATTAACTTTAAGTTAAGGCTTTTTCTTATAGTATTTATTAAGCTATAATAAAGCTATATAAGTATATAAATTTATTTATTATAAAAACCTTTTACTTTATTATTCTTTTTTTTTTATTTTTATTAAAATTAAATTAAAATACTTATTAAAGTAATATTTAATTTATTTTTTTATCTTTAAGTATAAGTAATATTAAAAAATAAGCTAAAATTAACTTTATTTAATTTTATACCTTTTAATATATATTTAACTATATAAACCTATTTATATTAATATTAATAAAAAAATAAAATTTCTTTTTTAGTTTTTTTAGTTTTAAAAAAGTATTTATAGTAATTTAATATAGTAATTATATACTTATAGTAATTTATAGGCTAATTATTTTTAAAAATTAGCTTTAATTATATATAAATCTTTCTTTAAAGAAAATATATTTAATATAATATAATATTATATTATTAATTAATATAATAAATAAAAAAGTAATTTAAAAAAAGTCTTTTTTAATTTTAGTTTTATATTACTTAAAATCCTAAATACTTTATATTAAGCTATATAGTTAAAAACCTTTTTATAATATAGCTAAGTACTATTATAATTAAAAAAATATATAATATATATTACTTTATATATTAATAAATAATATATTTTAAATATTTTTTTAATTAAAAAAAGGTTTTTATTATATTTTTATTTTATAGCTTTAAACTAAATTTAAAAATCTTTTAACTTAAACTTATTTAAACCTTTTTTTTTTATAAAAAACTCTTTAAAATAACTTAAAAAGCTATAAAAAGCTTTTATTTATTTAATATTACTTATAAAAATACTATAATATTTAACCTTTCTTTACCTACTAATAATATATAAAAAAAAAGTTATTTATATAAATACTTTATTAATAACCTATTAATAACTATTTTTTATTATTTTTTAATTATAAATATTTTTTATTTATTTTTAAAACTTATAATCTTTACTATTATTTATAAATTAATTACTATTATTTATATTATTAAGCCTATTTTAATCTTTTTATAATTTAAATTTTATTAACTTTTATTTTTATATATCTTTAAAAAGACTTAAATTAAGTAAAACTTATTATATTAACTTATAGTAATTTTTATAAATTAAAAGCTAAATTAAAAAACTTAATTTTTAAATTACTAATATTAAATAATTAGCTAAAAACTAATAATACTTTTTTTATAAATAGTAAATATTTAATTTATTATATTTTAAAATATTTAAATATACTCTTTATAGTAATTACTATAAATAATTACTATAAATATATTATATTAATATTACTTTTAAAAGTAATATAAAAAAAGTATAATATTACCTATAAGTACTTATAAGTACTTTTTAATACTTATATATATTATAAGTAATATAAAACCTTTTTAAAATACCTATAGGTACTTATATATAATATTATTTACCTAACTATATACCTAGGTAAATAGGTATTAAGCTATTATTAGGTATCTATAGGAATTTTAAACCCTGCTAATAGTACTGCCCTGAAAGCTATGTTAATAATTGAAAATAAATTAAAAAGTGACAGTATAACGTACCATGGCAGCGAGCATAAAGGCTGCACGTGAGGGCCATTTATCACGGCCATCGCCTTCCTTTTCTGCGCTAGGCGCGATAAAGTCGACAACTCTCTTGAAGTTGAACCCCATAGTCAAATCCAAGACTTCTGGCAACACAATATAGAATATCAAGTTGTCAGACGATAAAAATTGGCTGAGAATCGTGCACCTTGTCGCAGGTCACAAGAAAGAGCGCGACGAGTGTGACATGAAGAGAAGTGCCAAGGGGACAGCTACCAAACGCAGAGAGAACTTCTTGGCAAGTCGTCACCTGTTTCCTCGGCCTGTATCATCGAGTCGAGGGGATTGCTTGGCGAGGTGGAGGATGCACCTATCCGCGCGTCGACAGCAAGCCGTACTATCTCTTGGCACGTACCAGTTCAATCTAGTGTAGCTAAATATGTGGGAAGCTGGAGTGATGGGGGTATCATTGCATGACAGCATGGACGACTTGGCAGAGAGCTAAGCCTTCTCCTTTTTCTGAGAGGGACTCCACCTCCCAAGTTTTCCCAAGAGATGTGCCCACTCTACCCCGTACCCACTGGAAGTTTAGTGGAAAGGTTCCTGGGAGGAGGGAGGCGACCTGGTCTGGGAAGCGGACGTTCCTATGTGCACGACTCTGAAAGCCACTAACTTGGACGGCTTTTCAATGAACGATTCACAACACTACTAAATCAGCTGGAGAATAAAAACTGTTTCCTATCTACTGACTTGATTCTTTCTATTACTACATAGTTGTTTCTTCCAGTCTACAATTTTATCGGATATATGTCTAGATCTTACATCCCGCTGGTATGATAGACAGCCATCGGGGAAACGGACTCATGAAATCTAGTAGTTGGCCTCAAGAAAAGTCCAGAATGTTGAATGCCATAATTACTCATTGGTCTTTTTCATTACTTATGAAACGAGAGGAGACTAGCACAGGACAGAATCCCGACGATGTCGAGGCTGAAGAGCCATTTAACGAGAGAAGATCACTGGATTATACTACACTGTCCCTAAATACCTTAGCCAGTCAGCAGACTTATTAGCAATGATGAGGGTTTCAGTTAAGCCTGTAAACATATTGATCCACTTTTGCCAAATAGCAGCCGATTCAGTTTAGCAAAAGCATTTCCAGACCTAGCAATAAAGTCAATCTTCTTGGTTTTTCTTTAACTACTGACCATCATCGCGGCAGTAGCTTATATACAATTGGAACTGGAGATCTTACCTGTACTGGAAAAGTGACCTATGACGGTAGTAGCGTTGGGCAGATGCCCTTGGATTGTGTTAGGCAGTCGGTATACTGCCTGAACTGATTTGATAAGAGTGTTATTTTGAGTTGATAGAAACCGCCACTGATTCTTACAGCACGCGCCTCACACGCCCTTGGATAGGTGGTATGTGAGTGATATCCTGACTGACCTGGGCTACCTTAGCCGCGATGATAGTCATATAGGCAGAAGCTAGTAAGGGATATCGACCCCGAGAAATATACCTCAAGCTAGGTTGGGTAGATAGAAGCTTGCTTACGCCCTAACTCACCAAGCTTGAGTCTTATATCATGCATATATAATCCCTTCCCGTCAGCAAAGCCCGCAGTACCATGATTGTCAGCGGCGATTGCTTTACAAGGCTTATATATCATATTATATTGCCGTATAAAGTATACAATAATTAATCTTAGAATCTCGTACTCCTCATGTATTATCATTTCCCCTTAAGGATCCGCAAAGACTTACATACATCCTCCGCTGTTGGTCTATGAAATTCTTCAACACATAGCATATTGCCTATAATCTGTAATAGAGATACAGATACTGCATCGCCCGAGCACGACCTTTCCAGACACTGTAGGGTTCTGACAACAGCTGGATTAAGATATGGCTTATTTTTCAGGTCAATGGCCCAATAAACAGCTCTGTTGTCAGAACTGCTAGGACTAGAGATACGTCTTGCTTCTCGAAACCGCATCACCTCGCCTATTTCATGAGACTGAGCCCAGACGAAGACTTCGAGCAATATGCAGCCAAGGCTCCAGATGTCCTTTGGTCGCGATACCCGTCCTTCTACCAAATATTCTGGAGCGCTATATACCTTGTCTCCAGTGGATGCCTTGCGGTTGTAAATCTCTGCTGGAGCCTCAGTCTTGAAGAAGTCCACAGTTCCAGAGCCAAAATCGCAAATTTTCCAAGTTCCGAGGGGTTCCGATATATTCTCGAATAGAAGAATATTAGCTGGTTTCAAGTCGTGGTGGAAGCCAAGTCTCTTCGTACGCTGCTCGTCAGCGGCAATGACGACGTGCTCATGGGTGTAATTGATAGCATCACAAACACCAAGCATTTGCTCGCAGATCCAATTTTCAACGGCGCAGAAAGATTCTGGTGGGGGAGTCTTGTTTAAAAAGGTATTGAGATCGCCAGTGGCCAGAGGAAATAACAGGTATTGGGCATTGAGGTCGGTCCAAGCGAAGAGATAGTAAGTGATGTGTGGGTGACGAGTTGATGCCAAGGCATCCAGGACGGCCTTTTCATTTTGAAAATCATCTCTTTGGGGCCTGTTCAAAAATCTTTTCAGCGCAAAGACTTGGGGGTGCTGAAGCAAAATCCTTGTTAGCATGTGCGGCGTGTGATCAGGCTTCAAACGTAGACTTGCATTTCCATTACGAATCTCGGCTCTGAAGACTTCGCCCACCGTGCCTGACCCTAAGAGATCATGTTGCTGATCAAATACTAGCTCGTCGGGAACGTGGAAATGGGTAGAGACTCTAGTAGTCATTCTGGAAAGGACGTTGAATATGTAAACCCGGCTGAAATAAGTGTGAGTAACAACAGAAAGAGGAGGAGTCTAGCGGGGGCTCGGGCAGAGTTTTATGTACAGCATCCATGTGACCAAGGTGGAATCAGTTCAGCAAAGCCCACCAGCCCAGATAATCTACCCACTGAATGATACCCCTTCTAAGAGTACCCGACCCGCCACGACCACCCTAAATACCAGAGGTCTGAGGACAGCTGTAGCTCAGGCACCTAGTTAATGGGAAGCGGTTACGGCTACAATTACTCAACTGAATTGTGAATAAACAAACATTGTTCAGCATTCAATAATAAGCACGAACTTGACAAACATTTTGGCTTTCTAAGGCTATTGAAGTGCGGAAATGTATAAGACAAGTCCCGTATTTTCCTCTAATGAGGACATCCGAACGACAGAAACCCCTTTACGTTCCCTCGTAAGTTTCTACGTAGCTAAAGGGCTCTGATCATTGGTGGATGATTACTGAGGAATCTCAGGTGCATGGGGCGGGTGTTGGCCCCTCAAGGCATCTAGGCAACACTCGCTTTCTCTCCACAGCCCCGTCCCATGCACTCATCAGTTGTATGAGTAGACCTTCTTGATACTCCGAAGCTAGTGCACAAATTCCAAATGGACGCATGTTGTAGTCGCAATAGGACAAAGGAAGGCAAGCCATTGGATAGCCTGCACACGAGTCAGTATCCAGATTTATGAGCTTTGCAGTCTAGCAGAGCGGAAAAGAGAACGTACCAGCGGCGCTGTAGTAATCGTCAATCTCGCTGTCTGCTGGACCAAGAATGACATCAATTTCGTTATCCTGGAGGCATTTATCAATAGCCTGATTGCGTCCGAAATCCCTCATTTTTCTGATCGCCTCTTCTCTGGCTTCAGACGATATAACAAAGCTTTCTGCCATTTCAAGACGGCCCATATTGGGAGACTCTGATTTGCAAGTCAGTTGAGTATGTGCCCTTAATAGCGTGGGCTTACCTACCAGGGGGAAATTCCAAGTCGGCATGGGACTTCATAAACTGCATAACCTGGCCTAATGTCCGTACTTGGCTCGAGTCGAGACCCTTGAGGTAGGCTTCAAAGTCAGGTTTAAACCCAGAATCTAGATACAGTTAGGACTCAAATTCGACATGCAGATTCGAACCATGAGTTCTCCATCAACAATACTCACTCATCACTTGACCTATCAGGCCTGTGCCGTCTACTTCCAACCCATCGAGAGAAGCAATCTCAACCTCTTTGACAGTAGCCCCAGTCGCTCTTAGTTTGCCATATGCAGCGGAGATCTCATCGTGCTTGGGATCGGTCAGTACCTCAACATGCTGATTTTATCGTCGGGTCACTCTACCTGTTGCTTTTGGATGCTTGGTACGGGCGTGGCCACGATTGAAGGCAGACTCCAGTTCTTGGGGTTTAGAACACCGATTCTAATACCGTCCAAGGATCCCGTTAGCTTGCTAGAATAGCCCCCGGGGGGCTTCTTGTCGTCGAAGCTATGATCTACCATGACGTCCATCAAGGCGGCAATGTCTTGGGCACATCTCGCTATCGGACCGGCCGAGTCAAACTCCAGGCAGATCGGAACAATACCTCTTTGGGATATGAGCCCGAGAGTAGGCTTCATCGCGAAAACATCTCCTCTAGTTGCAGGTAGAAGAATGGATCCGTTGGTATCAGTTCCAACTGACATGGGTGCCAGGCCGGCGGCGACGGCAACACAGGGCCCGGAGGAGGACCCTCCAGCACTCTATTTTTGCTCGATTAACAGAAGAACACGCAGAACAAAGATGATGGAAAGACCGTACGCTGTGCCCGCCGAATCCATCATCCCATTTCTTACCACCAATGACAAACGGTGACTGAGTGAGTCCTCCTACAGCAGACCAGCCGCAAGGCATCTGAACGCCACTAACTTCAAGTCAGCTTATGATGCCTGTCCAGACCGAATTTAAAGCTACCGATAATTGCTCAGTTCCTTGAAACGGTCAGATTGTTTTCTATATGGCTCAAAGCTTGTGATCTTACACTGAGGTTTCCTTTGCCAAGAATAATAACACCGGCATCTTGGAGCTTTGTGAGGTCAGTAAAACACGAAGAGCCAAAGATGACCATTGCAGAATCACTGCAAACTCACCTGTTTCGCCAGAGGAGCAGCGTCCCCGACCTTAGATCCAACTAGAGCATAGGTGCCGGATGTTGTATCCATGCCAAGCTTGGGATCAGTGGCGATGTTGTCCTGAGCAACAGGTTAGCTGACCCGTCGAACAGCTAGTCGCAACAGAGAACTCAAACCTTGAGGATGATAGGGATACCATGTAATGGCCCACGAACTCTGCCTTGAGCTCTCTCGTTATCCAAAGAGCGGGCCATGGGCAAAATGATATCGGTAGGAGTAGTGGTAATGATAGCATGCAGGTATCCGTTATACTTTTGGATCCGATTGAGATATTGCTCAACGAGAGCTTCACTGCTTACAGTTCCGGCCTCAAAAGCCTTGGCGATGTCGACAGCGGTGGCTGTGAGGAGATCGAGTTCTGGCATCTTTGGGGAGGAAGATCGTTATTTGCTCTAAGGGTGCGGTTCTCTAGTACTGTCCTGTACTTTCGCTAAACAAGTGTCTTTGAGCCAGGCATTAGGACGGCGAGAGTTGGAGGGAAACGGGAGCTGGTGTTGATTGGAAAGTGAAAGTTGTGGCAACAGCTGACTTGCGGCTGATACCGGGGTTGAGAGGAAGCGGGGTTAGGGTGGAAGCGTGCATCGAGGAAACACGCTGAATCCCTGTTCTAACGTACAGTGCAGTGCGGTGCAGTGTGGCACCGTACGCCAAACACGGCATCACACCAATTTGATCAAGTCGTCAAATCATAATTGACGACATGAAAAAGCCCACTCCTGTATTGTCTGAGCCACGCCGGAATGACTACCCGCCATGGCAACAGATGACTGACCAATCATCGGAAGAAACGCCCATTTCTCCATTCAAGACCGTCTCCTAGGGGTATTTAACAGCGCTCGGCTAGTCACCAGCCAACTTCATTAGATCACAGCGGCTATATTTTCGCGGCTGGCTGGAACAAAATTTCGAGCAAAGCTAATGACAGTACCTAGGTGGGGGTGAAAGCCGGATGCATCAAAATGGTATGATACTGACCACAGTGTTTCCTGTTCACGGTGCTACGATTACGATTCACCGTCAATCGCGTCCACGAACTAATTATGTCACGGATCTTGCCAGTCCACTAAGGATGATGCAAAAAGCTGTATTTGCCTCCGAGTCATTCTCACCCTTGACATGTCCTCTGATCAGTGACTCGTGCTGATCTCTGCACCAATTTACCAAAGATAAATGCCAGACAAGAACATAACCTACAATATCGCAGAAATGCCTCAGCAGACAGGGAAAAGTGTTTTTTACACGAACGAGTAACAGTATAGACAACCAGAAAAAGGTTGAGGAGCTGGTCGAACAGTGGAGGGGACAAGGGGTTGATATTACGGTCGGTCCCAGACAAATCACCTTTACGTCGCTACCTGGAAGTCTGGGGGAAATTAAACACTTAGTGAAGAACTTCCGCGCGCAAATGGAAAAGGAAGGTTTATGGGAGGACTGGAAGGATGGAATTTGAATATTCGTCGAGACCTTTACAACAGTAGCCAGGACCTATTAATGCTCATATCCTGAGCCTGTCAATCTTTACATAAATAATCAAGGATATAACGACACCATTTTGTGAAAGTATAATTGCAAAATAAAAGAGTAAAAACACGTATAACTCATTTGGAAACATTTCCTAAGAGAGTTAATTGTTTTTCTCAGATTTTACTACGTGTGTTGGAGATGTTGAGCACTTCTGGCCACACAAACCTGAGACACAATCCCCCGTGCAAGTCTCGTCTTGTTACAAACGCAGTTGCGCAACGCCCTGCCCAATACACGGAGATCTTGGTCGACGTGAAGTTGGGAGAGCATGTCTTTCTGGCCAGGAATCTGCCGTGTCAGGGATACCGCTCGCACTCCAGCCGTCCAGGTGACAGTAATCGCTTCAATAAGCTGTCCAGACGAAAGATTAACTCCACTCGAGCCAACTGAAGTAACAGAAGTACCGAGATTGAGCTCAACTCCGAGATTTTCCACAGCTTTCATGATCGTTGAACGAAGACCTTCTCCAAGCTCAGGACCATCAACTGGAGCACTTTCAACGACAAGAACGCGGGGGTGCCCAATGTGATTGGGCATACTGGGTTGTTCTGTCGCAATCTCAATGACTGTGAGGCCACCTCCGTAGACAACCCAGTGTTGCGGTCTTGGCTGACGGGACGGGATTCCAGATTCTTGGTATGGGTTCAAGTTTGGTGGCCGCTGCGATTGAATCAATGGCAAAGACGTATTACTCAAGCCCTCTAACACTCTTGGGTCGCATAACTGAGCTTCAGGCTGTAAGGATAAGCCAGTCGTAAGTACTATCAGATTCGTCACCAGATGGAAACTCAGCATGGACCGTGTGCAGGTTTATGTCGATTATTTGAACGCTGCCTTGGAAAAATTTGTTAGGTTCGGGCGATGACGAGAACTTGAATGTCTTGCTCAGTCAAGTCATGACCTGCAGGGAAGATATGCAACTCAACCATCTTTCCCTCCCAACGATCATTCTGAACGACATTCTATTGGCCGCATACTTGTTGGCTCTCGATACGTCCTCCTGTTCAGTCACACTTGTGCCGTGAACGCAACACATTCACATGCAAGGACCGTTGGTGACCAAGGGCGTGCTCTTCAGTGACTGCATTGGCTTACGGTAAGCACTAAACATTCACGTCGAATTGTCGGAGATGTTCAATGAAGGTTATAGGCGGGTTCAGTTCCGCGATTGACTCACCATCGACGACATTTGTCAGCGTCTCATCGTCAACCCAGCACATAGAATCACTGGACTTGCGACAGAACTGGCTTCCTGATCATCCTTGACGTTGAAACACTGTCCCACGCAGAAGACATTCACGACGTACGATATCCCAGAGTTCGAGCTTGATCGAGTTGGTGAGAGGAGACATCGATTATCTAAACAAATGGCAGAATAACATGGCTAGCGTGCTCCCCACCAACATGAACCACATGCTTCCCATGGTTATCCAAATGCTCCAAACTTCCAAAGTTACTCACACCAATATTCCTCCCACTAACCACAGCTCTAATCGACTCGCCAGCCTCATACTCAATACCCATAGCCCAAATACCGATATCAAGCCTCACAACATCCCCAGCCTTGATCTTCTCAACCTTTTCATGAGGATGGAACGGCCAGTGCGGATGCATACTCTTGCTCTCATCGATCTCACGATGCGACGCTCGGAGCACACCCATTGGGCCGCGATACACAACGACTTCTATCTTTTCTTGGGGGGTCATTTCTTCAAATGATTGCTTGGGGATGCCCTTCCATGGGATGTTGAGGTTCATCATGACTTCTCCGTTGGCGTCGAGTTTTTCGAGGGTGACGTAGACGTCCATGTCGTCGTAGTCGGGACAGGACATGTAGAGGACTGCCTTGGGGAGACCGACTAATCTTGTTGTTTGGTCGAAGCGGTATGTGAAGCTGACTTGATCGTCGGTTTCAGAGTTGTAGCTGACTGTTGATGTCTCGGCTGGCTGATTAAGAGAAAGCTTGCTGTCTTTCGTAAAGTACAGTTTCTTGGAGTCTGTTCTGGGAATGGGGAAGTTCTCCTCGACAATGTTCTCGTAAGATTGAGGTTCCTTCTTACCAAATCGCAGAACAGCCGTACGGACCTTTGGTACCTTGTCCCAGCCGTTATTCTTGCCCTTGAGGAAGTAGTCGAAGAAATCAAGTAACTCAGTCCTCGCTTGCTCATTACCCCAAATGTCATACCACTCTTGCCAAGGGTGGAAGCGAAGCCACTTGTGCGGTGTATCAACTTCGAGCCAGCCTCGAATAGCGCCCATGCCGTGCATTGTGTTGGTCCATGTACCGGTGATGTAAGTGGGGATGTTGATCTTCTTCATATCTGGGCGCTTATCGTTCCACCACTCATTTGCAAGAGGATGCTGTTTGAACATCTCGCGGAAGCTCTCAATGCCGCTGTGTCCTTGCATCATATACTTGACGATGAGCTTATCGAATAAGTCGCCGGCGTAGATACCACCTCGGGCAAATTGTTCGCGATATAGATCGCCACAGCCTTCCCAAGGAGCAATAGCTTTGAGACTGGGTGGGTTCAACGCTGCGATGAACCATTGGACAATAGCCAGATGAGAATTCCCTGCTAGACCAACAGAGCCATTGCACCATGGGAGTTTTGCGATGCTCTCAATGGTATCGTACCCATCCTCAGCTTCTTGAGTTCCCATGATGACCAAGGTTCCCTCACTATCACCTGATCCGCGTGAATCGATGTTGACAACAGCGTAACCGCGAGGAACCCAGTCAGCAGGATCAGGCGCCTCAAACTTTTCAAGTCCTGAAAGTGTCTGCGAAGGAATACCTAGGTTCCACGGAACCATGAGTTCTAGAGACAGAATTCCATTGAACTTCTTTCCGAAAGGTGACCAACAGATAATGGCAGGAACAGGCTCATCCGTGTTCGGTGGACGGTACACATCAGCGTATAGCGTAACACCATCTCGCATCTTGAACGCAACATCATGTTCGGCGAGAACAGGTGAAGGCAATGGACGTGCTTGTGGGCTGTCGTGCTTCCATCCTGCTGGGAGGACTTCTGAGTGAGGGTTCAGTCCGACATAACCGCCATGACCGACTTTAGGAGTGCCGATGGGCTCAATTGGGACTGTGAAGGGGAGGTTTGTGAGAGGCATGATGTTTGAAATGACAATTATTTGATTGGAAATTCTGTAAGTTCAATTTTACAAGCACTTGTAAATCTATTCATAGTCGATCCTTGAGATGCTGAAGTGGATTCCGAGGTAGCGAACCGGACAGTGGACTTGTCGGCCCCACTGCATATGGCGCGGCTCGGAATCGGAGTCTGTACTTGAGCGCGCGGGGGCAGAATGAGGATTGCCGGGATGCCGAGCCGAAGCGACGCCTGTACTTCGGAATCAATCATTGCAGCTCTGGTGGCGAGCAAACGTATCTGTTGACAGAAGAATAAGAAGAGCACATTGAACTTTGCCAGACCAAATCATCAAACAACTAACAGCAAGACGATTTCTGAGATTGTTAATTGCACTTACATCACCTCTCTCAATTCAAATCTACACTTGACTGTTATTCCTTCGCCCATCTTTCCACCAAAATGGTCGCCAACACTGAGCCCGCTGGCTACCAAGCCACCTCCGCCTTGAAGTTCGCAGAGCCCACTTCCAACAAGCCCATCCAAGCCAAGCCTTCAGGCCCAAACAAGCTCTTCGCCAATCCTGGAACTGTCTTTGGCGACTGGCGAGATGACCTCTACCGAGATGGCTTCGCCGTCATCAAGGGAGCTATTCCTCCCGAAAGAGCTGAGAAACACGGTGACAAGATGCTTTCATACCTCGAGACATTGTAAGTCTCCAAACACCAACATCCAAAAGCGTCTACTAACAGAGACATAGCAACGGCGGCATGGGCTTCAAGCGCGACGACCCTAGCACCATCAAAACAGAGACACTCCCCGTCATCACCGAAAAAGGCATGATTACAGGCTATGGCGTCGCCCACGAGTCCTTCGCCTGGGCCATCCGCCAAGAACCCGGCGTCGTCGAGGCCTTTGAGCGCGTCTACGACACCAAAGACCTCATCGTCTCCTTCGACGCCGTCAACACCTCTTTCCCCAACCGCAAAGACGTCAAGGTCAACAAGCCCTGGCCGCACCAGGACCAAGACCCCCAGAACCCCGGCTTCCGCTGTCTCCAGGGTCTTGTCAACATCTTCCCCAACGGTGATAAAGACGGTGGTCTTATCGTTTGCAAGGGCGCGCATCTCCTTAGTGAAGAGTTCCACAAGGACTTCAAGGATGAGCCGAATAAGATCTGGGCTTGGACTCATGAGTGGTATGGCTTTACGGCAGAGGGTATGGAGTGGTTGAAGAACAAGGGCTGCGAATGGCAAAAGGTTAATGCAGGACCTGGTGATCTTATCGTCTGGGATTCGCGCACTCCTCATTACAATGTCAGTCCTGAGGGTACGCAGCCCAGGTTCTGCACTTATACGTGCTACATGCCTGCTGCGGATGCTACGCAGGAGGATCTGAAGAGGAAGAAGGCTGCTTTTGAGAATCTGCAGGGAACCACGCACTGGCCTAATGCTATGCATGTTGGAGGAATTCCTGTCTTGAGGAACGGGGAGCCTTGTCCTTATAACACGAACAAGCCGAGGAAAGCGCCTGAGTTGACTAACCGCGGGTTTCTGTTGACTGGCATTCCGTATATTACTGCATAAGTCATTTTAGTTATTTCGTATCAATCTATTTATCTGTTCAATCTTCTGCCCCACTTATCATTAAAGCATTCAGAATAAGTTATTTTGCTCTACCTTTGCAATATGGCAAATCTACTTATGACATGGGTCCTTCAAGTGTCAGTCCAATAACTTCTTGCGTTGTTAGACCACCAGCGCCTAGCGACAACTAGCTCAAATCGATAAGATGTTTAAATAGACGATAGTGCGATGGAGCTCTTAGATCAGTAGCGGGCAACTTACATAGCGCTTAATAGAAGGGTAAAGATATATACTATTGTGTTAAAAATTATTATATATTAATCTTATAAACTTGATTAGCTTATATTTTCTTAACTTTTAAAGCTTCTAGTTATCTAGATATAACTTACCTTAATAAAAGTATTAATACTTTAACTTTTCTAGCTAGCCTAGATAACTTAGTTAATAAAACCTTTAATAGTTTAACCTTTTTACTATATATATAATCCTTCTTAGAGTTATTTAATAACTTTAATTAATAACTTTCTAATTACTATATTATATTACTGCCTTTATAGCCTTTTATAATACTATAATTTATAGTAGCTAGGTAATATTCTCTTATAGCCTTTTAGTTATATTATTATCCTCTTTCTTTATAAGCCTTTTTAGCTTTTTAGTTTTATAGTAAGTAAAGTTCTTAAGGCTACTAGTGCCTAGGTAATTAGTAGCTATAGTAAATACTTTATAGCTAAAAAGGGCAATCTTAATATAGTCTTTACTAAGGATATTAATATAATTAGGATACTATTTCTTTATAGAGATAATAACCTTAAGGAGTATTATAAAACCTATTTACCTAGATATATACCTAATAATATAGATATTAAGGGTAATAAAGATAATAAAAAACCTATAGATATAGTCTTAAGCCTTCTAGCTTATACAGTCTAGGCTAATAATAGTTTAGATTGCTAGTATAGTAAATATATTATTTATAGAGTTATATTATAGTATATATATAGAGATATAAACTTAAGGTTATATCCCTTTATATACCTCTTAGTCTTTTCCCTTTAATGCCCTAGGGCTTATAATAAAATTTATTAATTATTATAAAAGCTTATAGGTAAAAGCTTATATTAGGAAAAAAAATATTGTGTTATTATTTATTATCTGTGTTCGCAGCCTAAAGCTTAACCTTATAGGCCGCAGTCATCCTATAGTAAAGATATACACGGCACCAAGTCCAAGTAAGACCATCACCATAATCTTGAGCCTCAGGCGGAGCTGGGATCTGTACAGCATATAAATTGGCGGGAGCTGTATATGGCGCATAAACCTCTATAATAAGGCTTGGCATACTACATAGAACTAGCTGAGAGTGATACCTATGCTAGATAGTGCAAGCCTAGTATTGACCCTTCTGATTATCCCTTACAGTAAGCTCATAAACAATTGCAGCATCTCCCGATATTTTGGTGTCCCAAGCCCCGTCACCGGGTCCCATCCTGGCACTGCAAAGAACCCTTTTGTATCACATCCTTCATTATTCCCTTTCGTAATATCGTTGAATACTTGAGGGTTATGATACATGACTGGATTGATGAACCCGACAGGGCTTTTTCCAGCTTTGAGTCTTTGTTCATTGATGAGTGTCACAATGGAAGCAAACAAAGGCGTCGCTGCGCTGGTACCGCTTATGAGCCCGTAGTCGCCACCAACGTAGGTTGCTATGTCTTGACTGATAGCGGAAACACTATAAAGCAAAGTAGGTAAATATGCGAATCATTGTAGTTCGGGATCGATGGACTTACTCCGGCATGCCTCTCCCTATGCGATTGTAGATGCCACCATGTGCACCAATGGGGACTGTATCATTGTGTGTCGCATTATGCAAAGCACTAAAGTATTTGTAGCCTGGATCATGATGCTTGAAATAAGCATCGAGTGCTGATTTCTGATAGCTTGGAATCGAATAGATGGTACTGAAACCTCCACCACTAGTGTATGTGCTGTCTGACCCGTCTTGATGCGGGAGATAAGCAGCAACTTCTGCATCGAGGGCCGAAGAGCCAGCAGGTAGTCTAGTCCCACCGACAACTGTCACGTATGGACAGTTTCCGGGAAAGTTGGGATTGAAGACCGTGTTGTTCTCGCCGAGACATCCGTTCGGCTCTGGATCCCAGGAGCGCGAGGCCACGCCGGCATCACCAGAAGCAACTAGAACAGTATGCCCCTGAAGTGCGAGTTTCATGAACTCGTTGCACTGCCGTTGCTGGTAGTAAAAAGGTAAGTCCGACTCCGACTTACTGTAAGAGATGGAAATCACGTTCGTTGGTTTCGAGATGCCGCATTGCGTCTTGCCTGTGAAGCCACCAGGTTGTGTATCAGGATATACATCATCGAAAGCAGGATCATTTCCCTTCTCTCCAAAGGCCTCATATGAGCAGTATGATCCATCAATGGCGTTGAGGAAGTTGTTAAATAGTCCTCCAGCGCCGTTCACGGTATACACCTTGTCGTCTGTTTGGTATAACGTGATGGACTGCGGATATATAAGCGGGTAAGCGACCTGCAGATCGAGATCGGATTCTCCATCAGCTGCAGCTGGTTTGACTGGGGCAGAACCCCCATCGATTGAGACGAGGTGAGGGTGAGTCCCCTTTGGGATATGAGGCGTAAATTTGCCGAAGAACATATCTAAATCCTCTTGGGCATAGTAGTCACCTGCCTCGAAGATCCCCAGACTATTAGACGAATGGTTCAATGTGTTGTTTGGGATATTATAGAGTTTTCGTATGCAATCGGGAGTGACAGCATCACCACACTTTGAAGTGCCTTCCGAAGGCGGGCTCGAGGATTCAGGCTGAAAAGTTGGTGGTGCCTGTCTCTTGACTTTGTTGCTGACGCGAGGCTGCTTAGACGCTAGAAGCATTACGCCAGGGGTGATAAAATCGATATGTGGCCGAACAATTTCAGGAAGATAGTATTTCTCGCATGCCAATGTGGAGTAATCTTGGAGGGTATGGTGGTACTTGTGATAAGTGGCGTTAAGCATGCCCTCTGCTTCTACAGCCGACATATTGGCGCGCAGCCATCCTCTGTCTCGCGATAGTGTTGAAGAGCCGCCATGTCTTGAAATCCACGCCCGAACCGTCTCGATCGTATCATTGGACGGCGCAAACAGCTCAACTATATCTTGTTTGGAGTAATGTTTGCCATATGCAGGAGAAGACGGGTGCGAGACGTTGTATACGAGACTGTCCGCTTCTTCAAGGTTTAACTGCTTTAAACCAATTCGAAGGAAAAGACGAGCGTCCGGGTCGATCCGCTCGCCTTTAATCCACATGTCGCCATGGGTATCTCGTTTTTCATGAGGAGTACGCACCTCTTCGCCCATGCCCAGGCATAAAGAGATGAGAAGAAAGCCCACGATATAATGCATATCTTAGTTAAAAACTCTTAAGAGTGATGGACCGAACTAACTAAGAATATGTGATGTGAATGCCAGACTCTCCTTTATACAGCAAATCTAGTATGATATATAGATAACCTGAGGTTCTACAGACTAATTATTCAATACTACCTTCCATTTCGAGAACTCTTGTTGTCCTTTCTTGCGCGGGAAGACAATTGGACTAGATAAGGGAAAACCCAATAATGTAGCTTAATGGGTATGTAGGTAAAAGGGATCGCCGAGATTTAATAGTTAAGTGGTGCCGCATTGCCGAGATACGAGGTCTAACTTTAGCACATTACCCAAAAGTACCTTAACTACTAATATACAGGGCTGCAATAGTCGCACAATAAAGTCACCAGTAAAGACCACTCTCTGATACCCGCTGTCTATACGATTGCCGCAGGATAGGCTTTCTAGCCTATCTGATGATGATCACGTCTGTCGCGTGGATAACATAACAACAATAGTTTATGTTGTCGCGTGGAGGGCCTTCCAACGGGCCCAGCAACTGATGTTTATTCTTTCCCTTAGAAAGTCTCCTGGTATCCTTTTCACTTTACATAAATTTTATCTTAAAGATTGAACATCCTGCTGAAGCTCTTAAGGAAATAGCAAATCAACCTTATATATAAGTAACATTTATCCCAATATCTTATTTAGCCAGGCAAACTGATACCTGTTCCACTCCTGCCCGGCTCCAACTTGGACATGATATCCAGCTGTTCCATTGAAGAACTTGTAAGTTGCTCTGTCGCCCAGTGCGTCCCTAACAACCTCCGGCTGCCCAGCGAAGAACCCCTCGAACTCGGAATCGACGACAAGGACGGGTACGTTGATCTTGTCAACCACATCCTTAACAGTGTACTGCTTAAGCGATTGGAGCCATAGATACGGGGAATGCTGTTTGAAGCACCACAATCCGTGTTCTAAACCCCAGCGCATCATTGTAGGCGCCAGTGGGCTACCCAAGAGACTTAAGGCAGCCTCATCAAATTCCTCCTGCCTGCCTGCAGCGAACAGTTTCTTCATTTCCGGGGGCAGCTGACCAGCGTATCCCTCATAAACATCCCATACGCCACCATTGAGAATAAGAGCCTTGATGCGAGGCTCAAACGCAGCGGCACGAGCAGCTAGATACCCACCCATTGAAATGCCAACGAGGACCAGCCTGTCTTCATCGACGAAGCAGCCTTTATGTTTCAGCAACTCGTCTATCACTGGCGTAAGAACCCTCTCCCAATCAGGGATAAAACCAATGTCATCGTTGCGGCGAACAGTGGGCTGTCCTGGCCCTTCGTAGGTCATAACATTCCAGCCACGGGCCAAGGCTGGTACAACGAACGAGTGGTAGGAATCTTCCTGGCTAGCATCATATCCATTGCCGATAACCAAGGTCGGCCGTTTGACCGCATCGGCTGTGGGCGTGTACCAGATTGCTTCAATAGTGAAGTTGTCGGTCGGGATCTGGATACGTACGCCAGGGACGGGCAGTGTAGCAAGCGCCTTGTCGAACGCAGCGTGTTGCTCGAGCCAGAAGCTATTGATACGAGGGTCCGTCCAGTTCGCATGGTTGTAGAAGTCGGCCTGACGGTAGTAGCTTGATGCAGCGAACCAGGCTTCCCGGACGTTCAATGGATCGTACGCATTGTCCGCATCCTCGGCTTGACTTTTGGTGTATTCGGCCAACGTGTGGAAGGTCTTGAGCCAGCTGGTGAAGTTCCCGGGCTTGATGTGTTTCGCTGCGGCCAAGACGTCGTTGACATCGCCAGCTCCGAAGATGGTGTTTCCGAGGGTGAAGAGCAGTTCGAAATGGAAACTTTCATCTTTGCTCAAGAGGATGATGGGATCCTCTGGCTCTTTTGCAGAGAGTGATGGCTTAAGTTGGCGGGGGAGGATTGAGCTCGAGGCTAACGTTGCCCCGAGGAAAATAGCACTGAACAGGGAAGTTGACTTCATTTTGGAAGGGACTTAGGAGTAAGGGTATAGTAGAGAAAAATGGGTAGAGTCACTGATGACGGTGTTGATCATATTATAATAGTCTCGGCGATGCCTTGCGTTTTATATTCATTTGCTTGTTCTCGAAATCGGTCCCAGCGAGAGCAACCTACAACTAACCTACACCTACATTATGCACCATCCATGCATCCGAGCCAGGTTGCGATTGGTGTTTCCCCTGGGAACCGTAAGGCTTACTGTGTCGACTAGGACAAATAAGGCAATTCCTTTGCGATTGGTCTCTTTGTGATCCTCTGCCCCACGGCTTGCGCCTCTCCCATCGCAGAAACTACACGCAAGTCCGACCGATGAGGAGAGTTGGACTCAAACTTAACAATCTATGATTCATTCGCGACGCTGTCTAATTTCCGCTTGACGTTATTTCTTACTCAGTCACTGGATGCGACGAATCGCAAACCGGACCGGCCGCGTGGCAAGTCTTGACTAAGCGACATAGATCGGTCCTCTTGATTGCGTGTAGACATGGTCAACCATGGCCCATCGAAAGGCTGCTTGACATGTCGCAAACGACGTGTTAAATGTGACGGGGGCAGGCCAAGCTGTCGTGAATGCCTCCGTCTGCGACGAGAGTGTGGAGGTTACGAATCAAAGAAAAAGACAGGCGAGATTCGGTTCAAGGACCAGGGCACTGGTGCAAAGAAATCACGGTTCAGTCCTCGCTTGTCGATAACGGCAATACAGGCTGCCATACCAGCAACCATTCCCCCCGACGACGAATCATTCGCTATCTCCTTCTTCCTCACCTCGATCGTCGGCTTAGGACGCAGCTTTCACTCAACCCAGGGTTTCCTGGAGCCTCTTTTCCCCGTCGTAACCCAGGAGCATCCGGATTCTGTCCTCTCAACCGTCTTGACCGCCGTGTCAACAAAGCTCTGGAGCTTATGGAAAACCCCAACAAACAGCTTTCGAACGCCCCATCCTCCATTTACCAAGGCACTAAGTCGCCTACAAGGAGCTCTCAGCGATCCCCTCGAGCGGTTGAAAGACACCACCGTACTCAGCGCTATCTTGATGCATTTCTACGAGAGCATCGCTGCTCGATCGACGCATCAGCATACCATGCGCGCCCACCAGGATGGGGCTCGTGCGTTGCTCGAACATGGCGTCGGCAGTGTCCCGGACTCGGATTGTCGTGCATACTTGAGGGGCTACCTGCGGCACTGTGATGTGTCAACTTATATGGAACTGCAACTAGACGACACCTCGGGCCTGGATGTTTGGTTCGATGCAGGATGGGACTATTCTATGCCAGCTAACCCGAATGCAGTCTTGGACCTGATCGGGCTCTCGATCGCCGATTTACAGAAAAGACTACCCACCTTTATGTGCGGGCTGGCCAAGAATAACCTGGATGGTCTGGCCCTCGCGACTTGGTGGCAGGACGCTTCATCCGTCAACGCACAACTATTAGATTGGGTTAAATTAGTGCCAGCCTCATGGCAGCCTTATAAAAGACCACAAGAAGACACCTTTGCTTACTTCGGCTTCTGCGATATATACCCAACCGTCCAGATTGCCACCATCTGGAACGTATGGCGCGTTTGCCGGCTCATGGTCCTGCGGATGGAGTTCTATCTGCTTGCCAAGACGCCCTCCGACGCGCTGCAGCAAACTATCTTGATTGCTACCAAGGATCAAAGTTTCCCAGATCCTAATCACGGCAGGGAGTTGGTGGACTCTATCTGCCGGTCCATGCCGTTTTACCTGGGCAACCGCCAAAATCACGGAGGTTTGCACGACTTGGCGGACCCGGCGATCAGATTTCCCAATTACCACGACCAAGAGTTGGATGAAGCCATACGTACCCAGTATCTCAAAGGGGACCAGGCAATGAGTCTCTCTGACTACAAGCGGCATATACTGATTCAAGGCCCTTCGCACGCACTGCTTCACTTGAATAGCCTGATCAGAGTGCTGTCAAAGGAGGGCGGAGAGCTTATCTGTCGTGGGCTGCATAGGGATAAAGTCGTCTGGATACAGGAACAGTTCCTGCGGGTCTGTAAACTTACTGACCCAGTTAGTCGGTTTAAATAGTAGGAAATTATGCGACCCTTACAATAAGTTACACTTAAGTGTGGTGAGATCCAAATGTCAGGATGAAGATTATTTCAGTATGTTTTCTGCCTCAAACAAGTTTGTTTGTCAACATGCACAAAAAGTCGGGCGTGGATAAGCTGAAAAAAAAGGGAACAAATATTGTCAGATTTATGCACTATATATCAATAATCATCCCTTCATCAGTAGGATACAAAGACCTTTCTGTCTCAAGTCTCTGCAACAAGTTCTCAAAATCGGCCCAGTCACACCCAATCTCATCAGGTAGTGTCGGCATGTTGAACGGCTGACCCGAGAACGGATCGAGTATGCCTTCTTCCATCGAGAAATGAGTATTATTTGCGAGCCAAGGATCCGACTGGCCAATGGCCTCTGTGAACGTCTGTCGATCGGTCAAAGGTGTCACGTTCTGATCGGACAGGCTGGTTGACGAGTTCAGCGCAGGAGTGTTGCGGTCGTTCTCGTTTGGTGGGGTTGGCTTCATAGCTTCTTGGACGACACGAAGAAGGCCATTCAGAATAGTGTTTAGCCTGTCTTCTTCACTGAGGCCAACAGAGTAGCAGCGCACTAGATCAGCAGCAGTTACAAGAAGCTAGTGAAGTCAGTGTCATGGCTTTCGTATGGTGCCATCAAACTCACGCTTTGGTCAATCTTGGAGACACGAGAATGCGGCTGCTTCAAAATATGAACAGCCAGGACATACATAGCATGAAGCAACGGAAAGTAAGCCGGTGCGAAAAGTTGCGACGCCGAATCATCGTTATCAGCGAGGAGATGGATGATCTTTCGTGCGGAATTCGCAACCATCGATTGGCCGTTGCGGATCTGGTACTCCCATGGTGTATCTTTGGCGATGATCTCTACTGCCATGTGCAAAGCGTTTTTGCTGATAAGAAGCGAGTTGCGGTTCAGCATGATGAGGCTGCCAAGAATTAGCCTGACAAGTCACTTGCTGGTTTTGGTGAACATACGCGTTGTGATAGTGCAGAGACACGAATGACGCGAGGCCTAGGTTCTCTGGTACGCGCATAAAGTCTGATGTAGGTCTATCGCATATTAGCAACTACAGCGCCTGAAATGAAATGACATACCTTATACCAGTAGGAACACTATTAGCCCAGTTCGTCAACATCAGAAATGCCTCTCCAGTACTAGTAACCTTCTCTTTGACCACCGCCTCAAGAGCCCTTCTGCTAGCCCTCTCCTCTAGTTGTCTTGCCGTAGCACACCGACGACTCATCTTACTAAACACACTCGCCATCGACAACGCAATGCGCGATGGCTCAAGCGCAGTAGACTTGACAACATCTAATTCCAAGGTGTCAAATGCATCATCCGAGATAGTCGACACATATCCAAGCTGGAATGAGAATAATTTCTCATAAGCGTATAAAGCCCACCACGCTGGATTCCAGGCGTCGAGATCCAGAGGCTTTTTCCTATTCTTTCCAGGTTTGTTGAGACCGAGGGAGTGGGCGATTGAAAGGCAGATGCCGAGTGTTGTCCAAGCTGATATGATCTCGTCGTTGAGGCGGAGACATACTGAGAATAGAAAGAGGACTTCGATGGTGTCGTATGATACGTTACCAATGAGATGACCCAGTGCGTTGCGGGCTAGGCTTAGTGTTTCAGTCATGTAGGCCTTTCGCTCGGCATGTTGGAGGATGCAACCTCCTGCAGCAAAGAGTAGATGGCTTCGCAGCGCTGCAATGTCAACAGCATGCGACGCCAAGTTCCCTGGGTGAGATTGCACTACATCTGCACGAGCCTGGTCGAGCCTCACAACAGGGTAAAACGTATGTATCTCCCTCGCATACGCGTCGAACAAGGTCTGCGGTACCCATGTCTCCGGCGTGATCGGAATTCCGTGTTGAGATGCCGATGGCGGGTTCAGAGTAGAGGGTGGATACGAGCCAAAATGGTAGGGAATGCTCAGCCGGAAACAAGCCAGGTCGAGCCACTCCGTCAATATCTGGAAAGACGTGGTGCCAGCGCTTTGACGCCAGATCGGCAGCGGGTTGCTAATCGTGTCTGTATGAGAAGAGTCTCTACTCTGCGACGGTCTCGGACTCTGCGACCGCGCGCGAATCGGCCCAGTAACAACCTCAATAGTCCGCGGCTCAACAACAGAATGCCTCCTCTCCACAGCCCCAGTCTGCAGTCCATACTCCGACGGACTCGCAGACGTAACAGATCCTCCATCCGTTGACTTGCCCGCCTCTCGTCTCTTGATCACCTTGCCCGGTCTGCGCCTATCTTCCGTAACGCAAGTAACGCCAGCGAGGATACAAGCCTGACAAGAGGGCTGCTGCTCGTCACAGCGCGTTTTGCGACTCCGACAGTAGTTGCATGCGAAATTGAGACGGCGTCGTTTGCTGGATCTGGGGATGCCGGGGCTGTCTTCGGTATCCACTGGGGAGGGCATGGGGGTCGGGAAACGTGGGGGACAAGCTTGGGAAGATGATTGGGTTGATGCGATGCCGGTAGATAGAGACGGGTTCCGGCGACAAGGGTTTGAGGGGGAATCAAGATCTGGAGTTGTTGTGTTTGGGTGGTGAGATACCGAGCCGACGGAGGCGCAGACAGCGTATTTTAATAAACGATCGGTAACCCTCTGCCCTTCCCCGCATTCATTCCCCTCGGAGACTCGGCTCCACCCCCGCAACTTAACCTCACTTTTAGGTCCCTTCGTGTAACGACCAATCGGAATCTATTCGTTACGCTATCAGACTAACTTAGTACCCAGGCCCAGACCAACTCCGACCCGGAGGCGATTCAATTGATATAAACCTCGTTTCGTCGCTGCTTTATACATGGAAACATCAAAACTCATCCAGTTGACAAGGTGCAGTCATGGCTGAGCGACGCGATTCCTTCGGTATGAAACCTGACGTGGATGCTGTCGAGGACATCATCAAGACGCCTCACCACGAAACTCATGATGCATCTGGGACAGTCAATCTGTACCAAGATGGAACTGTTGTTCTCGTCCCGACGCCTAGTCCTGACCCCAAAGGTAAACAAAACACACCCTTCTTTCCAATCATCACCAACTCACACTTTTTCACAGATCCTCTTAACTTGCCCGTCTGGCGCAAGTACATGATCATCCTCCTCGTCGGCTTCTACTCCGGCATTTCAGTCCTAGGAACCTCCGGTCTCGGCTCCGTCGCTCCAGAGCTCTACGCGCTTTATCACAACGACAATGCCAAGCGAGTCAGCGATTTACTCACATATCCCACTCTCTTCATGGGGATTGGCAATTTGCTGTCTATGCCTCTCGCCAACGCCATTGGCCGCCGACCTGTCTTTCTCTTCTCCTTGCTGCTTCTGACGGTTTCGGGAATCTGGTGTGCTTGCTCAAAGTCGCTTACGAGCCATATTGCCGGGCGGAATATTTTCAGTCTGGCTGCTGGACAGAGCGAGGCTCTTGCGCCTTTGATCGTGCAGGAGATTCACTTTCTGCATCAACATGGTGTGAAACTGTCTTACTTTGTTGGTGTTCAGAACACACTTACTGCGGCTCTGTTTACGGCGACTACATATATCGTTCCATCGCTTGGATTGCCTTGGTGGTATGGTATCATGACCATCATCAATGGCTTCACGATGATCATGTCCTTCTTCTTCCTCGCTGAGACTCGCTACGACCGACCCGAAGACGCGACTGGTAAGCTTTCGCCCTTCTTTTCATTAGTCGATACTAACCGTGAGCAGAGGGTGCTGTCCATCTAAGGCTCGACAAGAATGGCAATGTAGCCCGCGAAGGAACAAACGAGATTTTATATCAAGTCACGACCCGCAACGGTGTTGTTCTCCAGCCCGACAAGTTCGGCGAGAGAACATGGCGTGACGACATGAAGTTGTTCCACGGCAAGGCAGACTGGAAGAGCCTAGTCTCATTCTACAAGGATGTCGGCCTGTCTCTCCTCCTGCCGCCTATCTTCTGGATCTTTATCCTCAATGGTGCTTTCCTAGGTCTTTACATCTACCAAGCCTCAACCTTTGCTCAAATTCTGGTACAGCCGCCTTATAACTTTAACGGAAAGCTTCTGGGATATGTGCAGCTTGTTCAGATTATTGATTGTCTGCTTGCTGTCCCGCTGCTTGGATATGGCTCGGATATCATCTGCAAGTTCATGAGTCGACGGAACAAGGGCGTCTTCGAGGTAAACACCCCATTTCCGAGTCTGAAGATCGCATACTGACTGGTACAGCCTGAATATCGACTTCTTGTCTTGATCATCCCAGCGGCTTGTGCCATCATCTCAGCGATCGTCTACGGCCACGCAGCCGCCTCGCCCAACGATTATCACTGGATCGCCATCGTCGCTCCATATCATCTGGGCTTCTTCTCTTTCCTCGGTGCGAACTTGGTCGGAATCACTTTCGTCATGGACAGCTACCCCAACAAATCTGGACCTCTTCTTCTCGTTGTTTGCGCTGGTCGAGGCTTTGTCTCATTCGGGTTGAGCTACGCAACCGTGCCTTCGATTCAGTCCCTTGGATATGATGGCGCGATGAACATTCTTGCTATTATCTGTGGTGTTCTGAGCGCTTTGGGTATTGTCATGTACTTTATTGGAAAGCGTGTGCGTGAGTGGGCACGTCGACGTATCTGGCCTAAGCATCACGAGGAGTAGGGTTCGGCGAGAGACTAGGGAGCACAGACTATCGCGATTTGTATTGATCTCTGTACCTCGAAGGACGATAGTAAATGAATCAATGGAACGTACGATGCGAGATGGTCGTATCTGTCTTTTAACAGAACATGTTCCCTCTGCTGCTCGTTAGCGTGAACTCTCAATACTGCCTAATTAGGAAACATCAAGTCGGATGGTTGGATGACAACCAAATACCTAGCAGGTCACTGTTGGCGCGGTACTTGCTGAGCCTACTAAATGCCAATTGTTGAGATACGGAACAATGGATGATCCGGTCCGAGTCTCGTTATATAGAATATATTATTTATTACCTATATAGTTAGTTCTTTATCCTTATATTAATTAATCTATTTAATTATCTTTAACAGGTTATAAGCCTAGATATAAAAAACTTATAATTATTACTATATATCTCTAAATAATAGTTTAATAACCATTCTACTATATTAATAATTATAAGTTTATTTTTATTATATTCTTTACTAATAGATAAGAACTTATTATCTAGAAATTTAAGTATAATTCTAAGAAAATAAAATATTAACTTATTTAAAAAATTAACCCTTTATTACCCCTTAAGCTAAAATTAGCTAAATAAATCCTTTTACCTTATTAAATATTTTACTAACTTTATACTAGTTAATATAATTAGTTATAAGTATAACCTATATCTAAGATACCTACTTAAAAAGCTAACCTATTTTTACTTCTTTTATAAAAACTATTTTCCCTCCTTAATATAAATACTTTAAGAAATCTTAAATATACTAGTTTTAAATAAAAAGTATTTACTATTAATATAATTAATAAAAATAGTTATATCTAGTTAATCTATAATAGATAAACTACCTTTATCTATAAAATTATTTAATATTTAAAAACTTAAAGTTATTTTAATTAAAATAATTATATTAAATAATAATAAAAGAGTTACTTTAATAAAATCTATATATATATTTACCTTACTAAGTCTTATAAAAGTAAAAAATTAAAATTAATAAAAAGACTAAGAAAAAGAAAATAAATAAAGCTACTATAAAAAAGTAATAAACCTTAAAAAAGAGATATAGCACTAACTTAAACTATTAAACTTTTCTAAAGTTAAAAACTTTATTATATAAAAGTTAAATTAAATATTCTTATATAGTATAAAATAAAGATACTACTAGTCTTATAAGCCTAGCTACTATTCTAAAGCTAGAATCTCCTAGCTAATAAATATTATAAAACTAAAAAATATAAAATTATCTTAAAATAGCTAGATTTAAAGACCTCCTTTTATAAAATACACTTACCCTAGTCCTAGTTAAAAATACTACTTTAGTAAAAATAACTATATATACTTTTTTACTTAAAATATAGATAACTAGATAAAAATATATTTATATAGCAGTTAAAAACAGAATAAAATATAACTATTAATTAAATATTAAGAAAGATATTATAGTTAATATAGTTACTTTTATCCTAAAATAAGTTAAAAATAACTTTAAGCTAAAAGAAAGTATAAATTTCTAAAAACTAAACTAAAAATATTATAACCTTATATTAGATTTATATAATAATATTATATAATTTACTAAAAAACTATAAGAAGCTAAAGTAAAACTTTTTTAGCTAAATAAGTTATATATAATTAGATAATTATAGTTTATTAATAAATTTTTAACTAGACTTAGTTTAGACTATAATATATTTTTAATTACTTTTTATTAAAATTATAACCTACTTTTAGAAAAAGATATAAATAAAATTATTACTAAACTAGTAGTTACTTTTAATTTTATAGTTCTTAAAGTAAAATAAGAAAAATATATAAAAAAATAAAAAAAAACTTAATAAACTGCTTTAATTATAAGATTATCTTTATTTAATAAATATTTAACCTATATATATTATAAAAAAGAAAGATATAAAATAAATAGATATTAATAACTTTACCTAGATTTAAAAAAAAAATATTATTAAAAAAAAGGAAAAATAAATAATAAAAAATATTAAAAATAAAAAGAACTTATAAATAAAAATAATAATACTAATTATAAAGAAAACTTAATAGTTACCTTAGCCTTTTTAAACTCTATAAATATAGCTATTAATATTATTATACTTAAGGCTAAGCTATTATAAATAGTATAAACTTTATAATAAATTTACATTTTAAATAGTAAAGTATCTTTTTATATATTTTATAAGGCAGAATACTTTACTATATTATTACTATATATAGGAAAACCTATTAATAAAATTATAAATACCTAAGTTATACTAAAAGCAATTAAAAGTTATAAAATCTATACTAAGCTTAGTTTAATAGTTATGCTTAAAAAGGCTCTTTATATACTAGATATATATATTAACCTTATCTCTATCTTAGCCTTAAAAATATAAAAAGTAACTATTATATTTTAATATAAGAAAGTAGTTATAATAATAAATAGCTAAGTCTTCCTAACTATAACTAAAAAAAGTAAAGTATATATTATTAATAAAAAAGATAAAAAAGTTAAGATAGCCTTTATAATATTTTAAATTTATAACTTAAATCTATATATATAGTATAATAGACTTAGTTATCTTAGTAAAAAAATATTAAGAAACTATAAATAATATTTATAGGACTTAATTTAATAAAACTAGGACTTATATATAATAAGTACTATTTAGGAAAGATAAAAGAAGTACTTTATATAAAATCTATTAAAAAAGAAATAAAACTATTTAAAAGCTTATATATAGATATTACTAATCTATTTCTAATAAAAAGAATAAATAAATATAAGTATTAGGCCTTATTTATTAATAATTACATAGGAATAATATAAATCTACTTATTAAAAGAAAAATTAAAGTTTAAAAGTATATTTTATAAGCTACTTAATATAGTAAAAATACTAATAAAAAGACTTAAATTCTTTAAACTAAATAAAAAAAGAAAAAATATATTTTACTTCTTATAATATAAATATAATAACCTTAGTATTAAGCTATTCTATATAGTAACTAATTAATATTAGTAAAATAGCTTAGTAAAAGTTAAGAATAGA
The DNA here is from genome assembly GCA_002165215.1 of Fusarium pininemorale. Classification (NCBI taxonomy): domain Eukaryota; kingdom Fungi; phylum Ascomycota; class Sordariomycetes; order Hypocreales; family Nectriaceae; genus Fusarium; species Fusarium pininemorale. The sequence goes on along the minus strand of NFZR01000037.1, from coordinate 218,850 downwards.
ATCTTACTTAAAAAGCTTAACTTAATAATAATCTTATCTAAACTAAATAAGAAATAGTAGCTCTATATACTCTAGACTTATAATTATATTAAAAACCTTAGTCTAGTTTTTAAGAAAAATATAACCTTATATAAAGCATAAACTAAAAACTAGCTTAATATTTAATATCTTAAAGTTATAAGTAGCTATAGCTTTATACTCTTACTAATAGTAAGAAAAAAAAAATAAAAAAAAAGGCAATCTTATATTAGCTTCTTAAATATTAAGAAAGTTATAACTATATCCTATTAAATAATAAAAACTAAGTATTTATTATAAATAATATAAGGTTTAATAAAACTAGCTTAAAAAAGAGAAAATATTAAAAAAATATAACTATAAGATAATAAGGCCTAATCCTATATTTATTAAAAAATAATTCTATATCTAGGAATTATATTAAAAACTCCTAGAATTTCCTAAATATATAAAACTCTTACCCTATATACTTTACTAATTTAAATTAAGCTTTATTATTTAATTAAACTCTATTATAATAAAGTTTAGCTACTATATAGGATAATATATAAGATATAATCTATATTATACTATTTAAAAGATAACCCTAAGATAATATTATTATTAACTTATATACCTTACTAAATAATATAATAACTAAATATCTATAAATAAGAATTCTAGAAGCAATAAAGTAATCCTTATAATTTATATTATTTACTCTATAAAAAGATAAAAATAACTTACTTATAAACTCTATCTTATTAGTCCTATTACTTATAATAAAAGGAAGTAATAAAGATAAACTAAAAATATATTATAAAGCTAAAAAAGGTCTATATTAAGATAACTAAAAAAAAGTATTAAATAATAAAATATAGTTAATTTATAATAACAGGACCTAATATCTTTAATATTTACTAAAAAATATCTTTTTATTAAATAGAAAATAGGTATTTAAGCTTAAATAAGGAGTAAATAGGAAAATTATAAAATATAAAGGATACTTTATTATTTATAGTTTTAAGTAATAAGAAAGAATTAACTACTATAAAATATTTATATCTATAGTTAAACTAATAAGCTATAAAGTAATATTTATAGTTACTATAGCCTTTAACTATTATATTAAATAAATAAATATAAAAACTGTATTTTTATATAGGAAAATTTAAGAAAATATTTAGATTTAATAACCTAAAGGATATAATAATAAAATAAGTTATTATTATAAGCTTAATAAGGCATTATATAGTTTTAAATAATCTCCTTAAATCTAGTATAAGATATTATTAAAATACCTAGATAAACTAGAATTTAAATTACTATATATAAATATTAAAGTCTTTATAAAAGAATAAACTTTTATTACTATATATATTAATAACCTATTAATTATTAAGCCTAATATAAATAAAATCTTAACTATTAAAAAAGGACTAGTAAAGGTATTTAAAATAACTAATCTTAGCCTATACTATTATTACCTTAAAATTAAAATTAAAAGAAATAGATTAAAATAAATAATTTACCTTTTATAAAAGATATATATTAAGAAAATACTTTAAGATCTAGGTATAAAGGATTATAATTTAGTAAAAATACTAATTATAAATAAAATAAGGCTAAAAGTAGCCCTAGATATATATATAGTATTAATAAAGAAAAGGAACTAGTATATATAAGCTATTAAATCCCTTATATATATAATACTAAAAATAAGACCTAATATTATATATATAATTTTACTTTATAGTTAATATTTAAAAAATCTAATAGATAAATATATTAAAGTAGTTAAAAAAGTCTTAAGATATTTTAAAAAAATAATAAACTTATTACTTATATTTTCTAAATAAATTTAACTAGCTACTAGATATATAGACTTTAATTAGGCTAGATACTAAGATACTAAATATTTAATATATAGTTATATATTTAACCTTAAAAGTAATATAATTAGGTAAAGTTTAAAGTACTAACTAATAGTTATACTTTTATTATATAAAGCAAAATATATAAAATAAATATAAACTATAAAAAAAGTAATATAGCTAAAAAAACTAATATTTAACTTATATAAAGAACTAGCTAGTCTAATAGTTATATATATAAATAATAATAAAGTAATAGTAATAGCTAAAAACCTTTAATTTTATATAAAATTAAAGTATATTACTATATATAAATACTATTACTAAAAGTATATAGTAAATAAAGATATTAAGTTTAAATATATTTTAATAAAAAACTAAGTTATAAATAGATTAATAAAACCTTTACTAATTCTAACTTTTAAGAAATTTAAAGATATACTTAAATTATAAACTATAGAGTTTTAAAGTAGTAAAAGTATCTATATTAAAAAGAATTACTTATTATTAATTAAAAAGAATTTATAAATATAAAAAATACTTTTATTTCTATAGATTTTTACCTATAAAGGTATTTTTAGGGTTTTTTATAAAACTATATTATTAAAAAACTAAAAATATAAAAAATAACTTAATAATAGGCTTTATTTTAAGTAAGAGTATTAAGATATAAAATAATAAATAATCCGGTCTAAGTTTTATTATATAGAATATATTATTTATTACCTGTATAGTTAGTTCTTTATCCTTATATTAATTAATCTATTTAATTATCTTTAATACTAATAGGGTTGCCTCTATAAAGTCGTTCAGCGGACGGTCTCCAAGCCGTTACATTAATATCCTCCTTATATAGTTAATATTCTGCCACCACTTTCTACGAATATTGTCATTATATGATATGGGGCTTAACTATTGACTTTACTGGAGTTTCAGTATGAAGACTACTGACTGAAATGCCAATGGCATGGCGTCCGTGCGGAGCAGGCTCATGCACTATAGCCCTAGTGAGGACGATATGCTCTCTCCTTAGGAGCAAGAAACGACTGATGTTAGGTAAGGGTGTTAAAAATAAGTAATCTAAGATCCACTAAATCTATCCTAAAGTACACTAAATTTACCCAAGTCTTTTAGTTCTTTAGGATAGGAGTCCTTGACTCACAACGAGTTTAATTGCACCTTATGCAAAACAGCTCGGTTAACCGATGCATTAAATTACAGGGATCAAATTCTGCTTCTGGCTCTAGAAAGTCAGGCAGTGTGTAATGCATCTATATACAATGACCTGTTTGCATAAATGATAGCCTGTCAATGTTACATAGACTAGAACATCTAGTTGTCGGCTAATGGAGAGATGCAAGGTCCAGAAATATTTCTCCCGGTTCTTAAAGAACTGCAAACCCACTAACTTAATCCCCTTGCTTTTGTCTCATGCGGTTTTGCTTTGCACCCATCAGCCATTCGTTGACCGACACAATCAATCTAATACAGCAAATAATCACATCTGCTCAATGTTCTCCGCCATGGCCAAACCAAAGTCCAAGACAGAGGCCTCATCCGAGACCGACACCACCCCTACAGAACCCACTACCCGTCCCGTCAGCACCTGCGGCAGCGAGCATCTCCTCGTGACAACCCGTCGCCAAGCATCAGAACAATACGCCAAAGCAGCCAAAGCCGAAAAGGCCTACCGCACCAAGAAGCGCGCTGCTCTAGCCCGCGCCAACTACAACGAGACCAAGACGCACTTCAAAGAAGCCTTCTCGCACCTCTGGCTCGCGTTGAAGGGTGTGTTCCCGGCGATCAAGAACTCGAGGTATCTTGTTGGTGAGAGGCGCGATAAGAGGAGACAAGAGGCTGAGAAGAAGAAGAGAGAGAAGAATTTGGAAAAGAAGAAGAAGCTTGAGGAACAGTTGGCGAGGGAGGAGGCGGAGGCGGAGGCTGATGGGAAGAAGGAAGAGGATAAGGATGAAGAGTAGGAAGTCTCATGGATCATGAGCTTAGGCTTGTGATGATACCTGGTCGGTGTTTTGCCTCTTGACTTTTGAGGGTGGCGTTTGTCTCTGGCTTGAGGCAACGATACCCAACTTTCACTCATCTATTTCATTTATCTTAACGAAATATAGAGTATTACTGTGCTTTGTCTGCAATTAACCAATGTTTAATCAATAAATATGTTTTTCTCTATTACTACTGAAATCTCCCCGTTTGTTCTACACTCAGTATCCACAGAGTTCATTGATAAAGGATTGCACGTTCTCATACCCCAATACCATTTCCTCGAAATTTGAGAATCAAACCATAAGAGACGTTATATCGCCAATTCCCAGTCGTCATCAATACTAAAGAACCCGGTATCCGACAACTGTTAAAGTTTATAAGCGCCTTAGCCTTAAAGCGTCAGTCAGCAGCTTCATCTGCGCAAATAGAATTACCCGGATTAAGCGAGCTTTTGCAAAGCCAGTTGTGCCTTCTTAGCAATAAGCCCAGAGTGGTATTGTCGCTCTCTTGGCAGTAAGCCTAGGGTTGTATTGTCGGAGGTTCTCTGCAATAGCAATAAGATAACTAGCCGAGGAGTAGATAAAAACAAGGTGACTAATAATTAATATTTCAGCTGGACCCAATCAGACTTACATATCCGACGTGGAGGTAATTAGGCGAATGGACTGCCGAATATTATGCCTAATTTAGGTACGCTTGATCACAAGTGCAGCCAAAAGAACCCTGAAGACAAAAGTTCCTAAAGTGACACGATATACCTAGAATGCCGTAAAATCCACTCTTGGCATTAAGATAAAGGTTATTCTCTGGAAATTTATAGAAGGTCTTAGCTTTAATAATGTAGTATAGCGGTGAGCCAAGTTATTTAAAGGTTACGATTTAAATATATATAACTGTACCGCTTAATGTCCAACAAACCGCATTCTAGTTCTACAAGACTCAGCACCATTATTTCCACCAACTCCTCCCTCGCTATGCGTATTTCGATTGTCTCTCTTCTAGCCCTGGTTGCAGGTGTCGTGGCAGTCCCTGTTTCCGACAACAGCGGCTCTCTGGAGAAACGCTGCGAGTGGAACGATGGTCACGGACCTATCAGCTGGTATGAACTCTCGATGAGTAACTACACCAGATATTAACAGCTTGAAGTGACTATTTCAGCATTGTTTTCGGCGCAGAAGGGCGTGAGCGCTCGGAATTCATAATCAAGGGTAACAACTTCGAGCAACGAGGTTTTCCAAGATGCGATCCCTGTACGTATCACCTATATGCCTATAATGCCTGTCTGACTGAATGTTCTCTAGGGCAAGGCGGCAACTATCAGCCATTCTCGAGCCCGCTGCCTTACATCGTCATGGTGGCTCCTGGCAATACCTGCGAAACCAGATTGCCTGAGGCTTGGTGGGACGATCTGCATATTAAGTATGCCAGCACCTTTTTGAATGCACCTACAGACACCCGCTGTGGACCGGTCGAGAACGGTTGGGGCCGCCGTTGTATCATTGCCCAGCGCCCTTAACCTGGAGTGTATCGGACCGCCAGTGATTTTCAGTTAAACCGTTTCTACTGGGCAGGGCCAACGTTTACCTTTCACGTAGGCTTTTAGTTTCACACAATGAGCGGCTTGGCTAAGGATTAGTAGTGCTTTATACTACTCATAACTTCTTGTGCTTTATATACCTAGCAATACTACGTATGACAGTGAGACCGTCCCCAGTCCATGTGACACTAGCTTCAGGCTTGTGACACAGAATATCAATGGTTGAGGTCCAAGTCCGCTCCCTCCTTAATAGTGTTCCAATACTTCTCCGCACTCCGCTGCCGCAAAGCCCGGCCCCATTTCATAACGGGGAAAATTGTCAGATTATGTGCCAGACCAGCGAACGCACCAAGGATGAAAGCATTCTGATAGCCCAGGTTGACAACCCAAGGAGTGACACTAACATTATCAGCGAAAGTCCATGACCACTGAGTCGGGTATGTGTACTTACCCATATCCAATACCGAAAGCCATCGTATTTCGGATGATGATGGCAGTGGCTAGAGCTTCACTCGCAAGATCGCGATAGCAATCGATGCAATACGCGATGGAGATTTGTGAACCGGCAGTCGTGGTGAAGGAGATGACGCCCATGGCGAAGACAATTGAGAACCAATGCGCCTCGTAGTAAGCTCCAACGCCGAACAAGATGCATCCAAAGGGAATGAGAATGAGAGAGGGGAGGAATAGCCATAGTCGGTGCTCAGCTTCCATGAAGCCCCCGTTTCGACGTGCCATCTTGATGATGAATTTATCGCCAAAGATTCCAGTGTAGACGCACCTAGCTTCTGTCAGCCTGGGGTCTGCTCACTTTGTGAGAATCGGGTACTTACGCGAGGGTTGTTCCAATGAGTGGAGCGATGAATGTCAATCCAACTGTAGAGGTAGGCATGTTATAAGGCTTATTCGACAGAACCATAGACTCAGTCGCGTTCAGAACCGAAAGCCAGACGATGTTGCAGCCATAGATGAAACCAGCATATGAGATGATGGGAAACGCGAGGAGGAGAATCGGTCGACTGATGAGCTTGATGAGTCTATTCTCGCCCTTCAGGTTCTTGCGCTCAATGGGCTTAAGGCGAGACATGCGTGATTTCTTGCTCAACTCGGTGTTGTCAAGATCAAAGATCTCATTGGGTGCGCTGACGTTCGTAAGAGTGGTAGTAGCGACTTGGTCTTGCTCAACGTCATGCTTCGTATCGAGATCATCTTTGGTATCAGGGTCGGTTGATGTATGATTGGAAGTAGACACGGTCTGTCCCTCGATGTGGTTTCTTGTCATGTACTTTGCTCGATCGAACTTGGTCTCTTCCATGAAAAAGAAGATGATCAGAAGGAGAAGGGCGCAAAAGATGGCGCACCAGTACTGTTTGTCTATCAATATCTGTTTCTTGTCAGTTGAAAAAGGAGTACTGACAAAGACCCATTGATATCCCTGGCCGTCATTGATGAAGCCCATGATGAGAGGAGCGATGCCGTTGCTGTAGCCAAGTGCGAGAGCATACAGAGCGATGAACTTGCCGCGTTCATGCGTGAAGAACTGCGACACTTGTATAAGTCTATAACACGGCGTTGGTTTGTAGAAGTAGTTACTTACGACGTCTGAAACTGTGATTTCCGCCAGGGACTCAATCGGCGCACCAAAGATGCCCTGCAGAATCTTGGTCGCGATCCATTCTCCGTTTGATTTGACGTGAGGCTGCCAAACCATGACGCCCTGGTTCTGTCAGCTTCAAAATCCTCGGTCAGTCAGACTTGGATATTTACCAAAGTGCCCAGTGTTGTCAACAGATACACAGGACGCTTGCCGTACTGGATGGCGATTGCTTGCCAGATGATACATCCCCAGCCGAAGAAGAGAAACTACCAACATGTCAGAATGTCACTTAGTACATGAAGCTGAGAGAGGTAAATACCATGTATCCAGTTCCAGAGTTCAAATCATTATAGCTCAGACCGGTAGACTCCGACAGAGGTCCTAGAGTCGAATACAGTGCAGAAGAGCAGATGCCAATGACAAGCACATATCTACATCACGTCAGTGAACCCCAACACGATAACAAGAGAAGTGGACATACGCTGCCATGCAAATTGCAGAGAGGTATTTCCTTCTTGGCGACCAGTTCAGCGGATCATCTGGATGAGCCGACGGAGCTGGGACGAGAACAATGTCGTGCTCGGCTCCTTTGGCGTGCTGCGAGTCCATGCTTCCCTGGGCGTCGACCAAGTGGACCGTCCCAGGGATTGCCTCGATTTGATCTGCCATATTGGCAGTGGTCTGGCTTTGAATGGGCATGGTCTAGAAAGATGGGGAAAAGTAGGTGGTGATTATTTGTTGTGGAGTTTTTGACTTGTTGTTGTTAATGACGGGTTCTCTTCCCCTTTTATATCTGCTGGCAAAGTCTAATTAGAATACTAGATTGATCTATCTTGACTACCTCTCGTAGCTCAACACCTAGCTTTCTTATTCTCGGCGCCATGTCCTTGATGTCTGAACCCTTGGCCTTATCAGGCTTGACGTCACTTCTCAGTACAAAGCCGTTCATCCGAACAGTGGATGCTGGGGTAGTAGAAATGAGAAATATCCCGATTTGGAGAATAGCTCCAGGAGTTAGGGGACAACACAATGCGGGGGCGGAGCTATCCTTATCGCTAGCGAACAGCCCGGCCACTTGGTATCCAGGGATATCATCATCCGTAATCATCTCCTTAATCTCAAGAGAACTGGCGTCTTGGCGTAAATTAAATCCAACCTCGTGGATCAGCAAAAAGAGATACAATGAGCCGAAGGGAGATAAGGATATTTCCTACTTAAGTTAAAGCAGTTTCGTTGGTCAACTGTCTAGTTAATATTCTCGTCTAACCAGAATATAAGAGTTTTCCGAGAGGCTCGGAATACTTCTCTGCATAGAGTCACGTCCCTATATTCTGCGTACCCCCTGTTTCTATACACCTAATCTAAACTGTAATTTCCTAACCTCTATTTTATTATTATTATAATAACACTATTAAATAATATTAAAAAAAATCCAGATTTTTATAATAAGTATTTTTAATAATAAATAAAACTATAAGCTAGATAAAATCTAGGAAAAAATTATAAAAGGTATTTTAATTTACTAATATATAAAAGATTACTTTAAAAATAAGTCTATACTTTATAGTTAATTTAAAGGTACCTAGACTTTATAAAAAAGTTATAAAAGTTAGTAGTTATTATTACCTATATAAGAAAATAAGCTTATTAACTTTATTTATTATAAAAAGTATTATAAGTATACTTTTTTAAACTTAAAGTTATATAATATTACTAATATAATTATAAACCCTAACTCCTTAACTAATTCTATTAAGTATAAATAGCTATATTAGTTTTTATAAAGATATTTAAATATTAAAATTAAAAACTCTAGTCCTTTTAATATTTTTTATTTTAAAAAAATAACTCTTAAATAAATTTAATATTTTTATAAAAAGTTAATATAAACTATATTAAATTTATTAATTAGCTTAAACTAAATATATAATATAAATAAATATAGCTTAATAAAAGGGAATTTTTACCTTAGTAAGGTACTTAAAGACTTAATAATAAATAAAATAACTATTACTAAGAGTAATAATTATAATTAAGTAATAGTCTTAGAGTTAGGAAATATATAAGAAAAGAGACTATATCTAATAGTAGTATTTATTAAAAAATTACTTTAAAAATAGTAGTTTTTTAAGGCTTTTTTTACCTAGAGATATAATATAATAGAAAATAGCTAGGCTTTTTAAGATATTTATTTAAAGTAGCTATAAAAGACTTTTATCTTAAAAATAAAGCTAAAAAAGATAATAAATTAGCAGATTCTTATTATTAATAGCTTTATAAGTTATATCTCTATTTAATTCTAATTTATAGCTTTATTTTATAATATATAAGTTATATATTTACCTTTCTATTTATTATATATTATATAGCTTTTTAATATTAGTATTTTCTTACTATTAAAGGCAGCTTTTTAGTAACTAGTTAAAAAGTTTAGTAGTTTTAAAGCTAGTTTTACTATAAATAAATAATACTTCTTAAAGATATATAAAATAGCTTAGAATAAAGCTATAATTAAAGAGAATATCCTTAGCAGTTTTTATAGCTTAGGAATATAGTTAATAAATATAAAAAAGCTATTAGTAAAGTTAGTAGTAACCTTAAAGTAATTTAGTTAAAATACTTTTTTTATAATACCTTAATACTAAAAGGTATTATTATAGGCTATTTTATATATACTAAAAAATAAGATTAAGCTTTTAGCGTAGCTTAATACTATAAAAGTTAGGTAAGAAAGGTATAAAAAAAATCTCTATTGCCTAGGTATAAAGATAGCTAATAAGCTAGATTAATTATATACTAAAAATACTATATAAAAGGCAAAATTAAAAAATCTTAAGCTTAAGATAGAGTTATAAAAGCTATAAAAGTAATATACTGTAGTTTAGTTACTGTAAGCTTATTATTTAAAGCCTAATAAGATTTATAAAGCTAAGAAAGCTAAATTAAAAAGGCTAGAAAAAAAGCATAAAAAGGAAGCTAAAAAAAAGGAATTTAAGAAAAAAAAAAAGACCGTTATAATTATAAATAAAGGGATATTATAATATTATTTTATACTATTTAATTTATATATAAATTAATAAAGATATTATATATTAAAGTTATTACAATAAATACAAGGGGTGCGTGGAAACAGGGGGTGCGCGGAATGTAAGGACGTGACTCTATCACATCCTTAGCAAGGCGCTAGAGCACGACTACTCGATCGGGAAATAAGAAACTGATGAAGCTATGGATTGTCGGGAATTACGCCTCCAGCCGAATAATTATATAGGAATGCATCAAGAGGCTCGATAATGCCGTGCAATAAGATACGCAGAGGACAAAAGCCCAGCGGATAATATTTTAAATATTTAAGCCAATTTCTCCTTCACAAACATCATTTACCAATATGGTTGCTTCACAATATCCCGTCCGCCCTGCACTTCGTCACGATGAAGAAGAAATCACCGGCTACGTAGACCCATGGGTAGTTTCCCCCGGCGAAACAGCCCACGTCAAGGTATCCAAGCCTCATCCCCTTCCCTGTAACCTCGCCACTAACCATCCAAGATCTCCTCTACAAAGCCCAAGCTCAAATACCAGCTCGTCAGGCTCCTCCAAGGCCTCGACATGCCCCATGCTCCAGCCCCTGCCAAAGAAGTCATCGAGCACGGTCCCAAAGGCGAGTTGACTGGTCATTTCCAAGCATCGCATCCTGGTTCCTACGCTGTTGTTGAAGCATGGAGGAGAGAACCTCTGCTAGGCAAGTCTGAAGGTGTTGAGATTGACTTTTATGTTCAGCCTTGGATGCTTAATGCTCCTCATCCCCAGGCTATTTTGTCCAACCTTGACGTCGCCAAGAGCGCTGGTATAGCTGTTCTTCTTGACCGAGACAATCAGCTTGTTGTGTGGATTGGTACCTCCAACGGTGTTGAGGTAAAGAAGATCTCTTCTTCAGCCCGCGAACGTCGATGGTTCCATGTTTGCATCACTCTCAGGGCGAAGGAATTTCAGTTACAGCTCACTCACATTGCTTCTGGAAACGAAACTGCACCTTCATCAACCACCAATCAGACATCTCTGTCTAGCGCTCCTCGTCTTGACTCTGGTAGCCCTATGTACTTTGCAGCTACTACAGCAGCTAGCCCAACATCAGCTTCGCAACTCCCAGTGCACTTTTTCAACGGGCGCATCGAAGCTCCCCGCTTCAAAGCCTTGGGTCGAAAGAACTGGGACATCGCACGGTACGACTTTTCTGTTGGGATCGATACAGATGAGATCCTTGATGTCTCTGGCTCTGGGCTCGATGGCGTTCTTGTGAATGCGCCAACGCGCGCTATTCGCGGACATGACTGGGATCATAAGCTCATTGGCCTCGGCTGGAAGGAAACAACGTATGGTTTCGGTGCTATCCACTTCCACGACGATGATCTTGATGACGCAGCGTGGGATGCTGACTTGGAGTTCACCGTCCCTTCTGATCTGCGCTCAGGCGCTTATGCGATCGAAGTTCAAGATACAGAGTCAGATCTAAAAGATGCAATTGTCTTCTTCGTCCGTCCGAAGGAAGTCCGACCGCAAGCCAAGATTGCTTTTGTATTTTCGACGTTTACGTACCTTGCGTATGCGAATGAACATATGTATGACGAGACCAAGTCAACACATATCTCATTTCCCGAAGGTGTCCAGCTTGTAGCGTCTGACAATTATTACAAGATGGTGCGACGGCATGATCTTGGTCTGGCTATCTACGATCTTCACAGCGACGGCTCAGGTGTGGTGTACAGTACCACTAAACGACCGATTCTGAATGTGCGGCCGGATTATATCCACTGGGGTTTTCAGCGACCGAGAGAGTTCTCGGCTGATTTGTTGATGGTTGGATTTCTTGAGAAACATTTCGGTGACGGTTACGATATTCTCACAGACCATGATCTTCATCTCCGCGGTCGTGCTGCATTATCTCAATACGACGTCGTCATTTCTGGCTCTCATCCGGAATATCCTTCCGCAGAGTCTCTTGATGCTTACGAGGGACATGCCAAGAATGGAGGATCACTCATTTATGCCGGCGGGAACGGCTTCTATGTAAGTAACCAATCATATAACCTATACAAAGCTGACGTTCTTCTAGTGGAAATCAGTTACGGACCCCAAGCGACCTCATCGCATGGAAGTCCGACGCGCTGATGTCGGTGCCCGAACCCATGAGAACCCCCCAGGCGAGCGCCATCACGCACTAAATGGCCAACTCGGCGGTCTCTGGCGCTCAATCGGCCGCCCGCCCAACAAGCTCTGGGGCATCGGCAGCTGTGCTTCAGGTAAAGGATCCGGTCGACCATTCATTCCAACCGAGGAAGCCCTCAGCAATCCTTCACTAGAATGGCTGTGGAAGGGTCTTAACGAAGAGTCTCGAAAGCTCCTCGGAACAAAAGGTCTTGCTGGGGGTGCAAGTGGCGATGAGCTCGATCGTCTTGATGTCGCGATTGGGAGCCCGGCTAATGCCGTTTTACTTGCTCGAAGTGAGCGACATGATGACCATTTCATGCTGTTCAATGAGGAGCTCATCTTTCCCATGATCGGAACCCTTGGCTCTACGTCGCCTCTTGTGAGGAGCGACATGGTATACTATGAGACGAATGGAGGCGGTTCCGTTTTCAGCGTTGGCAGTATTAACTGGAACAACTCTCTGGCTTGGGATGGGTATCAGAATGATGTTGCGCAGGTGACTGAGAATGTCATCCGAGAGTTCCTTGCCCGCGCGGGAAGAAGAATGCATCGGCATGAATACAATGAAGCGAATCCGGAAAATCAAAGGCAAGAATAGTGTTTGTTTTCCTCGAGTTCAGATACACATATCTATATAGAAACTCCCAAATCTATCCATCTATTTATTATACAATTCTTATATTTACCTTTCCCCCACTCAAAACCTATCCCACCTCAGTTCATCTCACTCAACCCCGCTGTCACTATGGACAACGGCCTTCTCTGCATCTTTTCCTGTCGCCATCTCCTCAAAGTAAGATTCATCCTTCTTCTCGCGGCTGACATACCCAGGCGGCGTCCACTTCGCACTCTCCCGTGCCTTGAGGTCAGGCAGACAGTACATCATATCAATATGCTCGAGACTAAGAGTCTTTGACTCGTATAGGAAGAAGTATACGATGACGGTGCCAATTAAATTCATCCCGGCGAACACGTAGCCAAAAGCGTAAGAGATACCGGCGTCAGCGAAGGGAGTCAGAAAGCTGATAAGGACTAATACATGTCAGCACTAGCACCCTAGATTTGTGATACGGCACTTACAGTTTGCAAGCCAGTTGCTTGCCGTAGCCAACGAAGCCTGTTTGGCGCGAGTGCGCAGAGGAAAGACTTCCCCAACAACGACCCAGCCGAGTGGTCCCCAGCTAACAGCGAAGGAGGCAATGAACATGCAAGCAGAGACAATCATGACGATGCCACTGGTGCTGCTGCCCTCGGGATCTATAGCTGTTCCTACAGATGCAAAAATGAGAAGCCAAGCAGTCTGCCACAAACCGCCGATGATGAGGGGCCAGCGACGACCGAACTTTTCGGCGGAGTAGATACCGAAGAAGGTCATGCCGACGTTGATGGCGCCGAGGATTAGTTGGACGAGGATTGGGTCGTCAATGCCAGCAGACTCAAAGATGGTGGCTCCGTAGTACTGATCTCCTATTAGGTTTTGTCGCAGAATGGCAGTGGCTGACTTACGAAGAAGTAGTTGGCGCCGGTCCACTGCTGGAAGAACTGAATAGCCATTCCAAGGAGTGTTCGGTACAGCACCTTCGGTCCCTTATTGCGCACACCGAAACATTCCAACCAACTACCCTGCCCAGCCTTTCGTTCCTCCTCAAGCAAAACTCTCATCTCCTGGATATTATCCTCGACAATTGGATTCTTCACATCACTCATCATCCCCCTCAATCTCGCCAACGACGCCCTCACACCATCCCAATCCTCCCTCATGGCAAGCCATCTCGGCGACTCAGGACAACCCAAGACCCCAAGACCAAGAGGAATCGAGAAAGCCATCTCAATAGCGATGACGATTCTCCACGACGCATCACTATCTTCAATCTCACGCACGCCGTAGTTGACGATATTGGAGATGAGAATGCCGAAGCAGATCATAAGTTGATATGACGACACGACAGCGCCGCGGATTTCTCGCGGTGCACACTCGCTCTGGAACATGGGGACGCCGATTGAGAGGGCGCCGACACCGAGACCCGCGATGAGACGGCCTATCATCATGTGGACCCATGAGTACATGGCTGTGATCTGGATGACGTTGCCGAGGAGGAAGATGACGACGAAGATGGTGAGACTCCATCTTCTACCGTACCAATCTGCAGTGCTGAGCGTGATGTTAATAGGCAGACTGACAGTTACTTCAATTAACATGTGAGACTTACTAGGATCCTGACAAGGCTCCAATGAGACATCCGATGCTCATAAGAGACACAAGGATACCTTGAATGGCGGGGACCCAGTATTTAGTGCCGTCGTCGTCTGTTTGAGCGAAACGATCGACGTAGTCTCTGAATAGAAGCATAGCCGAGATTTGACCTGTTTCTTGTCAGACTCAGTAGCTCCAATAGTGTAGGTGTCGCTTACCAGTATCATAGCCAAACAGAAAGCCTCCAAGAGAGGTGATAAGGGCCAAGACCAGAGCTTCAGCTCCGCAGGCTGCACCGTTGACAGTGAAAGATCTGGGCATGTATTAGCGCTAGTTTACTACGGCGAAGCTATAGGAGATGAGAAGCATACTTATTCCCAAGCATATTGTCAGTCAATGTCTTATGACCCAAAACAAATTGATCTGCTCTTCCCCTTCAACGCGGTCTTTACTGTCTTTTTATTGCCTCCACGTCCAGCGGATCCTCCAAAAAGGAGTCCTGACTACAAGTCCCATGAGGCTCTTCGAAACCCCGATAACGCGATACTCAAACCCTCAATTCTGCTCAGCGGATCACTGTTATCCTATCGGGGAACAAGGCTAAATAGAACAAACTTCACCTTTTACCCGTCAAGGTGAGGCTCCCCGGATATAACCAAAGGGCCGAATCCAGGGTTTAGAGTATTGGGCCGAAGAGCGCCGGACCGGTGAGCATGGGTTATCCTAGCGGGCGATGTTTATTCTTCGTGGGATGTGATTTTCTGTGGAGAAATCACGTCGTGGGGTCACCGCTGGACTTCCCCATGATAGGAGAAATGGGGTTGTGGGATGGGGAAAAGGTAGGGTGATTCAGAAAAGACCATGGTTTCTTGCTGCTGCCTGCACCGCTTGTTTGTTGTTACTCTACAAACTTCCGCTGCGACATAGAGAATGGTTTTGCGATTATCTGAGGCTCAGAATGGCACCTGACTTGTACGAAGTTTACAAATAAAAACGTCAGCACAGACGAAACCCGCGGCAGTGAGGCCGGTCTTGGCGTCCATCAGCTCGGCAATGAACAGGTATCAGCATCACCTGACTTGGGCAAAGATGCTGGAGGGCATGGGACGTGCGGAGATTTATTAAGTATTATGCTTGAAGTTAAATGACTCAGGTAGATTCTCACGTCACGTTTTTACAACGCAACGTTCCATTACGCATTGAGCAATCGCTGC
Organism: Fusarium pininemorale; assembly: GCA_002165215.1. NCBI lineage: Eukaryota > Fungi > Ascomycota > Sordariomycetes > Hypocreales > Nectriaceae > Fusarium > Fusarium pininemorale. The sequence goes on along the minus strand of NFZR01000037.1, from coordinate 203,228 downwards.
CCTGTACTCTTTCGGATGATTTGGATCGAGCAGCATGACGGCGCGAATGGCTGTCTCCAAATTGTTCGTCTGTACCACAGAGCAGTTTGTGTGATTGACCATTACACAAATTTGAGATGGACAATGAAGATTTCACAATGAAGGCTGTAATTGATACGAATGCCACGTCAGAACACAGCGTGTCGACAATAGTTGCCAAGAAACTGCAAACCTCATGCGTTAATTTTGAATGAAAACCGTTAACAACGGTGGCATCAGCGATTTATCAGGATACCTACATAGCTTGAACAGCTAGCAAAAAGGCCTCCAAGATATCGCAAAGTAGCCAGCATATTTTTACCATTGTTCTGTCTTTTAACCGTCCTGTACAGAGGTAAATTAAAGAAAGTGAAGTATTTATCAAGCTCTAGGTTAGGTCCATCAGGCCCAGCATGCAAGTTGCATCGATTGGATCATCGATACCCCACTTCAGCATCACTGACATCCACTTCAAAATTCAAGCGGCTTTTGGTTGGACAGGCTATAAATAGAGTCAGCTCGGAGCTGAACGGCCCGGCCCCGATCCTGGAAATAACCAGAAATGGAAGCCATGCCATGACCCAACAGCTCGGAAATAAACAACACGTAGAGCAGAGTCAGTCACTGAATCGGCACCAGCCAAACCTTGATTATGTTTTCCTCTACAAGTCCAAAGACAACATTTCGGATGTTGCTCGTCGTGGCACATGTACAAACTTGCAGTGCCTCGTTTGTTAAGCCTCACGTTGACAACAGCTTACGTCATGTGCGCCAGCTGCGATGACAGCTCTAGGCATCCACGCCTCTCCAGCTCCTGGCGCAGTCTCAACTTTCCATCATCATCTCATTGAAAAATGTCGGAACATGGAGAAATCCCTAAATTCACCGTCGATCTATCTCTACCTCCCCAGACCCGCTACGATCATGTCGTTCCGCACTTCAAGACCGCTGTGGACTCGTGCGATTTACCCTCCCTATTCTACGCCCTCCTCGATGAACTCGTTGGGAGATTTGCTGGGAAAATAATGGCTGCGATGTCACCTCTGCTTATGCGACGCGTTCATTCAGACGAGGAAAATGCAGAATTGATCGGTATCTCGAAAGCGATTGGCATTCCCATGCACATCCTCGTTGCCTTCAATGTTCTCTTGGACCTTTTGCTGGGATGCACGAGCGGCGGGGTCAGAACAATCAATCCAGATTCTGGTGGGAACGCGACGCGGATGCTTCATTTTCGAACTCTCGACTGGGCCATGCATCAGTTACGAAATATCATCGTCGAACTCGATTTTGTTCGTACGCCCGGAGGTCCGGTTATTGCGACAACAGTTGGGTATCTTGGGTACATTGGGGTTCTGACGGGAGTGCGAAAAGGCATGAGTTTGAGTTTAAACTTCAGACCGCATCACGCCAAAGAGACTCTTCGGCAACGACTTTCTTATAGATACAATCAGGCGATGGTGTTTCTTGGGCAGCGGCAGTCGATATCAAGCAGTCTGAGAGAAATTATACTTGGTGACTCTACTATACCGAAGAAACAGTCTGATGAAACACACGAGACGGACGAAATCAGCCCCGATTTGCAGGACGAATATGTACAACAAGTCCTCACAAAACTCTCGACATCCAGTTCAACCGCCGCATATCTCATCCTCTGCCAACCAGACCGCGTCTTGATCATCGAGAAAGACAACCACAGCGCATCGATCCGCGAATCCGACACATTCCTGACTGCCTACAACCACGACGTCAAAGACGAAGACAACCCCGCGCATCTCCAACAAGCCGCGGCGGAGCTTGCAGAAGGCGAAGATCCAACGGGCATGGCAGACTTGGTGGCGTATTCACTTGAGAGAAAGCAGGATTTGGATGAGTTATGGAGGAAATGTGTTCGGGCTTGTAGAAGAAGGTACAAGCTGCGGAATGACGTTGTGACGAGGGAGGATGTGGTCAAGTTTTTGCAGAATGATATGATTAGGAATGAGGAGACGCATTATGCTGTCATCATGGATCCCAAGGAGGGAAAGATCATGTGGCGGAGGGCGTATGAGTATGTTAGTGAGAGTGAAGGCGAGAGTACGGAGGACAGTTGATGCTTTCAGGATGGACAAGGTCAGGGATTTCGTATGAGCAACGCTCAAAGGGCAGGGAATTTGATATGGTAGCTTTGACTATTAATCTTGTATACGACACTCGGGTCAGTTAGTGAGTTGTGCTGTTCCTAGACACATCGCGATCAAGACATTTAGACCAGGAGAAATTACGATATCACTCTCAATGTGACCCTATTAGCCTTTGTCAGTGAATACGGAGCACAGGGCTTAGCCTTACATGGATCTGAAAAGGATAATGTAAGCCTCATTGAAACAGTAAGCCAATAGGACAGAGGTTTAAACGAACAGACCAATTAAAAAAGAGAAATTGAACAGGCCATCATATGGAGACGAACCGGACCATCCAATCATAGAAGTCATCCGAAATACAAAGAGCTCGGCATCTATCACAATGATCTACAGAGGACATCTTGGAAAAGTCCGAATGCGACCGCATGTTCCTTAACTCTTGAAGAACATGGCTCGGATACGCAGGGCAGAATCTGATGTCAGCAGAAATGTGGTTAACCCAGTGTGTCTGTTGCATACAACTTCCTATTCTGTCTAGAATAGACCACGAACGGAATAATTTGCGAAGACGAAAGCGATCGGTGTCTTACTGGATTCGGGTTCGACCTTGGCATCGCCGCATGGTCAACATTGGAGGTGGCCTGCGATGCAGGGGTTTACGGCAGGGCTTAGCACCTAGCGGAAAACATTATCCAGTTCATGTTAGCTGGTTCGACGCCGTTTAGCTGGCACAACTGCCGGCCGTAGATCACATCCAGTAGTGTCGACCTATGCCTAACTGGCATCGTATTAAAAATTATTGTATATTAATCTTATAAACTTGATTAGCTTGTATTCTCTTAACTTTTAAAGCTTCTAGTTACTAGCCTGGATATGACTTACCTTAGTAAAAGTATTAATACTTTAACTTTTCTAGCCTAGATAACTTAGTTAATAAAACCTTTAACAGTTTAACCTTTTTACTATAGTATATATATAATCCTTCTTAGAGTTATTTAATAACTTTAATTAAGCTAGAATGCTTCTTAGGCTTTTAGAGCCCTTTATAGTACTATAGTTTTTTATATTTAGGCCTTATTTTTCCTTAACTTCTTTAGCTTTTTATTAATATATTCCTAGAGTGCTTTAGCTTCCTTAGGCATATATTCTATATTCTTAGGGGCTATTAGCCTGCCTAGTAATATAGCCTTATTATAAGCTAAGGTTATATGCCTTTTTTAAGTATTTATATCCTTTATAACTGCCCTAAATATATTATAAGTAAAAAGAGTAATCTTAGTATAGTTAATGCTATTAATATCTTAATTAGGGTATTTCCTATCTAGAGACTTAATAACTTTTAATAGGCCTTTTTTTTAATAGTAAAGATACCTTTTAGCGTAGCTAGTAAGAGTAGTAAGTATAATAGGGAATTAGTATATATACTTTTAAGCTGCCTGGCTTATTAAGTTATTGTAGATAATAGTTTAGCTTACTAGAGTAGCAGATATATTATTTATAGAGTTATATTATAGTATATATATAGAGATATAAACTTAAGGTTATATCCCTTTATATACCTCTTAGTCTTTTCCTTTTATAATGCCCTAGGGCTTATAATAAGATTTTTTGGTTATTATAAAAGCTTATAGGTAAAAGCTTATATTAGGAAAAAAAAAAAAAAAAAATATTGTGTTATTATTTATTATCTGTGTTCGCAGCCTAAAGCTTAACCTTATAGGCCGTAGTCATCCCCTAGCTATGCCTAACTGGAACTTTAGGATATACCAACTTTGCAACACTATAGGTCCAAAAGGTTTTAGAACTTCAGAATTATGCAAACTAAGAACGCGTTGGTGCCTATACTTTCATGACACGAACATGTGAGTACCTCAGCCTCGCAAATTTGTCGAGTTACGTAGCAACGATCCTTCTTGAAAGTATCGTCGTTTAGTAATCGTTGAGGTGAACAGTTACCACTGTCAGCCCAACGGCAGGGTGACTTGATGGTCTGTGCAGTATTAACAAAAGGACTGGCCGCTTGGACTCGAACCTTCTGACTTTAGCATCACGGCCAGATGATTCGCCAACGGCAGGCTTCAAGACCCGCCGTAGGCATTTTCTGACAGTATCTGACATGTAGACGTGGGTAACTGCCGCGGGGGCTGAGCTTCAGCCCTATCATAGCTCAGCTAGGCACAATGTATACACCCCAGAGACTTGATTATGATCGACAAAAAGTGTAGAGAGAATTGAGGAAATCGTTTCCCGAGGTGATCTTACCCACGATGCTGCATCAGAAGGAATGAACTTTATATGGGGACGAGATGAGAACCTTTTGTGGGAATCGCCGAAAGAATGACACTCAAAATGAGTTGACAAGGGAGTTGAATGAAGATAAAAAGGCCATGTCGCCCTGCTCAAAAGGTCCTTCATCACCATCTCATCTCTATCAAACCAACAACAATTAACATCAAACCCTCCCTTCCATAAAATGAAGGCCTCTACCATCCTCACTGCTCTCGGCAGTATCCTCGCCTTCAACGCCCAAGCCGTCAACGCGGGATGCTACTCCGGCGGCGACCCCTGGCCCAACAAAGATCAAGCAGCCCAGTTCGTCTGGGACGCCTGCTACGGTTCCCAGGGCATGTTCTCTGGACAATTCAGCCCCGGGCAGACCAAGTCCATGTGTCCCCGAAGCGGCCAGCTCGGTCTTCTCTTTGAAGTCCAGAACCAGTGGGACCAGACGCTTGATCTTGGCAATGATGACTGCTACACGCGTCTCAAGAACGAGATCTATGGCTGTGACCGTGGTGGAGAGTCTACTGTTTCTAAGTGGCGTTTCCGGTGAGTTTGCATGAGTGTATGAATGTAGTGGGTTCAGTTGCTAACTTTGGCAGTGCTGATCCTGGTAACTGTTAAATGTGGAGGGCATTTATGTTTAGGACCCCAAATAGGAGGAAGTGGAGATTGAGAAGGAAGATCAAGTTCGCAGATTTCATTTCTATGTCACTCGTTTCAAAAGATAACATTACTTCTGTTGTTGTAAACAGTATTAGTCGCTCATTTCAAGTAGAACAAGAAAAAAGCCCAAGGCTTTCAAGGAGTTTATGGGTAGTCATCACATGTTTTGCTGTGTATTGGTATCTCGAAGCCCTCTATCTATGAAACATTAAAAATAACATATCGAAAAGCCAAGTCTCATTAATTCCAACTAGTATCCCTCCATGGTCTATAACCAACCGTTGGGTGTGTGAGTTCCCCGGCTTATGGATCAAGCGTTCTGAAGCTGCGCCTCTTCATCCACATCTGGACCGCACGCTGCATCTGTTCCGTCAAGCCGTATGTCAAAGCGTTGACGAGCCCTATGAACTGCGTTGAAGCTTGGAGACCAGTGAGCCACTTTGGTGACGTGCCGACCGACTCAGCTAAGCGATTCGCCATGCCCGGCAGCCATAGAATGATATATGCAATTGGGTATCCGTTCAAAAGAAGCATTCTCCTCAGGTTCGGAGACTTTGGTACGCGATGGTTTGGTCCATTGCCAGTCGAGACATTTTGCGTATTGTTCGTTCCGTGATCTTCAGCAGTAGGCGGTTCTGGTTCAGGCACGGCAGAAGCTTGCCACTGGACCTTTCCACCGGGTGATGTATCCTCTCCTTCGCTCTGGTCTCCCTTGGCTATGCCCGTCGACTCAAGTTCATACGAAGCCTCTACTGTAGTAGTCACCCATATCCGCTGCGTATCCGACTGCTCGGCGTTTTCTCGATCGATTCTCGACTGTGCGTTCGTGGTGTATCCTTTCGTAGTAGAGGAAGAGAGACCGTATTTGACGAAACTGAAGAGTCGACGGAGTTTGATGTATATGAAAGTGTAGATAGCCACTGTTGCAAGGAAGATGGCGATGCGCCAACCGTGAGTGAGGCCATAGCGGAGACCCAGATGCTGCGTTTGGATCCAGCACCAGTTCCCGCTCACCGGGCCGTAGACATGGAGACCGAGTCCAACGAAGCCTGGAAGCAATTCAGCATAGTTATAGGCCCGTGAGTTTCTGTAACCTACTGGTGATTGTGCCAGGGATCCAAGGTACGAGGCAAACAATTGCCGTCATTAGCCTCGACGAGTCGTCAAGAATCTGCTGTCGCTGAACCGCTAGCAGTACCGAAATAGAGATGATAAGAATGTTGAAGTCGATCGCCTGTACTGAGAATTGACCAACCCAAGCATTGGCGACACAACCAGTACTCGGGGACGCTTTCGGATCCGCGTAGCCATCCTTGATGGCGAGGATACCAGATACTGTATTGTTGAGACTGTTGATGAAGTCTTCGTTATCGAGTTAGGCTGACATTGGTGTCTGATGAGGTTGATTGACCTACCTGCGACGAGGAGGTTCACAATCAACGCATGGCGGAAATGTCGTCGCGGCGGAGGAACAATAACATGAAGACACAGCGCGAAAAAGCTCGCTACACAAGACAGCAGAGATCCAATTAATGTAGGAATTGAGATCGAAAGGTTGGCCGGAATAGTGGCCATTATGGCTGACGTCGTTGATGAAGAAGGTAAGACATTTGCTTCCGCCCTCAAATAATGCGAGACATGTTCAGCTGAAGAGTTTGCATCGCATTGTTATAAAGCATCTGAAAGGGGGCCTGAGCCAAGACTAGACCAAGCTTGGAATGTCAGAATCGATGAAACTACGCCAAAACGTCACATCACAAGTATCACCTTCCGCATTTTCTCTCCCCATGACAGAATTATTGCCGTTGGCCGAGTTTTACACTCTGTGCTAAAGAGATCGGCAGAAAGTATATTGATGAAACAGGAAGCTCTTCCAGGGGGTTGGGGGGGCATGATTGGTGGCTTGTTTTAGCTGTTGGAGAAACCCCTGTTGATAATCGCAATAGCGCCAGCCGACGTCGGACTCTCCGCGGTTCAGGGGCGGAGAATAGAGTTTGCAGTTATTGATTCTGTAACTTACGCGTCCAATAAGGGCTGTAGGTCCGTAGGGCCAAGGTTAAAGTGAAGCGATGATAGTCTGGCCCACGAGGTCTAGAAAAGAGTGGTTCGATGGCTTACCCGTCGGTCTAAATCATACCGCCACCAAGACTATTACCTGAAAAGTCTCTAGAGCGCCGACGATTACCGCTTTGGAACCCCCTCATGAACACTTGCTGGGGTCAGCTGCTGCCAAGAACAACGGTGCTTTGTTATCTGCACCGCTAGGCTGGGGTTGTTACTCGTAGCTCGACGTTGTCGCTCCGAGATAAGGAGCCGCATGGACAGTACGGAGTAGATGCTCTAGCTTAAAACTTTACCCAAGATAACCACAAGGCGGGTAAACTAACTCCGACTAAAGATACGCGTACTTCTGTCAATGGCTTTTGACAGTTACCCCAGTTCTTCAGGCGGACTAGCCATATACAGAAAACATTGCGAAAGGCAAAGTTTATGCTGCAGTAGAAAAACAGGTTCCAAGACTTCTCGGCATTCCCTAAACCACTAGGGTTTTACTTGATTTGCCCTCATGACTCAATGCTAAACAGTAATACATGGTTGTGAAACAGGGTCCACCAGAGTTGCGTCACGTTGCATCAAGGGTACTTACCGGCATGTCGGCGAAGATACTATCAGCAGCGATAGATGGAAACCAGGGCAGGTTTGTGCCACGTCCTTTCAGATCCTAATTGGTCAGAAAGGTGCCGGGCCCAGCGATCGATCAATCGACTTGGCTCGCTCCATATCATCTCCAGGTCCCACTGCACCGCTCGATCGCGCTTTGACAAAGTCTATCTTATGCCGGCAGATACAAGGTTAGGCTAACGATCGGACAATATCCTGTTTTGGGCTACTATTCAGCTCGTCTGGGGGCCAGTTTAGGGTTGTAAGTGACCGAACTTCCGAGCAATAAGGACTATATCTATTGAACCTGTATGCTGACACGAACTCTGTTATCCATGTTCACCTCGTATGTGAGATTAAAAAGAACAATGGCCTAGGTTGTGGCGTTGAGGCTAATTGTTGATTGGTTGTTGAAATTTCGAAGTGGATGAAATCACAGCACGATACACTCGGAGGCAATTTCTTGGTGGTTTGAAGATTGCGGCGGAGTTACCGGAATACATGGTATACAATGTGTTATACGAATCTGATTTGTCTTGGAAAACTTGAAAAAGAATGATCTGGTTACTTACCTTACTCTTTACCGGTTCTAAGCGCCCCAGATATGCTATGCAGTACGAATATAGACAATCTATAGGCACGACATATCGCCGGTTTTACTTAGATCAAACAAATGCAGGCTCAGGACTGATCCAGGAGTGCTTAGCCTTCACTCTATTGAGCTTGGTAGCTTTATGTTTGACAAATATATCGATGAGGAACACCCGCGAAGATAGCAACCTTGCATCAACTAGGGTCATTTCCGCAGCAAAAGTTGTAGATCATCCCACCAAGTTGCTTGGTCATTGCAGTCAGAGGGACACTCTGAAGGCGCAGCTTGTCTCATCATCCTTTTGCCCTCTGAGTTTCAGTTTCAGTGTCCACTTCTCAGTCCTTCGTCATTTTACTCTTCCCAAGAAGTGAAAGCTCTGGTTTTCCAACAGCACGAGCTTTCTAGGACTCTTGCACTGGTCCAGGAAAGAGGCTTCAATTGTGACCGAAGTGCAGTGAGTTCTGATGTCGTACTCGGGAAACTAGGAAGAACGGCCAGCTCTTCTATAATAGACATTTAGAGATCTGGTATAAGTAAGTGTCCTTCCACCATGTAGTAATACATATTGTCTTTTGCCCAGTATGGTCGGTTTGTCTCTACGTCGACATGTAAGAATAGATTCTTGTAGCAGGTTCATTTACAGACTATAGTGTATAATTATGAAAATATCCAAACGAAACCAAGTGCATCCGAGAATTGTCGGATTTTATTCCTCTTCCTCTTCCTCTTCCTACCTTTCCAACTCTTCGTCGTTCGAATACTCTGGAAGTATTTTAATCTCCGGAACTTAGAGATCTGGGTACTTGTCTCGAAACAGCCTCAACACGTTACTGTTATTTTGCGCCGTTGCCAAGCTCCATGGTGTTTCTCCAGAACCACTTGGAGTTCTAATACTGGCCCCTTTGTCGAGTAACAGCTCCACCATAGCCTCGTTGCCGCGATGAACCGTCACATACAGGGGCCTCTGTCCCTCATGGTTCTTAAGCTCGATATTTGCACCATACTTGAGCAGCTGGTCTACTATTGTCACATGGTTTTCTCTTGCAGCCTCCCACAGCAGCCACTTCGAGGCATGCCTATCCGGATCGGATGCTCCCGCTTTATCGAGCAATAGCTTCACCACAGAAACATGCCCTCCTGTGTCAGCGGCACCAAAAGGGTAAACGCCATGGTAGTCGGCTGCATGAATATGTGCATCATACTTGAGTAGGAGTTCAACCGTGGCTACATGTCCGTTCGTGGCAGCCCAGAATAGTGGTGTTCGGCCATTCTGATCGTCTGACTCGATGTTTGCACCATTCTCAAGCAGGCGTTGTACCACGTCTGTTTGGCCACCAGAAGAAGCACGCGCCAGGTACGTCATACCCTGTCCATTTGTCCAATTAATGTCCGCACCTTTTTTAAGGAGGACCTGCACAATTTTCTGATGTCCTGCATATATAGCCTGTGATAGTGGCGTTTGTGCGTCATTGTCTTCAACGTTTGGCCTGGCTTTCCCGGTATCAAGAATCATTTGGACAGTTTTGTAGTGACCTTTTGCTGCAGCTATGGCTAGTGGTGTCTTGCCATCATTGTCTTTGTGATTTGGGTCGAGCAGTTGGTCATTGAGCAGTACTTGGACAACATCGTTGCATCCGACCTCTGCTGCATATGAGAGCGGTGTTCGGTGCTTTCCATCAGTGGAGTTCGGGAGTGCGCCTACACTCATTAACGCCTTGACTAGATCAGCGTTTCCGTTTTCTGCGGCATAAGATAACGCTGTTCGTGATTCAGAGTCTTCGAAGTCTGGTGCTGTACCTAATTCACACAAGGCAAGCACCACCTCGACCCAGTTTAGTCTCGCTGCTGAACAAAGCAATTCTTATCCCTCCTACATTTTTGCCGGATCCGACCGAGTAAGATGCAGTAAGGTATTTGTTAAATCACGTCCGACAGGAGAGCTTGAAGACCGGTGATCATCATCCCTACCCACGGAAGACCTATTGATGCATTTCGCAATGTATACGTAGCGATCCACAGTCTCCCTAGTAGCAACAGGGGGGTGCTGTCCCGCAAGCCACTCTATGCCGGAATAGCCAAAGCCTCGTTTTTTCCCATCACGTAACGCCCATCGGTACAATTCAAGTAAAGCAATTGCTGCTGCTTGGCTGTGGTCGTCTCGAAGCGGAACTTCTGAGCTTGATTCTGAGCTGTACTCGAAGAGAGAATAATTGCGACATTGTCGCCATGCCCATTTCAATACTCCTTCTGCTTGATGCCATTCACCAACCTTTCGGTATTGATCCGCGCTGGGCGAGATTTTCCTGCAGAAGTCTTTATAATATCGACAGCTAACCTTTTGGGCGTCGGCAAGATGCCAGTGCCCCTACATCTGTTGCTCCTTTGCAAGGAAGCTTGGAGATTCAGATGCCCAAGTCCCGCAATGGCGAGCATTTCAGATCCGAAAAGAATCCGATTTTCCGTTGAGGGAGAATATATTGACTGACTAGCTGTTTGTAAGCCACATTTCTCTGTAGGGAGATGGAGTTTTGGAGTGGGTTCGGAACAAACGTGCCGAACGAGACTCGGATGGGCGGACAGGAGATTAGGGAGAAGCTGAATGACATAGGATTAATTTATCGATAGTTTCCATAGATAAGGATCGCCATTATGATCATTGGCATGTGGAATTCGCGGTGTATGTCAGAAGATTGAGGAAGTGGATAGCTCAAGTAGTTGAGATCATACTGTAGCCAAACTCAAGGTGTCCAAGGATTAACTACGAAGACCCTGATACCTCACAGCTTAGAGACACGATAACGCGCAGCGCTTAATTGATTCGATGTCGCTTAATTCCATGTTCTGGTGCGTTATCAATATATTCTAGAGTGAGGCCGTCGCCTGGAATGTGAAATTGCTCTTGATGACTGGATGGGGCCGGTGCATCCGTCAAGTGGCTATTTTTAGTACACTTTCAGGGATCGGCTAGAGGCACATGCGCTGTTATTGCAGTGCAAAACCCGAGCAATGACAGATAACTACTGGCCTTGTGGAATTCGATCAATAGCTGGATGTCCTGAGACCAGGCCTCAAGCACAAGAGCCGCTTCGCACCAATATTACAATGGTAGTATTTAAACATATTTATACTTTTGCATGTCATTGATGTACCATATGGAAACTTCTGGATATAACATCGAATTGGATCATAGGTCTTCAGATATTGCCTGACTAGACACGTGATACTACATCATGAATGCGAGCTTAGATAGCTAAGTGCTCATAACAGTATCTGTAGACATAATTCTTCAAGAAAAGGTGGCGAGACATGGGTGATATAGGTCAATTAAATACCAAGCTCAACTGATAGAGTGACAAGGTAAGGCTCGCTTCAATCCATGCTAATCTAGGAATGCAAATACAGTGATCCAAACCCCACAAGAGACTATGAACCGTCGAAGTGTACAGTAGGGAACGCGCGTCTAGATGGCCATGGCAACGGCAATACCAGCAATGCCAGCCATTCCGAGGATATCGGCACCCATGGTAGGGGCAGCAGCGCCCTTGGACTTGGAGGTGGAGTGAGAGGTAGAGCTGGCCTTGGCGGTCTCGGTCTTGGTCTTGGTGGTGTGATGTTCAGTCCTGTTTCTGTCAATGAGATTCATACTGTTGAGATGGAGAGGACATACTTGGTGCTGGTCTCAGTGGTGCTGGAAGCAGCCATGGCGCAGGTGGCCAGAGCAGCAGCAAGGAGGAAGTTCAGCTTCATGGTGAAGAATTAGGTATTAACTTTAAAAGTTGTAAGTTGGAAAGATTGTAGTAGAGTGAGTAAAGAGTGAATGAGATGGTTGATGCAGTTTAAGCTTTCAGAATGAGGCTGCCATCTCAGCCCTTTTGTACTCAAATTGTCCGTGGTGTTTACTGTCGCAGACTGGTAATTGAGTTACACGATGTTCATTATTGGCTAATGCGTAAACCGGCATTTCGGTGCCGCAGTCAGCCAGGCTAGTACTAATCCGCTCGCTTACAAGCCTCAACGCGGGCCGAACGATGTAAGGATCCAATAGCTGTGGCGCGCAATGAGGACAGCAGAAAATACGAGACCTCCAACCGTCAGTCATGCCATAATACTAGAGGATGACGCGGCGATGAAAGGGCTAACTGCGCCCCTGCGGATCACCGTTGGCTTGTTGGTGATGCCGTATTATCCAGGGGAGGTTTAGAGTTGTAGGAGCGTTTTGTGGAAGTTGCCGAGGTCTAGAACACACTAACGATGGCTCTGATCCAATTGTTTGATCGTGTGCAACGACTTATTGGTGCTCACGCTGTAACGTTTCGGCAATTCGATACCGAGCGATCGACCCTGTTTGAACGACGTGGCTTGCTTGATTGGTGCTGCCCCGGAAAACGTCTGATGGCCTAATTTAGTGTATCCCTTGTGACATGCAGGAACATGATGTCACAGCGGTGTAATAAGAGGAGAGTTGGATAGCTTCAGGGTAGTAAAGGCCCCTGGGCAACGAGTCAAAGGTTCGAGATACTGCTTCATGATTAGATTTGTATGGAGACTCAATATTCAAGCTTAATGTGAATCAACGGGTATGCGAGGCACAATCATCTACTCAAAACAATATTCCGAGACTTTGGGATCTATGCTTAATGCTAAAGTCGGAACGGTTGAGAGACAGAATGCGGATTGGTCAACAAGACGCTCTTTGTAGATGTGAATCTGTGCAAAGGCAGGCTCTGACATTGCCCCGGCTTCCAGTCTTTACCGGAGAAGAATCAGCGACGACGCGACGTCTTTCGGTATCCTATCTCTGTCTATCATGAAGTTGGAAATGTTCTCGTGGATCCAAGACCTGCACAACTGATCTGTGAGAGCTGACGTATACCATCGACTGTACCGTGATAATTTTCATTCCGCCTTGGAGGCCCGCGGGTCCCATTTAGTGTAAACGCGTCACATACTGCGTCAAAGTCGTGAGCGCAAGGCAGACTCATTATTTAACGCAACAAGAAGGTCGTAAAGTGAGGCTTGAATGATGAGAGAATGAGTATGTATGGTCTCTGCCGTATTGTTTACGAGCTTAGCTTGGCCTTGACCAACCACAATAGAGTAAGCGTAACTCGACCAGGTTCTAGAATCCACCCCGCAAACAACTCCTACGCTACTACACGAGCCGTTACACCCCTGTCTCGTACTTCAGCTAGGCCGTTGGATAGTGTCATAGCGAGTCTCGGCCTACACTGGATAAGCTGTACGAGTGACAGATCCCAAACGAATCGGAGCTTCTGTGTCATCGCTGTCCATTTCACGTCCTCGACTTAACACCTCCTGCGATGTTTGTCCACTATCATACGCACCTTGACCTCGGAACAGGTCAAGCTGAGTACATGTTCTGGAATGCTCTAAAGAACAATGCATACGTCAGCCAGTATTCCTCAACGATTCTATTATGGGATTAGCGGCGACTCACCGTGATACGTGCGCAAAGCCTGCAGAAATGGGACCATCAGTATCAGGAGGCACAGCAGCTGACTAACCCCCTCAATGTCGCTTTCAGACTCCATCCCTTCCCACGCACCAAGTACATATATCCTCTCTGCCTGAATCCACCACACTCCAAGACCAAACCACAGCACCCCATCGAAAAGAAGCACGCCCAGTGCTTCCGAGTTGAATGCGTAATACAAGGGCATAAATATCAACCGCCACCAGCGCCGTTTTTGTTCATTCTTTGGTGCACCCAAGACTCTGTCATGGGAATCCAATTTCTTCATCCGGTCCATCCACCATATTGAGGCAGCGGGCCATAATGATAGACACTGGATGGTATATCCCTGAATGAGCAGGACATAGCTCGCAATCAGCCAAGAGAGAGGACTTCCTGACTTTTTCATCCCGATTGCACAACTCGCTAACCGTTCGTCGTAATTATCCCATCCTCCAGCCCCGGTGATCCAGGTGCAGTATAACAGCAAAGCTGCAAGAATAAGCATAGCGAAAATTCGGCATATCATGTCTCCGCTCAAAGATGAAATCGATGTAGCATTTCTGAGAAAAGATCTGCCGTCTGATTGATACTGAAATGGCTTGTTGCTCAACCCTCCATTTGTTTCAACGCGTATGGCGTAGAGCGTCAGTATGTGCACACCACTCGTGAGCCATACAAGGTTAGTCGCCGTCATAAAATGATAGACCGATATCTCCTGTCTGTGTAACTCGATGATGGCAGTACACAGTATCGCCATCCCAGTGACGAGTTGTGTGTCAGCGAGGGTTATCACGAATGAGTAGAGACCGCGCTTCAGCTGATTAATGTGCGCTCTGATCCACCTTGATCTGACAAGAAGCTTGACAAAAGGATCAGAAACATTTCTTCGCACCCAATCATCGATTGGATTGACGGATTCTGCGAAGCCAAAACGAGGTGGTGGCCTCACACTTGGAGCTTCAATGATATTCAAGTCAGATCTTGCAATGGCAAGATACAAGCTTATGCTGATAATTGCCAGGCATGAGGCAGTGATGAAAGCGGTAACGACCTGCTATCGTCAGTCTTGACTGGACTCTCGTGTCACGCCATGGACACTTACACCAATTCCGGCAATGTCTGGATCGGGATCAAATTCAGTCGCGCACTTCTCCCAAGACGAGTTCATTATGAGGAATTAATCGAAATGTCACATCCTGGATAGAAATGTCAGAGAGAAGAAGAAATAATAATGCCTTGTATTTAAGGGCAAGACCGTTTCTAGTATAGTTTGTCTCCTTGCGACGAATAAGCCCCGAAACGTACGTCACCACGAACGCGCTAGGCCAGCCACAATCGTGGTCCGGTAAGGATTCGGATCCTTTTACCCGTTGGCTCGAGCCGGGGGGGGGGCTAACTAAGCAAGCTTAGTTAGGCATAAAACCCTAAGATATGCATAAAACCCTAAGATATTAGCCTAATAAGATTTTAGGTACTAAAATTAGCTTTTTTAATAGCTTAATATTTATATAATATTATAAATAGCTAAAAATAATAAAAAGGCCTTATTTAAAGCTTCTTATAATACTAAATTAACTATTAACTATAGCTAAAAGGGGATTACTATTATATTATATTTAATTAAGCCTAATTTAAGAAATAATTTTCTTACTAAATTAAGTAATATTTTATTCCTTTTTCCTTATAACTATAGCCTTTATAGCCTCCTTTCCTTTTTATATAAAGTCTTAAAAAGACTTATAATATTATATTTAGTATTATAAAAAGCAAGGTATTAAGGAAAGTAAAGGTAATAATAATTAAAAAAATAACTTATAGTTAGGCAGGCAGGGTAATAATAAAGGTATTATAACTTTACTATTAAAGCTAAAATTACTAAGGTATAGTATTTTATTAAGCTTTATAAAGTAAAAAGTAATAAAATTATTACTATAAGGAAAAAGGAAAAAATCTATTGCCTTAAAAGGCTTTACTATAAAGGCTATATTATAAATAAACTTATAAAGGTTAGGAAAGTATTATATATTTATTATAAATCTATTAGTAGATTTATTAAGGGCTTTAATTATAGTAAATTACTATATATCTATAAATAAATAATTATACTTTTTTCTATAACTTTTAATTACTTTTTAAATTATAGCTTTTTTATAATACCTTTAACTATAACTTCTTTATTATTTTATTACTTTTATTTTAATACCTTAAGCTTTTTAATAATTTAAAATTATTATTACTATATTTTAGATTATATACTTTTTTTTTTAACTCTTTATAATATACTTATTTTACTACTTATAAAGCTTTTATAAAAAAATAGTATTAATATAATTAAAAGCTTTTTAAGTATATTTTCCTTATTTTTTTTTATAATACCTTTTTTTAATATATATATAATAATTAGTAATATTCTTTTTTATATATTTTTTAAGTAATATAGCTTTATTAATAATAGTTTAAATATACTTAAGTTCTTAATATATTAAAAAACTAAGAATATTATAATATTACTATTTAATATATTATATAGTTATAAAGGCTATTAAGAACTTTATTTTTAATAGTAAAAAAAATAAAAACGCAGAATTAATAATTTACTTTAACTTTAGCTTTTTTTTTATAAGAAATTTAATTACTAGCTTATCTATAGGTAGGAAAATCCTTAACTTTTTAAAGCCTATAATAATATATACCTTTATAAAGCCTTTATTAAAAATCTCTTAAAAAATTAATATTAGTATATAAAAAAAGAGAATTTAAAAAAAAGGCTAAGCTATAAGCTTTATACTTAAAAAGCTTTTATAAAGGTATAGTAATTAAAGGTTAGCTTTTCTTTTCTTAATACCTTATAAAGCTTTCTTTAATATATATTTTTTAAATAATAAAATATATCTATATTTATAAGCTAAAGGATATATATTAAATATAGTAATAAAAAGGTAATAAGGATATTAAATTTTATATAGTATTTTTAAAAAGTAAAAAAACTATACCTAAAAAAGCTATTAATAATAAGTAGCCTTTATATAGGACTTTCTTTTTAAATAATTTTAGTATTTAAAAAAAGGTTATATTTTTTAAAGGTATTTTTAGGTTATTATAAATACTTATTATAGCTAAAATACTACTTAAAATTAAGCCTATAGTATTAAATAGTAATTAACTTTTTCTAAAAATATTTATTAAAGTACTTTACTTACTATAATATAATCTTAATATTAAAAAAGGCAGTCTTTAACTATATAAATTATATTTAAAAATTACTTTTAATTTAAGCTTATTTTAAATTAAAAGGCTTTTAAAGATTAGCTAAGAAAAAGTTATATTACTTACTATATTACCTATATTAATAACTATATAGCTTTTTTAATTAATAAGGAAAAAAACCTTTATAAGTAATTTCTTTTTTATATATATAATAAAGTATTTTATATATTTTTATAATATTCTTACTTTAATATTAGCTTAATTAGTATTTTAATACTTAAAGGTACTAATTTTATAATTAGTAATAATCTTAGTAAGCTATTAAAATTACTACTTAGTTTTTTTAATACTTATTTCTTTATACTTTATATAAAAAGTTTTTTTTACTTTAAAAATTAATTTATTAAGCTTTAAATAATTATTATAAAAGTACTAATACTATATTTTACTAACTAAGCTTACCTTAGGATTATAATAGTAATATAAAGTATTTACTATATCTTTTACTTTATATTTAAAGATAAGTAAACCTAATCTTTATATTTATATAATAAAGGCTATAATAGCTTTTTTTTTTATTTTTATTAATAGCTTTAGTTACTTTTCTTAATTATTAAAAAGGTCTTTAATACTAAAGGTATTTATAGCCTTAAGCTTTTTTATAATATAAATAATAAATACCTTTTTAAAGCTAGGAAAATAATCCTTAGCCTAATAAAGGCTTAAAGATCTAGTAATATTATAAGTATAGCCTTTTTAGTACTATAAGTATAAAGAAATAATAGCCTAAGTAGCCTTAATATTTATAAATAAGTATATAATATAGTTAAATAATAAGAATAGTATATTTACTAATTAATATCTTTAGATTTTTAATTTTAGCTATAAAAAACCTAAAATTCGTAATAGCTAGCTATATAGGGCTATCTTAGGGTTTTATATATATCTTAGGGTTTTATGCCTAACTAAGCTTGCTTAGTTAGCCCCCCCCCGGCTCGAGCTAACGGGTACATGAGATCTGCAGATTCTTTTAAGGGGCGGGATAGTAAACCGGCAAGACATTACGCGACTTTCGTCTGGTAAGTCTACAGCGTCGAGATGGTGAATTATGGAGTAGGAGATATGTATATAGACTGCTTACAACCAAACATCGACAGTAATATTCTGGAAATCATGAGACGTCACAGGCTGGGACCCGCAAGCTACTAAAAAGTCAACACAACGCTACTCCTAGCTGGCTTATAGGCCCGAGACAGGTGGAGATCGTAATAATTTATTTGGCTGCCTAAAGTTTATCTCTTGCGAGATGATAACCTAGCCATGCCTCACCGTTTGTCTTTTGACGTCAGTCAACATCTACACTGCTGGAAGATAAGTATACCTAATATTAAATCAGCCTGGCTGATTAGTTCTCCTGGTTTCAGGTAGATGACATACTAGAAGAATAATAAAAGTCCTGTCAAGAGCTACGATAGCTCACAAAGTCCAAGATAAACCCTCTCTTGGTTCCCAACCGCCTTGATCACAGTGACAAAAGCCCAAGATTCAATCTCAGTAGCAAGATCCTGCTCAGAGACCATGCGCCAGTGGCACGGCTTCTCTCTCTAGGTCATCTTGTAGCAGATGAAAGTGCAGCCATAAGCACCTTTGAATGCAGCGCTTTCTCTCGCCAGAGATCTGAAAGAGGCACGCCTGTTATCCTCGTCGGCGCAAAACTCCACCATCGCAGGAACAGAAGTCCCCCTGCAGCCCAATTCAGCCTTATTCAAAAGCCCGGCAAGTAAAGGGTTCAGGTACATGCTGTTATGTCATTGGCTGCATCGACGAACTGATTAGTGGGCTGTGCCATTCTAAAATTAGAACTTTCCTGTGTGATCTCTGTATGAATCTTCAGGCTATTTTGACGGTAAGAACATTGAAAAAGAGAAACTAATTATACGCACCATCTAAAGGGCGCAAAAAGGTTGCTTTCAGTGAACAACTGGGTATGTCTCTTATCAGAGCTACCTTGGGTAGGTAACTCGCATTGGAAATTCTGCAACAAGACCTTCACCGCATTCAAGGGCTTTGCTAGGTGCTGTTCAGAGGCCGTATCGTGCTCCGTCCAACTCTAACAGATGTTCACTAAAGTTCTAGTCCATGCACAGTGACCAGGACCTGAATATAGAAACTGGAGCATGAACATGTCAATTGGAGGAAATACGCACGGCATATACTCAAAGATTATATATACTATGATCTCTCCATTCCCTTTCATCCTTGCTGTGTCTTCACGAAGCAATACTATTTTTGGAAAAGCTTATTTCCACCAGTCAACTTGGTCATTCGCTCCTTACTAACGCCTTATCTCACACCATCTCACAATGTTTTCCACTTTCAAAACTAGTTACTCACCTGAGGTGACATCTCTTATCAAGAAGCACGGTGTCAGCGATGCGCTATTCATCAAGAATCTCGGGTATTTCACCAACGTCGATCTGAACACGGTTGGTGAGCAAGGCTTTATCGCCATGAGGACCGGCGTACGTAAGATCACCTCTGGTTTGAAAGACCCTGCTGGACTAACTTCGATCGAGTGTCTCATCTTGGCCTTTTGGTCTAACCACCTTGGTGGTGCAAAAGTAGCGTTTCTCATGGAACATGCACATACGATTTATGAGGCACGAGGACGGACAGGGCCATTCTCGAAGCATGACCTGGAATTTATCCGTTGGACTGTTGATGCTATAAGGAGAGAGATTGCGACAACAGATGTAATGTTGGCTGAGGTATGTACGGAGCATGGCGATATCCTGGATGTGGAGTTTGAGATGCGTACTCAAGAAGGAATGGAACGTCTCTTGACTGGCCAGGTGAAGTCTCAACAGTTGTACACATCTGGGGAAGAAAAGATGGCAGCTAGAGTGAATATGCTTAATTCCCTCTTCATCAAGGATCAAGACATGGACAAAATGACAGACCCGAAACAGATCAGCACGCTAGCTGGAGTAGACATGGCTATCTCTCGCATTGACGCATATAGAGAAAGACTTGATAGCGAGAGAATTCGTCTTCGGAATGATTTCAAGGCTGTATGTTACAAGAAAGACTTCGCTGACAAGAGACTCAAGGCATTGAGTGAGAAGCGTGGGTATTTGACGAGCTTGAAATAGTGTAGATGAGACGGTTTGGGGACCTGGGGGCAAAGAAAGATAAGTCAATCTTTTGGTGATGGAACTCGACCTGCGGGACTCAAGGATCAATTTTTGTTTATGTATTTGGGGGGGCTGTGAGTTTGTACTGAAGCTCGGGTAGCGAAATACACCCTGTTCAAGAGGAATAAATAGAGTAAAATTGTGAATCGATTGGCAACAGAGGAATGTACATGTTAACTATACTACTGTCCGGTAGTCGCTCACAGGACCTGTCCTATTTGGTTGCTCATATAATGCTTGGTGAAATCATATTCGATACTGGACACTTTCTTTGGATGCGTCAGCCACCAGCTTCAACGTGAGATCTAGCGACTTACCAACAAAAACGCCCTCATATCATTATTGTCCTGCTGGAGATCCTTCAAAATACCGAAAAACTTATCTGTTTCCAAGACCGTGTGAGGATCAGATGTCGCCACGCGATTGAGATTCTTGATCGATCTCGGATCAACGTATCTGACAAAGATATCCCGTCGGATCTCTGCATACGTGTCGAGGATATCTTCACCCGCTAGACCGTGGTAGTATCCAATTAAGCAGTCTGCTAGACCGCCAACATCCAAGACGGCAGTCATGCAGCCATATCCCCCCATAGGATTGCAGACGTGCGCTGCATCACCAGCTAGAAGTACGCGGCCGACCTTGAAGCTTTCAACACAACGGTTGTGTATGTTGTATATATTAGTTTGTTCGATTCGGTATTGTTCTGGGTCGGGATGTCCTGGTAGCATTGCTTTCATGTGTGCAGGTCGACGGGCTAGATACTCTTCGTCTGTCAAGCCCGTGACTGGGTCTCCGTAGGTGACGCGCCATAAACCCCCCTTACCTCTGCGAGCAATGAGGCCCCAGTGATCATTGTCGACCATGTAATTTCCACCGTCCCAGTTATGCTTCTGGAAGCCGTCATAGTAGACCTATGTTCATTAGGAATTATAATATTACTTCTTAAGCGACAAACAAACGTTCTGAACAACAAATCGATATGGTAATGTCTGACCAGGCCAATCTCTTCCGAACAATGAGCGTCTTACAGCACTAGATGCTCCGTCGCATCCCACGACGTAGTCAGCAGTGAGCCTTGTTTTCTCCGTCCCTCCTTCGCCTTTGATGCTAACGTCAACATAGGCATAATCGTCATCCTGGCCGACCTTTGTGACTTCGTGATTGAACTTGACGTCAATCAATCCTTCTCCTCTCTCCAGGCAATGTCGGTAAAGGATTTGTATGATCTCACCTAGAGGTAAGATTGTCATGCGATCGGGATCATCCTCGACAAGTGACAGGTCCAGACTAATCAGCTTCTCGTGATCTGACACCCTTCTCCAACAAATGCTAGGGAACCTGGCAATGCTGGCGTTGCGAATATCATCGAGTATGCCTGCGCGACGGAAGACGCGAGTGGCGGGGACTCCATACTGCGTTGCTCGTAGACGCGTGTCAAGATGCGGCCATGACTCCAGGACTACCGAGGATATGTTTTTCTGGGCAAGAAGAAGTGCCATTAGTAGCCCCGAGGGACCTGCGCCGACGATAATAATCTGCACGAGATGATGTCAGGAATGGTTGCGAAGGACACGTAGGTAGTACTCTGCCTTATTAAAAGGTCGACCTGAAGAAGATGAGTCCATGATAGTAAAAGGGTTGGGTTAACGTCTCTGAGGATACAGTGAGTATTGAATATGCTACAGGCTGGGGTATTCAATTGCAATCACAGTGAGTAAAGAGAGTGATCCGGAACTTATATGTAGTCAACTTCGTCACGGGTTCTAAGCTCCGCAACAACCTTGTTGGCGATCCCCCGCCCCCAGCGCGGGGTTCAGTCACGGCGCCAAATCTCACATCATCGGCATCTGTAAGCGGTAATAACAAGGGAACAACCCACTAACTAGAAATGGATAAGACGACTGTCATCACACAAGATTCTACGAGGGAGGTTGGACAGGATAGTGTACGTTAGGTTCTTGATAGATATTATTTTTAAAAGTTAAACAGAAGTCCACAGTTAACGTACGTGTCGCGAAACTAGCCATACTCGCAATAGTGATAATATAACTATAGTCTCTTATCGAATCAACTTAGACCTTGTATGAAGCTTAATACTGAGTTGATGCTGCCATCCCCCTTTCTTCTTGTTCCAAGCGCCTCCTGTTACAACTGATACCTGAAGTCTTTATTATCCCTCTCGGTCACATCTTCAAGCCCATGGGAAATGCCTGGGGGCCCGTATTCCCTGTCGCGTCTCTTGTTTTCCTGCGCCAGCATAAAACGAGTTGTCTGACAAATCACCATCGCAGTAACATAACATACCATAATGCCAATGAACGATTCATTGTATCCAGGCGCGAATTTCCTAGATAACAGATGTTAGCAGTACACTACTGTAATAAAAAATGGATAAGATACTCACGCATCAAATAGCAACGGACCGATGATATTACCAAGGCAATAACCAACAAAAGTACCAGCAGAAATAATTGTCTTCTTCGTATAGCCAGCAAAGTTACAGGTGCCAAAGGCTATAACCTGAACATAACATGATCCAAAGAACGAAACCAGGGAGATGCCGACAATTCGCCCAGCAGTTTGACTAGCAGGTAGCTGTCACAGTAGCACGCAACCTGTAATAACTGGAAGGCATGCGATGGTATAAATATGATGTCACATATTAGGCAACGTCCGGCCAAGCCACCCAGATCCAACAATGGTGAAGATGGAGATGGCTCCCAAAGGGATATTGAGTAGGAGGGTGTGAAACACGCTGAAGCCAAGACCTTTGAAGACCAAGCTTGAAAAAGTGTTGGCAGCTCTTGTGGCTGTACTGCACAGCATTCCAAGCAAGCAGAGCGACCAAAACTGGTAACTAACCAGCGTCTCCCAGATCTGCCATGGCCTTAAACGGGTGTTCTCGAAACCAGTGTTGTTCTTTCGCAGCCGCAGAATGGCCAGTGCTCGTTCGTCCTCCGTAAGGCGTTTTGCAGTGACAGGTGAATCGGGGAAAAAGGCATACACAACAAACGACCAGAGAAGGGTGAGGGCCCCGGCGAATATGTATAAGATACGCCAACCAGTGATGCTGCCCTTGATGCTTCCAAGCCCATAATTGATCATTGGCGAGACAAGGTTGACTGCACCACCTGGAATACCAGAAGCCCATTCTAAGAACCTGTTCTTTATTGGTGTACCATTTGGAAGTGACAAGCATAAATAGCGGCGACACACCGGCTTCGATAAGGCCTAGAAAGAACCGATTGGCCATAAAGCCTGAGTAGGAAGTACAGGCTGGTGTGGAGAGCACGACTATGCCCCAGAGAAAGCAAATGGCCGCGCACACCTTTGCAGTAGGAAATTTCTGGCCCAAGATAGAGAGCTGCGCTCGAATTTCAGTATGGTGACTTGGCTGTTGATTGAAACGGAACTTACGGGATAGCAGCCGACGATGAAACCACAGAAGAAGATCATAGTACAGTTCGGGTATCGCAGGCCTTGGACAATATCTAGATCTTCTCTGAGCCCAAAGATGGCACCGTGGCCTATCATAACTTTGTCATAGTATTGCAACGCGTAGGTCATACACATCTAAGATTTATTAGATTTTCTGCACGCTGGGGCAAATAGAGCTCAACGAACCAGTGGCATCAGGTACCAATCGATTTTCTTGACCAACTTCTTCTCAGCGATCGGGTCTACTTCGTCCGAGGCATGAGCTTCCGCAAGCTTGAGTGCCATGTTGTACGTATTCGGGTGCGTTTCGTGGGACGAGCCATCTTGAAAGTCGATTTGCTCGTTAGGTGATGTCTTCGAGCTTTGGTTCTTTTGGTCGGCCATCGTAATGAGTTACCCAGAAGTGTCTGACTCTACAGGTAAAGATCGGCAGGTGTTGCAGTTGTTTTATACAGGAAGTTGTCCAGCCAGATTACTACAGGATGCTATTATTTCACTAGTCAAGCCGTAATCGGGAGTCCGGTGTAGCGGGGAGATCACGGTCCTTATCTCTCGGCGTACATCTCCCGGATTTGCCCCATGGGTGCTCCGCTCCATATGTTCAAGAGACTACAGTCAGACTGGAGCGTAGTGTTCATTGACTAGCCCCTCGTTACTAAAATCCTGTAGCTAACGTATTGTCTGCCCACATTCCGAAGATAAACTAGTGTTATTTCTTGCCATCTGTGTCTTTTGCGCCCGCGCAGAATCGACTAGCCTGCGCTAAGCCGGCAAGTTGTCTGGCAGCTCCGCTATCTCCACGCTTCTGACATTTCCTCGGTCATGCAGAAATTCGCTGTGCTTGGTTGGTAGGAACTGTGATAAAGTTCCCCTCATGAATTAGACTGCTTCTACTATGCTCGTCAACTGCCAAATGACTGCAGCGCCTAAGACACTGCTAATTGGAAGACTTGAACTAAGAGAGGATTGGCCGTGGTTACTTCGTTCCTCGAAGATAGCTCTCCTCATCCATGGGATGTCCCGGCTCTTCGGGTTCTTTGTCCGCATCTTTCATTATCGAGGCACTCTCAAATGCGTCGGTGAAACAGCGACCAAGCAAGCCATATCTTGGAGGGCAGCTCTACCAGTAGATGAAAGCAGAGGCGTAGATCTACAATTATAATCTGTATTGTCCTTGGGCCATCTCGTCATGTCAACATGATACTGCTATGATCTTCCATGCCATCTCTCTGTGTAATTGTTGGACGAATGCTTGTGTTTTATAATCATGACTATGTATTTTTCTACCAAGTGAAAGACATCTATCGGAAGGTAATGAAGACAAGTGGCGAATAACCATGTAGTCTCTGTAGGTCATAATGTCCTGATGAGAGAGTTGTCTTCAGCTTCGCCGCGGCTAGATCCATCACAGCCCGTGCAGTCGATCCATTTCGGGTATCTTTGATAAGGCAAAAGGAATGCAACTGACCCTCCGCCTTGATAATCGCCGCATCAACCCCGACTTTCTGGAGTCTGTTACCAAAAGCCACACCCTCATCCACAAGCGGGTCTACAGTTGATAGGAAGAGTACAGTTGGTGGGAACTGAGCAAGCAGTTCGTCCGGGATATAGGTTAACGGAGACGCTAGCGGCGTCTTACGGTCTTCTTCGTTAGGCATAAAAGAATCATGCATCCATTTCATTGAGGCTTGTGAAAGGAATGGCGCGTTCTTGAACGTCTCGTGCGAGGGGAGTTTCGTGTCGTACGTTGTGGTGGGAGCCCACAAAAGGAGGTGACCAATTTTGGCTGGTAGTTTTTGCAGCAATGATAGATAAGTAAGGCCGATAGCCAAGTGGCCTTGGAAAGGTTAATACAATGCATCGATTTGACGAGAATGTGTAAATCATACCTCCAGCGCTATCTCCAGCGAGAGCAATTGTTTCAGCCAGGAGTTGGTGCTGGCTTGCATGTTGCACTATGTATTCAAGGACTTCATATGACTGGTGAAACTGATAGGGAAACGTTTGATACGGCACTCTTGTGTACTCAGGGAAGACTATAGCTGCACCGGTTCGCCGAGCTAAGTCTTCCAACAAGACAGCAAAAGACTTTGCACTACACCACAGTTAGTAGGCAGTTCATGACATAGATCAAGAAATATTTACCTGCCCATCATATACCCACCGTCGTGAAGATAAAACACTATCGGCAGGGACTTGTTGGCCAGAGATTTTGATCTGACCAATGCGACAGTGGTAGGACCATGCTTCCCCACTGACTTCTATAGTCTCTGTTTGAATGTCCTCTGCAGGCTCATGTTTCTGAAGTTCTTCTAGATTGTCGAAGGCCTGTTGGCAGTTGCCTGTCTCGTGCGGAGAAGGCGAGCGAGCAATCTTTGCAGCAAAAGCGGCATTGACGGGATCGAGTTGATGCATGGCGATGAGGTACTGATACATAATTGAACTTAATTGCAGAATATAGTTGTCGATCAATACTAACAATAAAAAAGCTATTTTATCGATGTCTAGAGAAGCTTGTTACCAGAGAGGGCTGAAGCGTGAGAAGAACTCAGTCTTTATTTAGTTAGTCACTGTTAGTGGCAGGAACAGTGACCCCCATCTCCCCGTTCGCTCCCCATCTCCCCGCTTGCTCCCTGTTTTCTGGCTATTTACTGCTTTTTAGCCAGTGTTGTAACCTGTAAGTAACCCTAGCCTTTAAGATAACTCTTATGCCTAGGTTATAAGAAGGCTTAAAATATTTATTTATAATTATGTTATTATTTATCTTAGAAAGAAATCTATTAAACTTTTGTTAATATAGGTTCCCAATTAATATTATCTCTATGTAAAGCCAATTTTGAATTTCGGCAGCAATTGCCAGGAACAGAATGAACCGCGCTCCATGTTACACCCCCAGGCCTCAACTTTAAACCTCCTGGCCAAAGGGCACGTAAGCGGGTGCCAGAATGCCATCGCAAGAGTTGCGCACAATATAGGGGCTGGCAGTAATGTCATTACCAACGAGAACCTGTCCATTGGGAGCTGTGACGGTGAAGGTGAAGCCACCACCATACTGAGCCTGACCATAAACAAACCGGATAGGAATGTATTGACCAGCGGGAAGGTCAATTTCAAAGTGTGCGGTGCCAGCAATGTGATCAGGCTGGTTGTACAGAGCCTTGGCATTAGCATTACCAGAGTTCCAACCAAGGTACGCGAATTGACCAATCCACAGGTACACTGCGTCATTGGCGTAAGGAATGTCGAACTTGTAGGTACCAGCGTCGCAACTGTAGAGATAACCGTGGTGGTTCAGGGCGAAGTAGTCGAGGGGGAAATCTAGTGGAGAGCCGTAGATAGGGCCAGTCTGCGCGCCGCTGCCGGGCTGGAAGAGGCCACCGATCTGACGGGTCGTGCCGACGTAGATGGGATTGTCCTGCTTGAACGATTGGGGTACGAAGTTGGAGTAAGTCGAGTCGGTGTTTTGAGCAGGGTTGCTATAGTATGCCCAGTCAAAGCCGAGGTTGTTGCAAGCAGAGGGGGTAGGACATTGTGCTGCGCCGGTTGTGGTCGTTGTTGCTTCCTCAGTGGTTGTGGTTGGGGCCCCAGAGGCAGTATCAGCAGCAGTAGTCGTTGTCGCGATCTCGGTAGTAGACTCCTCAGTTGTCTGAGAGCTCAGCTCAGTTGTAGAAGCGGCTTCGGATGCAGAGATGGTGGTAGTCAGGTCAATCGACGTAGATAGTTCCGTCGCCGCGGAGGTGACCTGCGTAGCTTGAGAAGTAACTGGCTTGCAGGGTCCGGCAGAAACACCGACGCTGAGACAAGCCAGCACGCTAATGAATGTCTTGGAGTTCATCATGACGTTGAGGCGTTGAATTAATCTTTAACGAGAGACTAGAAACCCGTAAATGAGCGAATGGGTGAGACAATAACAGACTCCAATGGTTTTGGGGGAAGCGTACGGAGGTCCATTTCAAAAGTCTTTGCCCAAGATGACTGTGGCTTGCAGACCCACCTTTGATAAGATACCAGAGGTACATCAAGCAAGATAATAAGCACTGATCGCAATTAAACTATAGAAGCTATAGCCAGTAACTTATTTTAAAAGTCTCTCTAAGAGCCCTATAGTTATAGGGCTATTATTAAGCCTCTGCCCTGTATCTATCTTCCTTCCTTGTATACTCATGTACCTGACAGGGATGAGGGATTGTGGCGTAAGTTATCTTTGGCAAAGACTTTTGAAATGGACCTCCGTAGATAAATACCGTCCTCCAGCAGTTAATTCCGCAGAAGCCGTCTGTCACAGCTGGCTGACTAGACCTGTTCCAGCGCGACTGC
Source organism: Fusarium pininemorale (assembly GCA_002165215.1). Lineage (NCBI taxonomy): Eukaryota > Fungi > Ascomycota > Sordariomycetes > Hypocreales > Nectriaceae > Fusarium > Fusarium pininemorale. Next base: position 175,256 of record NFZR01000037.1, on the reverse strand, counting down.
TGACTCGCTTGGTGGTTTAATCTTAATAACAGTGCCGCGATTGGTGAGCCCCTGCATGAGAATCGATAGTTTGGCCGCTAGTGGGAATTTCGTGGACGCTATTGAGATAGGGCCCCGTAGCGGCTGAAAGAACAAGGATAAGGAGATGGCGATGCGCGGCCAGCTTCGACATCTTTTTATGAAATACATGCAAAGATTGTCATATATTGTTCAGCTGGAACAGAACTCAGCAGCATAATTCAGATAGTAATGCTCCCCCCGACTTATGTTCAAGAGAAACTTCCACTTGCATTTGACATCAATTAATATCAGGATGACACCGAGATCTGGGAAAATATTTCCGTCTCACGCGCATGTCAGGTCAGCAAAGTATAGATGTGTTACTATTTGTTCTTGGTGCAAAATACTTCTGTTTGGGTCCGTTGTTCTAAGTCAGATGCCGCTGAAACTCATCGCCTGTTTATGCGTATTGCTTTTCTTCCAGATCCTCCTTCCCATCTTATGCACTTTCATTGAATGAGAAATCCATTACTTCCTGATCAGGCATCTGGCGCACCTTGGAAATCACCCAGAAGACCGTGCTCGCTTCTACGAACGTATATGAAGCGTCTCAAAGTTGCGATTCCTTATGTCTGGATAGAAGAAGTAGATGGCGATGGGTATTGAAGCTAATTTGATAGAATAAGTCATGTAATACCTACAGTAAATGTTTTCAACGGCAAGTGGTCTGGTCATCCAAATAACGAGATTCCACGTTGCGTGATTGGCCACGGAGACCGAGTCTATGGCTACTCGTAACCTGACAAGTGTAACCTCATTACAATGTAGAAAATTAGCTCTGAGGGATCCGATGCAATACAGCGAATTGAAAGCAAAGATGAATAAGGCTAAAGCAAATGGTTTTGAGCGTGGCGAGGAGAAGAACTAGTATGAATTGCTAAGCAATTCATATGCATAGAGATGCCAGCCTCACGAATTATAAAGGCCGTACGACGGCTGTATCTTCTAATTTTAATACAGCCAAGGAACTTCTAGGTTAAACCAAACGCTAACAAAATCGTAGAAAGACGGCGTGGGTTGAGATCCTAAAGACTTAGGTAAGTTTAGTGGATCTTAGAAGATCTTTAGACCAGTTTATGATGAGTTCCCTAACATATTAGGAAAGAGCGATAACTGACTTCTCTTTGCTCTTAGAATGTATATTTATCAAAGTAGTGCACTCCTGATAAGGTTGTTAAGTAATAATTAGACATATGCGATCTCTATACTGTTTATTTTGTCGATCTCGGGGCAGTTCTTTAGCCTAGCCAAAGTATTATAAATCGAGTTCCGTCTACTAATTTAAGCTCTCAGGAAGTATTATAAACTTGCCTTTAAATTCAGGCTTGACAAGGGCATTTACAGTTATAGGTAGGTCTTCCGTGCTCACAATAACGAGTTATGTTTATCCTCTCGAATAGATCTATAAGTGTTCCGTGGTGGTATTTGCAAGTGCTAAGCAGTGGGTGCCCTAGATTCCTTTAAAGTTATAGTTAGCTAAACACATCTCTACTGAATCGCTAGGTTGGCTACTGATAATAGCTTTCGAGGAATTTTTATCTTAAGATATGGGGTTTCTAGTAATTAATTGGCCTTGGCCTAACACCGGTTTCCCATTGTTCAGTTAATGTTGTCTGGAACCAATAGGGTAGGGCTGAATATTTACCGAGGCTAACTGGACTGGGCGCGTAAGCCAACGAATTAACTGTCTTTATGGACTCCATGCCCGTGTCTCTGGGTCCTGCTAAAGCGATCATCACCTCCCATCTCCAGTAAATACACCGATGCACCCACGGTTGCTAAAATACTGGGCCATGCAGGTCCGCGAATTAATCCGGCAACCAGCTCGTGGCGATTCCATCAAAATTTCATTTGTAGCGGTCAACCCCAAGAGGCATCATCATTGATCCTCTTCGTCAATTGTCATCTGTTAATCATCCCATACCCTTCACCATGCTAAGCGGCACAGTGATTAGCTTGCTATCTTTGGCAACCTGCCCTGCGATTGCGGAAGAGAAGATAGAGTCTGGCTGCGATGCACTCAAGCATGCCTTTCCCGACAATACCTTTTATCCAAACGACGCAATCTATGAGTATGAGTCGCAAAAGTTCTGGTCCAACAATGAGGTCTTAGACCCAGCTTGTGTCTTCCGCCCTACGAGCGCAAAGCATGTTGCTGAAACAGTCAAGCTGATGGGCACCGGTCATACATCCTTTGGTCTACGCGGAGGCGGACACATGGCCATCGCAGGCGCCAACAATATTAATGGCGGTCCGCTCTTCGTCATGTCCAATCTAACAACTCTCGACTTGGCCAAAGACAAGAAGTCGGTTTGGGTTGGGCCTGGCTTGGATTGGGGACAGGTTTATCGCTATCTGGGCCAGCACAAGCTCGCAGTTGCAGGTGGTCGTCTCTCTCCAGTCGGCGTACCGGGTCTGCTTCTTGCTGGAGGTATCAATTTCCATGGGAACCAGCGAGGATGGGCAGCGGATAATGTACTCGAGTATGAGCTCGTGGTATCCAGTGGCAAGATCATATCAGTCACTTCAAAGTCTTATCCAGATCTCTTTTGGGCTCTGAAGGGCGGATCGAACAATTTTGGCATCGTCACCAAGTTCAAACTAGCCACTTTCCCATCGGATCAGATTTACGCTGGCATTTACAGTGTCGCTGACATACCTGGGTTTCTGAAGGTACGAGGAGACATGAAAAAATCACGCGATCATGACTAACATGTAGACAGGCTGTGGCGAATTTCTCTGCCTTCAATACCGATCCACTTGCACATATTGTTCCTCAGGTGATTGCAGTTGATGAGGAAACAACTATTGGCGGTGCAATTCTCTTCTACGACAGCGACTCGAACCCGGAACCTGAGTGCTTTCGACCATTCTTCGACCTTCCAGCTATTTCCAACACGTTCGAGAAAAAGACTCTTGCTCAGTTTTCGGATGAGACTGGCCAGCTCGTCACACCCAAGATCAACGACCAATTCATCGCCGGCACCACTACGGGCAAAACATATGAAGAGCTGCTCAAAGGCATACAGATCGTAAACGACGGCTTCCTCAACGCTCTTCCTGGCTTATATAAGGTCCTCCCCGCCAAGGACCGCGTGCTCATCTCTGTCGACTGGCAGCCTGTAGGTTCTCTCTGGACGAAAGCTTCTAAGAAGTACAACCCAGGAGGTAATGCTCTAGGATTGGATGTCGAGAACAAGGGTACGTATATTGCTTGGGCAGAGGTCGTTGAGTGGAGTGGCGACGAGCACAACGATGCTGTGTTCAAGTGGATCGAGGACACGACTTGGGCAATAGCTAACGCTACGCAGAAGGCTGGTCTGTATGATCCTTTCACTTACATGGGTGATGCAGCTTGGTTTCAGAATGTTCATGATGGCTATGGGAAGGAGAATAAGCAGAAGCTACTTCAAATCTCGCGCAAGTATGATCCTTCTCGGACCTTTCAAAAGTATTGGCCGGGGGGATTTAAGATTGGATTGTAAACTTGATCCTTATTTGTTTAACCACAGGGATTGATATGAAGTGTTGTGCATACATAGACAAGGTACGAGCAAAAGAAGATTTTATTCCTGAACGACTCGAATCAAGACTAGGAAATTGCGACTGCTGATGTAACTATTCGATCGGCTGCAGAATGATCTGAGTTCTCCCGTTGATCTTAGCATCAACAAACGCCTTGCCAGCTCCGTTTGCTGTGACAGATCCTCCAGTGCTGACAGAATACTGCTGACCAGGAATTAATCGCTCAAACCCAAGCTTGAAGACTCCTGCCTCCTGTCCGTTATACACAACCAGATCAAGTTTCTTCCCATCCTCACTATATGCCTTGGCGACCAGGACTTCTGGGAAAGGAGCCTCTTCAAGGATGGGACCAGTCAACGCCTCCTCAGAAGGTCCGTGAAGCGTAGCATTGGCCAAGTCGCGTTGCTTGACGAGACGCGCCATGAGGGCAATGACCTGTGTAGTAGCTGAAAGGCCCTTGTTGCGAAGAGATCCTGTCTTGGTGGCTTCGATGGGGAAGTAGACGTTGTCGAGCTGTTCGAGTGCTTCCTTGCGGATCTTCTCGTCGCCGAACTCGGCGGCTGTTGCGGCGATGAATGCACGGAGGGGACCCTCGCCGGCGCGGTAGTTACCGGGATCCATCTTGTCAGCACCCTTAAGGTCTCGGACTACGAGTTCGCCCTTGCTGTCGTACTTGATGAATTCCTTTCGGATCATGGCCCAGTTGCGGTGGGCGAGATGGGGGAGATATGCGGTGAGGAGCATGGCGTTGATGCAGTCGGTCAGGGTTCCGCAGAGACCGGGAAGCTGGACGCAGTGTGTTAGCTGGCTGTAATGGAGTAGAATGGAGTGGATGTCCTTACTGTAAGACCTGTGAATTCACTACGGATGGGGAGAATACGACCATCACACTCGGTGAATTCCTCCTCGAGAGAACGTTCAAAGCGGTTCCTGAGCTTCTCTCCATAATCGCGACCAAGGATACGGTCAGAGATGACTAGTCCAGCCATACCAGTGAGACTAAACAAATGATCAGCATCCATGCACTGCTCGAGGCATAGCGGGCGGGTGAGGATATAGCATACTTGCAAAGAGAGTAAGTCCAGTTAGGCTCACATGGATAAAGGCAGTAGGGGTTATCGGTCATGTTCTCGTGGAGAGCATCGGCAAGTCCCTCAAAGTTGGTCTTATAGTGTTTCCCATCATCGATAACGAATTCGAGGGCGTTCTTCTTATGATAGCGGTAATCTCCGGAGGCTTGTTCGTACAGACCGATAGCTGAGGCGAGGTATCCAGTAACCATCTATGTCCAGTTAGCAACATCATCTCAACTGAATATGGTACAAGTCAGCACTTACAATATTGTCCTTCTTGATTGGGTCCCAGTCGCTGAGAGTAAACCTGCCAAAGATGGACTCCCACTTCCAGTAGCTGATCAATATTAGAATATGGTTACAGAAATACGCAGTTGATGAAAGACTGACCTCATGATTCGCTTCTGGAGACTCTTCTCGATACAGTTCTGAGAAGCCTTTGAAAGGTAGCCATGGAAGCCAGGAGCGTAATGACACTGGTACAAGCTGAGAACATCCACAACACCGTAGAGCTGGTATCTAACAGCGCCGGTCTGGAACTGGTCAATGACGTCGTGGAAGCTAAAGTCGTCATGGGGGCTAAGTCCTCGCTCGAGCATATGCTGGACATGGCGAAGAGTATCGAGAGAGAGCTCACGGGAGCCTGGTGCAGGTGCAGGCGTAGCGTTGGCAAGCTGCTCCTCAACAGCTTGGACGAGATACTTATTGCGCTCCTGCGCCTTGGAGTACCCAGCAGCATTGAGAGAGCGAGCGTTACTCATGAGCCAGAAGATACCAGTGTAGCAGAAGATAGCCCACAGGATGGCAGAGGGCTCAAATAGAGAATCTTTGGCAAGGTAGCCAGCTGCGAAACTAGAACCTACCCATAGACCAATGGGGAATGCAATGCCACCCATGGCGAACCATACGAAGATGGTGACGGGGATCAAGACCAGGGTAGCCAGGAACGCGGCGGTTGACGCAAGAGTGGCGACTGCGGTGAAGCCTGCACCCGGGAACAGGAAGCTAAGTGCAGCTGCGCGGTAAGACGTGCTCTCGAGGTTGTAAAAGGCCCAGAGGCCGGAAAGAGACAAGGCAAAGTACTGGTAGAGAGTTCGTCGCTGGTGGTATTTCTTGACCAGTCCCCGACCAGCATTTGCGGGAATGAGAACATCTGGTAGTATGTTAGTAAGATATCAGGCATTGGCTTTGGTAAGACTATACCTTGAACCGTCCAGTGACCCCAGCCAAAGTCACCAACAGCTTCAGTTTTGTGCTCAACTACATTGGCCACGGATTGAACAGCGGTTGCATGGCCATTGGACTTGGTGAAGCCATTAGCTCCCTTCGGCTTGCTAGAAACATGAGATGGAAGCTCTATGACTCCATGTTCCTGATTGCCGTTGGTAGCAGGAAGTATTTTGGAGAGCTATGTGATTGTCAATTATTATTAATAAGCCTGGAATGGAGGAAGAAGGGGGCAAATACCGTGACAGTAGCCATTTTGAGGTATGCTTTTTCGAAATGGATATTTGAGTCGTTCTCTGGATTAGTGTGGAGCTGAATGAAGTTGTTGGAAGCCGTTGATAATGATTCTTTTAACTCCTTTCTCTTTGGTTCAAGTGCGGTCCGGTCTCCGATGCGGGGGCCCCGGCTTTTGATGAACTCAAAGACAGTCTTTGCGGGGAACCTGGGTGCGTGGAAGTCATCACACGGACTAAGTTTGGCTAATATCCCCAGGATAGCCCTTCCCCCGGGCGGGGGTTCGTGAATTGAGAATTCTCGGTATGCGCGGACCGTCATGGTCCCGGTCAACCGATGTGGTATGGGCAATAATAGTTGAGCTCCGTTGTATGCATCTGGTGCAAGTAACCTCTTCCTCCACTTGTGTATCATATTGCTACCGTAAAGTTGTCTCACATTCTCGTCGGCAACACAGTAATATCGCCATTCATCACAATGGACTCTATTCAATCCACCACTGCAATCGTCGCTCATGCTCCAGAAGATGGAAAGAGAAATTGGAAACTTGGGCAGCTCCAACTACGAGCGCCCAGCGAGAAAGAAGCCATTGTTGAAATGGTTGCTTCAGGAGTCTGTCATACTGATCTGGGCTGTGGAACCGACCCTGATGGAACCCCGGGGTTTCCTGTTCCTCCCTATCCGCGTGTCTTGGGTCACGAAGGTACGCTATCAATATCCTGATCTTGAACTTGTCTGACCATACAAGGCGCTGGTTACGTCCGGGCTGTCGGCTCAAAGGTCACAAAGGTCAAGCCCGGAGATGCCGTCCTCCTTTCCTTTGCGTTCTGCACCCGATGCCACAACTGCAAATTTGGCGCGCCTGGCTACTGTCACGAATTTAGTGCCCTGAACTTCTTAGGTTCTCAGGAAGCCTTCCAGATTTCGAAGCCAGCCTCTCAGAAGGTCGGGGGTTCGTTCTTTGGACAGTCGAGCTTTGCGAAGCTCACCCGGGTTCAAGAGACTTCTCTTGTGAATGTCACGGACTTGATTACACATCCGGAAGATCTGAAACTGTTTGCACCTTTGGGCTGCGGTATACAGGTAAAGATTAGCCTCGATATTCTGTCGCCACGGTGCTAATATCAACGCGATAGACCGGAGCGGGCACTATTACTGAACTGACAGCCGCAAAGTCGGGTGACAAGGTTGCCATTGTGGGTTTAGGTGGTGTTGGTCTTGCGGCCATCATGGTACATTCAGAAATCGCCCTATTATGACGAAAATACTAACTTGTAATCAGGGTGCGAAACTTAGAGGTTGTAAAACCATCATCGGCATCGACCGAGTCCCAGCAAGAATCGAGATGGCCAAACGACTAGGCGCAACCCACGGCATAGACACATCATCAGTGGCCAATCTTGGCGATGAGGTTCGCAGGATTACAGATGGTTCAGGGAGTACAATCACTGTTGATGCAACCGGCGTGATGCCTTTGATCCAGCAGGGCCTCGACTTCACGGCCAATCAGGGTAAGATGGTTCTTCTCGGTGTTGCACCAATGACAGCTGGTTTGGAGATCTCGGTTGTTCCCTTCATGGTCGTAAGTTTCTCACGAGGCGGGATCGAGTTTCATGGCTCACACTCTAGCAGACAGGCAAGCAGCTTATGGGTAGTATGGAAGGCGGTGTACTTCCTGAGGATGTAAGTCCCTAGCCATCAAGAACGTTGATCAAAAGCTGACATTTGAGGCAGTACATCCCTCGCATGATACGCTGGTTCCAGAAAGGCCAGTTTCCGATAGAGAGTCTTATTAAGTTCTATCCAGTAAGTTAACCCGTGAACCAGCACGAATACTTCTCAGAAGGTTAATCTATCAAAGGTTGGAGAGTTTGAGAAGGCCATTCATGATATGGAGAATGGGTCTACGATCAAACCTGTGTTGATTTGGTGAACTGCCTGTACTAAAGACACTTGCGGGTATCTGTGAAGCCGTGGCTTATATCTGAAGACTCATAAACCCGTATCATACTGAGTGCCATTGTTTGTTAGGTGCATTCTTCCGTAGCTGTACAACACTATCTTTGAAGCCTTTCTATCATTTCATTTTTGGCCATATTGGTGGCCTAAAGTTTGACGTTACTGGCAGTAATCAGCTACGAAGTTTAGGCCGTCCAGCTCAATCAGGCTCGCAGAACAATCCAGGCGAAACCTCCCTCTGGATAACTCGTGTAAGTTAGCTTTGTTTGCTACAAAACTTCCATTACCTACTGAAGATTGCTACCCCAGATCACAAACCTGGGGTAGTTCTGGGGCATTGCACGGCACCCCCAAGCTTTGTCAATCCACGGTCCGCCAATTCGGGTATCTGATCAAGAGGTCCCTGCTCGTTCCGGGGAAATATTCCATGCTACCCCGCGTGCCCCGCGTATGATGCACACCAAGCAGTATCGGTCCGGACGCTAATGACGTCCACTCCATGAAGCTCTTTGTCCGGCATCACAACGGGTTCTCCTATCCGATACATCAGTTGCCGAAACAGGACCGAAAAGCCGTGCCAAGGCATGGAAGCGATGACAGTACAGGGCTCACGGAAAGCGTGTTATGCGAGAATATCGTGTGTTCATATTTGCCGGCGAGCTAAGAGAATGACATGTCCCTAGCATAAAGCCTCCGAACCCTTTCTTTCATGATACATACTCTCACACTTGACTGCTTACACTATCAACACCGTAGCCACACGAATACGTCTACATCACCATGACAAAGCCCTCAAGCAACAGCAGTGATCCTGAAGTCGGTCACCATGAAGCTCTTCATGCTATCCGATCAGCAGCTAGTATCTCCATGAGCCCTGAGCTCTTTGAGAAGCTCTACCTTGCACCCCCCAACGCTGTCAAAGGAGATCTAAGGAAGACGTTTGGGAACCCTACACCTCTGTAAGTCCACCATGTCGATGACTGATTGGTGCACACAGCTGATGACAGATTGTAGAGCGCTGGCGGGATTCTTGCTAGCTTTGATGCCTCTGTCCTGTGACTTGATGGGTTGGCGCGGTGCTAGTCACTTTGGTGCTGCTTCCATGTAAGTCAACCTTCCCTCTACAAGTTATGTCGAGGATCGTATGCTGATACTGTGAAAGCCCTGTCTACTTCTTCGAGGGTGGTGTCCTCATGGTCATCAGCGGGATCATGGAGTGGATCCTTGGCAACAGCTTTCCTTCTTGTGTCTTTACAAGCTTTGGCTTTTTCTATCTCTCATTCGGTGGAATCCTTCATCCATCCTTCGCTGCGTATTCTTCATATGCACCAGCAGATGCAAAGTCACCTGCTGAGGGAATGGCTACCAAAGGCTTCAATGCAAGTTTGGGTAAGCCTTCTGACCTTTGTTTTGTTTTCTCGCCCCGTTCTATAAGACACTGACACAATTGATGAAGGCTTCTTCTTGCTGGCTATGACAATACTGTCAATCATCTACCTCATCTGCGCCTTGCGTACGAATGTCGTCTTCGTTGTAATCTTTGCCACCCTTGTTCCAGCTCTTTTATGCCTCCTTGGAGCATTTTGGGCTTGGGCGGATGACTATACTGGAAACACATTGCTGGCTCAGCGGCTATGCGTGGTATGTTTCGTGAATCAACACCAGTCCACCAAATCTGTATCTAACAACTCACCACAGGGTGCCGGCGCACTACTCTTTGTGACATCGTTTGCCGGATGGTACATCCTCTTGGCTATCTTACTTGCTATTGTCGACTTTCCGATTCAGATGCCTGTGGGTGATTTATCATCCGTCATCAAAGGGAAGAGTGAGAGGGATATGAGTCTCAGAAGATAAAGAGACATCTGAAATAATCGCGGTATTTCAACAAACAACATGGTCCAAGTTCCACCAGTACCTCTTTCTGGATATAAGCAAGGTGATGGCAAAAAGGGATTGGATTGAAGTATTTACTCAACGGAGATTGTTTAGATTCCCGTCATAGATCGTAGTTAATTGCCACGTTACGAAGGTAGAACCAATTATGCTGTGCATTGTGTATCCTCATATGGCTTAGAGGCTGGAAGACCATGACTGTAAGAGACGAAAAGTCTTGTTATTTCACAATTATACCTAGGGAGTCCGGGATAAGGACTATACGTACATCGATGGAGGTAGGTCCGTAGCATCCATATATAGTCTGATGCATCAGCGTTCCTCAAAATAAAAACACCAACTTGTACTGTTTCTTTACCAACGCCCAAACGACTTTCTCGACAGAATAACACGACACGAATGGACAGTAAGCACAAAGTTAACTTCACCTCAGCTTTCCAATTATAATACTAGTAAAACAGAGCACCGTATCAGCTCATAACGTAAGATCTCATGGTGTGGCGTGCTCCATTTATGCCCTCAACCCCAGACAACTCAAACGACCGTGGCGTCATGTTCACATCAAAGTTGAAGAACGAAGGTGAGTTCATGTTGACAGAGAATTGACCATCGCCGGGACTGATGGATCTTGTTCTTGAGCTGCCGCACATGGATCCGTAATCTACCATGGACCACAGAACTGTCTCTAGATCAGGCGATATGTCGAAAACCGCATGTGGATCTATCATCTTCTCAAAGTCCTGGGAATGTGTATCGAAGTTGAGAAGTTGAGTGTGCTGTGGAAGAGTCAGTTATGCCTACATTATTTGACCACGAGTGGCACTTACCATCTTGGCCGCGTGGTCCCAGAAGTGACCCATCTTGTCTAGTATTTCTAGCGAGTGCTGTCCAGATTCCAAAAGCTGCTGAGATGGGACTTGGCCCATGCTCTCCTTCCCGTGGATAAACATGGAGAGGATGCTGCCAGCAACACATGTGGAGTAAGCGTAGAATGAAGCATCGACATGACAGCCCGCCTCTTGCGCACGGTGCAACAGCGACGGGATCTTGGAAGCGTGATCACAACATGCTTCATAAGTTCTGGATAAGAAACTCGCTGGTGCTTTTACCTTGAGGTTTTGCAGACGCAGTGCAAGGAGGAAAGGGTGGCCGATGAGGCAGTGACAGAGATGGAAGACTATACGAGCAAATACCGCGTGTCCGACGACCTGATGATCCGGCGTTCCAGTGGGGAGTTTGTTCTGCGATATGATATCTTCGATGGGGACTTCTTCAACCTGAAGATGCTGCTCGATCAGCAGGAGAAAGGAGTTTATAGCTGCAAATTCTGATCTCGAGTCCCAGGGCAAAGTATCGTCTATCTCACGTTGATGAAGGACGTATCTGGCACATCGTCCGAGAGCTGAAGCGACGAGAATGGCGAGGGTGAAGTATCCACGGATCTCACCAAGATCAGCGTCCCAGTTCAGAAGTCGATGGAGCGTGGGGGTTTGTTTCCAAGTGCCTGTCCTGAATACTTCCTCTTCGCAGGGTAGTTGGACATGACAATCTTCGTCGGCGATGGCTGGTGGACGTGCTCGCCCGCAGGATACGAGTTTATCTAGAAGGTAGACAGACCAGAAGACGCGTCTTCGCTCTTCTTGTTCGACGATAGGGAGCATGGGATTCGGTTCGTTCATAAGCTGTAGATCTTGGCAGATGCGTACTGCAAGTCCAATCTTTAACCACCCAGAGCTTGTTCGACCAGCTTGCCAAGCATCAGCCAATATTTACCTTTTGGGGGTTGCTTTCAAACTCACCGGTAAAGTCAATGATGGCCAGGATGTTAGTAGTTTGCGCCACGTGAAAATTGGGTTCATTCTCAACTGTTAAATGGTCGCTCAGCACGCACAACCAAGCCTGTCTCGCGTATCCCTCCATCGCATCGTGGGTGCGCCCTGAGAAGTATTCATGATCTGAGAATCTCACTGAAGACGCTAGAATGGCAAATGTGAGACACTTTGGTAGGAGCATGAAGCTGAACAGCTGTCTGTAGTGCTCTTCTTGGAAATAGGCGTACGGTTGGTTGTGGACGTGGGTGAAATAGGTATCGACGAGATGCTGCACTACATCGTCTGGTGGCAACGTGCTGAAGGGCCTGTTTTATGGTTAATGACTCCGACAAGTTGCTGGGGAGCATATTTCTGGGGACGTACGGCGTGATGGACTCGGTTTGATCTGGGGACGAAGACACTGCGTCTGAGAGCCGGCGCTGACCGTCTGAGCCATTACCTAGGTATGTTGATGAACGAGGCTGGGTCGGAGAAGCAGGTATGTCGCAATGTTGCGTCGGGAACGGCTGATTGAAGTCGAATCTGTGAGTTCATGACATTTAGTCAAGAGATCCTTAAGGAACGATGTGTTGCGTAGACGCGCTCACCTTTGTTCCTGGCCTTCCTGTTCACTCAACTTGGCTAACTGGGCTTCAATCGTGCTCAATCTCTGCAGAAGGTCCGGCTATCATCAAGTTAGCCATGGCATCGTGACGCGACAATTGGTCCAGGCCATACATGACCAAACTGGGGAGCCAGAGCTGCAAGCGGGTTTGCAGTCACAGAAGCCATCGTCGCTGAGTATGCCTCATATTGGCACGCGCGATTGACACGTCGGCAATTGTTGCATCGCGGCTTATCTCCCGAGCATTTCGTCTTCCTCTGTCTATGATTTGTTTCCACATCAGTATCGTGATCAGACGTGAGAGAGTAGAGCAAGTGGTGTAACATGACGGACCGAGAGATCCATCAGAAGTAGGAGAGCACTGGACCCCATACCGACAGCTGGCACAAGCTTGCCGAATACGGCGTATACCACTACTGGCCGCAGGGGCATGAGCTTGCGAGGGAGCCTGTGGCTCGACGCTGGATGATGGTGCTGCTGACATTGCTCTGGAGCAGGCAGGATGCGGTCCGAATTGCGGGATGAGAAGGAAGATAACGAAGTGTATCCAGTCTGCGCATTTGCCCAGCCTACGTAAAGCCCCCCTTGCGCTATCTGCCGAACGCCCGTGACACGGAACTTGGCCTGGGGAGAAGAGCTATCACGGAGCGGGGTAAGGGAGCTCGCTAACGCATTAGGTTCAGCACGTTGGCAGTCTACTGTTACGTGCGTTGCTTTGCTCAATCCTAGTGGAGACTTACCCCGGAATTACGGGGTCGCTAAGATATAACAGGGAATGGATTGAATGGCTGGAAGTTTATTATCCTTGGTATGCAACGTTGACGTTGCACTAACCCCGCATGGTTGAAGTCAGGACTAGATATCCGTGGATTCGTAGATCATGTCACAGCTTTAGGGTAACTATATCTTAACAACTATTTAAGATATCTATTATATTGTTAGAAATACTACTACTACATATAGGATCTGCTGCTAGAATAGACTTTCTTATTATATAAAGAATATCTTACTAAATTTTCAGAATCTCCTATATACTAAATGCAAGGTAGTATTTTTACTATATTTCTATCAGTAGCGTTATATTTACTTAAAGGTATTCCAAAGTCTGCACTAAGTTAATATTTACTTTTAAAGGTTAAGCTATTTAGGGACAATGGGCATTTACCATTATAAGGACATTTTAGTTCTTAAGTTGTTGAGAAGTTTGCTGCATGACGAATATCGAATCTTTCTTAGCATTTCCTTTCCTGCCCCGCGTGCGGCCTACGGTCCGCACACGGGCTAGTCCCAGAATAATACCCGTGTCAGGGTAGCTATTACAAGGCCACCACCACCTAGTGCCCACTGCACCATTCTGCACATACTATAGGTTAAGTCATTCAACCTCAGTCAACAAATACAATGGCCTGTTGTTATATTGCTGCATTCTGCATTAGCCAGTTGGTCAAAGTCTATCAGTTCCTTGACGTCGACGATGCCATACGATACAATGAAGACGAACCCGAAATACCTTACCCCGCCGTCAAATCCGCAATTGGTGAATATACGGAACGCGACAAACGTGATGCTTCTCTTGTTCTGTCGCTTTCCGGGCTTACTTGCTCGGCCTGCTCGAGTGCAGTTGTATCAGCGCTGAGAAGCCACCCGGATGTGGATCAAGTACGAGTGTCGTTGGCGTTGCAACAGGCGACGCTGATTGGAAAGACGTCGACTTTTGAAAGTCAGTCAATTATGAGACTCGTTACTGATCTGGGATATGGCGTTGAGCTTGGACAGCGATCACCTCAAGAGGTCATACGGGTCCTCAAGGCCAAAGAAGAGATTGCTAGGCTCAAATCAAGTCTGTCCAGTCTGGCTGGGTGCGCCACAGTTAACCAGACGATTGCCTTCCTTGTCTCAATTGGAAAAGGTCGCATACCATTGACCATTGTTTTCGCAGCCCATGTGCTTTGTGCAGGACTTACTCTGTTTGCACAATGGCAGTATATACCGTGGATTCATGAGGACGGCTGGAAAGGGTTTTGTCGCGGGCAACCTAATATGAACACCCTGGTCTCGTCCTCGATCTCTCTTGGGACTTTTACTTCATTCATCGATCTGTTGGCATATGGAACTACCGACGAAACCTCATATTATACGACCGTCATGGGTTTGGCTCTTGTGGTGGTTGCTGGCAGATACATTGAACTCATGTCAAGGCGGACGACTTCCGAGGATCTACTGAGAGTGTACAAGCCTCTCACACAGAGTAATTATACAAGACTTCACCCAACTGGAAAGGCACAGGTTCCTTGGGCACACGGCGGTTAATGAATTCGCTAACCCTTGTCAGGTTGTCCCTCAGAGCTATCTCACAGCAGGTGATCAAATTGTCATCCCACCTTATTCCATCATCCCATGCGACTGCTATGTAACAGAGGGAACGTCTTCCATCAACCAAGCCCTTATCACAGGAGAAGCACTGCCAGTCCAGAAATCCGCGGGGGACTTTCTTCTGGGAGGAACACGAAACTTGGGAAAAGAACTGGTGGCTGTTGTCGACAAAGAGCAGGGACATTCATTTTATTCGCAGCTCGTGCATGGTGCCGTTGAGGCAGCGGGTTCAAAGGACCAAGATAACCATGCGGTTGAGAGGGTGACAAAATACTTGGTAGGGTTTGTCATGACACTGGCAGTAGTTGTCCCTCTCAAGGAGATCTGTACATTTGCGGGGTCGCTGAGTTATGAGGCGATTCGAGGTGCGATGGCTCGGGCGATGACAATACTCACCTGCGCATGTCCTTGCGCCCTGGGACTGGCTATCCCCTCAGCAGTAGTTGCCGCAGTAGGTAAGGCGTGACGACGGAAGCACCAGAATGCCTTACTGAGATACTAACGATTGTCTCCTCTCAGGTATAGCAAGTCAGAACGGTCTTCTGATCACCAAGGGTTACAACACCATCCAGAAACTCAGCAGCACCCAATCCATCGTGTTCGACAAGACTGGAACTCTGACACGCGCAACGCTAGATATTACAGATTTCGAAACAACAAAAGCGTGGAAGAAGCCAACCACAGAGTTCTGGACTTATATCTGTGCTGTAGAGGAGCGCAGTATCACGAGCCACCCTATCGGTAGGGCTATCTTTACCGCTGGAGTGAGTCACCTCAATGGCCCTTGGTCAGAAACGAAAGCACTTGTAGAGACGCGAAATGTGGCAAGTGAATCGGGTAAGGGTGTTTCGGGAGAAGTTTCTTTAGGTCAGGAGCCTTGGCGACGTGTTGATATTGGGAGCATGCGGTACTTGCGTTCCTGCAATGTTTTCGATCTCCCGGGGACATATGAAGGACAAAACAGCGGCGTGATATCAGCATACGTCGCTGTTGACGGGAAGTATGCCGGAACTATCTATGTCACGGTACTGTGAATTCGAGAATCATAAACTTCGCCTGCTAACCTTTGTAGGATGCTGTTAGAGACGATGCAGAGAAGACCATTCAACAGCTCCACATGATGGGTTATGCAACGCATTTGGTAATTGCTTGGCATAAACTCGAGGGAGCTTGTGACTAACGTCTATAGTTAACTGGCGACATGCCTCATTCGGCATATCGTATTTCCCAGCAGCTGAAGCTACCGGTGCTCGCATCCGAAGCAACGCCTCAAGACAAGCTAAACCTCATCAAGAGACTGCAGAAGGAAGGAAATTTCGTTGCAATGGTACGCTCTTCACTCATGTCCGGCATAAAGTACCTCTAACAGTGCGTTCCAGGTTGGGGATGGACTCAACGATGGCTTGAGCTTAGCCGCAGCCGACGTTGGTATCGCTCTTTATCACGACGTCGCCACCCCAACAGTCGGAGCAACGGTTTTTATTCTTAACTCGCGGCTGGACTCCATACCCTTGTTGCTCGAAATCGCAGAACTGACTATGAAGCAAATCCGATATAACTTGGCATGGGTCTTTGGCTACAATGCGCTTGCGCTGAGCATGGCTTCTGGTTTCTTCTCTCCTTGTGGCATTGTCCTGACACCGTGAGTGAAATTTCCAAACTCCACTGAATAGTGCTAACTGGAGTGTTTGTGTAGACCTCTCGCTGCGGCTTGTATGTCATTCTCGTCAATCTTTTTGACGCTGAATGGGTTTTGGTTACGGAATAGGCTAGCTACAGTTTTTAGAGCAGAGAATTAGATAAACGCAGTATAGCAGTAAGGTCTTGAACCTATTTCCGCAATTGCGCAGAGACCCTCTATGATAAGTTGAGCTGCAGGTGAAGTTTGATTCGATAGAGACCTTGTCGAAATTGATCAGTGATCAAGTCGTTGGTTTGTTGATCCTGGTCTTGGCCCTCGGTTAAGAACTTCGGGCAGTGGCCCCGCACTATCGGACCGTAGCGTCGGACTGGAAATGCGCTAGTCTATTTCTGTAGTTCTCACGGTCCGGCTGTTAGAGTCGTTGCATAAGTGACAGCATCAAATGGCCGTTGCTTCACCAAAATCTCACCTAATTTCCATATTGATCTTTATCTCCTGAGTTCCATTCGATCAGAGCTTTGCAGAAATCGCCAAAATGACCAAGCCTAGCATCAACTTCAAAGGTGACTTTGTCCAAATCATCGATGGACAAAGCGCCCCCACCAAAGAATCTCGCCATGGACTGAACCCTGCAAACCTACAGGAGATGGCCAAAGTCCCCGTAGCGACTCAACAGGATCTCGATCGCGCAGTCGCAGCAGCCAAGAAGGCCTTCAAGATATGGAGCAAGACTCCTTACGAGGAGCGTCGCGAATCCGTTCTTGCTTTTGCTGATGCTGTTGACTCTCATCGTGATGAGTTCCAAGCTCTCCTCACAGCTGAACAAGGAAAGCCGGTAAGTATTGACGGAACAGCGCTAGCATGATGCTTATGAAACTGATACTGTTAGATTCCTCAAGCTGCGTATGAGACTGACGCGGCCATTGAATGGATGCGTGGCATGGCTCAGATTCCCCTTCCAGAGGATGTTCTCGAAGACACTGAGCAACGCACCATCATCAGCCGTTACACGCCCATTGGAGTCGTCGCAGC
This sequence comes from Fusarium pininemorale, assembly GCA_002165215.1. Taxonomy (NCBI): domain Eukaryota; kingdom Fungi; phylum Ascomycota; class Sordariomycetes; order Hypocreales; family Nectriaceae; genus Fusarium; species Fusarium pininemorale. Next base: position 157,799 of record NFZR01000037.1, on the reverse strand, counting down.
TCTTGTCCCCTGGAACTTTCCTCTTTTGCTTGCGACGGGCAAGATCGCCCCTGCGCTATTGACTGGGAACGTGATTATTGTAAAGCCATCGTAAGTGCCCCTGTTCAAGAATTCCTGGTTAAGATTGCTAACGTTTCAACAAAGTCCTTTTACCCCCTATGGAGGTCTGAAGCTGGTAGAGCTCGCACAGCAGTTTTTCCCGCCAGGCGTGGTTCAATCTCTGAGTGGCGATGATAAACTTGGGCCTTGGATGACTAGCCATCCTGGCGTTGACAAAATCAGCTTCACGGGCTCAACAGCGACAGGAAAGGCTGTTCTTCGAAGCGCCAGCTCCACGCTGAAGCGCGTGACCTTAGAACTGTAAGCCTTCCTTCACTTTTCATGTCCTCTGTAATCGCTAACTCGGTCAGCGGTGGCAACGATCCAGCCATCATATTTCCAGACGTCGATATCGACAAGACTGCCGAGAAAGTAGCCTTCTTTGCATTCCTCAACTCAGGTCAGATTTGCCTTAATCTCAAACGCATATTTGTGCACCAGAGCATTTATCCCCAGTTCAAAGAGGCACTTGTCAAGCATGTCAAGAGCTATACTTTAGGCGATGGGTCTAAAGAGGGTGTGACACATGGCCCGTTGCAGAATGCTCCCCAGTTCAAGCGTGTGAAAGGTTTCTTTGAGGATATCGAGAAAGAGGGTTGGAACGTTGCTGTCGGCGGCAAGATTGAGTCTTCCGACGGATATTTCGTTACCCCTACTATCATCGACGTACCCCCTGAGACATCTCGGATCGTTGTCGAGGAACCGTTCGGTAAGCATTAAGTATTTGATATGACCTTGAACTAGACTGATTATATATTCTAGGACCGATCGTGCCACTTCTCACCTGGAGCAGCGAGGAAGAGGTGATCGAGCGTGCAAACGATACGACTATGGGACTAGGCGCCTCTATTTGGTGCAATGATATACGTCGTGCTCACCGAATTGCACGAGAGATTCAAGCTGGCAATGTCTGGGTCAATACCCATTTTGACTTGACTCCAATGGCAGCCTTTGGTGGACATAAAGAGAGTGGTATTGGAACTGAGTGGGGTGCTAATGGTTTGAAGGGCTTTTGTAACGTTCAGACCTTGTTCCTGAACAAGAATGTCGTCTCGTAGTGATTTAGCCTTCTATTACAATACTTGTGCGGCTTTTTATCTTTATTTGACCTTCTCTAGTCGATTGTTGTGATGTGCTCAGGTGTCTCATTGGAACGGGACGGCATCAATTAATGTTTATGAGTATACGCAATTCATGCTCAAAGGAGTACCCCTACTAATCGTGGTCGTCTTGGATACCATAATGCTGTGTATAGATTCACTCGGCATGTAGAATTCGTTAAATGCCGAGATAAGTCTGTACCGAACTACAACGAGGAAGCGTTGTTGTGATACTGCAGTTCTGGCATTGAATGGAGGTGGCAGATGGACAGATCGCTCCAAACAAACATACTACACGGCCCCTCGTCTGGCTCAGTAGCCTATACCCTCTAGGTAGGGGCACTGAAAGGAACCGGGTAATGAGTCCCCGCTCGGTCCGATGCCCGGGTCTACTATGCTACGTTCGTCATGTGCCGTTGTTTTGTCCCGGACTACGGCTGATAAATCGTTCAAGACGCGGGTACGCACAATACCTCAGTGTTATCCTGCAGAGGCACTTCCCTTTCGTCAGCAGCTCTTGGTTACAACTCACCACCGACAATTTGAGATGGTCTCTGTAATTCTCCCAACTATGACACGCAGGCCCTTTTCTTCTTGCCTTGGGGTGATTACCCCTTTGAGGTTCTCTCGTCCTTTAGCCCCACGTCTCACTCCCGCCATATCCTACTCAACGTCAGCGCAGCCAGTTTGGTATAACCCTCAAGGATACCAACCTTTGGCCACTAGATCTCCAAGACTCTCCGTCGTGCAAGGTCCCACCATCCCTCCACTCTGGAACAGAACCCTCGGAAATCTAGTCAAACAGCAAGCTGAGCGGCGTGGAAAAAGAACTGCACTTATTGTACCATGGCAAAACACTAGACTCACATATGAGGACCTCGAGTATCGCAGCTCTATCGCCGCTAAGGCCCTACTCAACGCAGGGATGAAACATGGTGATGCCGTTGGCATATTTGCTGGCAATCGCTTTGAGTACATCGAATTGTTTCTGGCATCTGCTAGAATCGGGTGTCCTTTTGTGGTGTTCAATACGACAAACTCACCCCATGAGCTTTGCTCTGCTGTTGCTCGTAGCGGTCAGTCGACCAAACTCATCGACCGTTCAGACCTCTAATGTCACTTCGCAGACTGTAAAGCCCTGTTCATTGCGTCGTCTATTGGATCTATGAAGACGGATGATCATGTCTATCAGGTTGCTACGACAGAAGTAGTCGGCGCATGTCTGGAGCAGCTTATTATGTTTGACAGATCTCCTTCGCGGGAACTCTTCAACTGTCATAGATACGAAGACTTCCTGAATGATGGCACTAATGGACCTGTAACGAACCAGCAACTGGAGCAAGCTGAGACTCGTGTTCAACCTTCAGACGTATTGAACATGCAATTTACTTCTGGTGAGACAATATCTATCAATGAGGTGGCTTTTCAACTCGATATGCAGTTTCTGACGCGTTTCAAGGTACCACTGGCCTTCCGAAAGTCTCAATGCTCACACACAAGTAAGGACCCAATCTCTGTTGAGCTATCTTTAATTTACTAACAAGCTATTCTAGCAACTTGCTCAACGATGGTAGATACGTAGGGCATGCCATGAGACTCACCCAAGACGATGTCGTATGCTGTCCGCCCCCTCTATTCCACTGCTTCGGCCTAGTCATGGGGTTTCTCGCTTCCTTCACCCATGGTAGCACTATCGTGTTTCCTTCCGACAGATTCAACGCAAGGCAAACCCTCGATGCAGTTGAGGCAGAGAAGGCTACCGCACTACTCGGTGTCCCCACAATGTTCATATCAGAGCTGGAACAGATGGAGTCACAGCCTCAGAAAATCACAACAGTGCGTACTGGTCTCGTTGCTGGCTCGCCCGTGTCGCCTAGCCTGATGGACGAACTGAGAATCAAGATGAATGTCCAGGGCATGCTTATCGCATATGGAATGACAGAGACGAGTCCTGTGACCTTCATCACTTCCCTAGACGACCCAGATGACAGGATGCTGACAAGTCTCGGCCGCGTTCTTCCCCATACCGCAGCCAAGATAGTTGACACGGATGGAAACATAGTTCCCATCGGGGAACGCGGAGAGATCTGCACCAGTGGGTTTGCCTTGCAAAAGGGATACTACAAAGATGAGGTCAAGACACAGGAAGCAATGAGACGGGATGAGAATGGCGTGTTGTGGATGCACACCGGTGACGAAGGCTACTTGGATGAAGAAGGTTACGGTTTCATCACTGGCCGTATCAAAGACCTGATTATCCGCGGCGGTGAGAATCTGTCGCCCAGCGAGATTGAGAACCAGCTGCTGCGTCATCCAGCAGTCAGAGAAGCTTGCGTGGTGGCTGTCAAGGATAGGATCCACGGCGAAGTAGTCGCAGCCTTCTTACAGGCGTGCTCACAAGAGAAAAAACCATCAGATGGAGATATCAGGGATTGGGTTCTGCAGGATCTGAGCCCAGTCAAAGTTCCGGCTTTTATCTTCTGGCTTGGTCACGATGGCGTGGATGCTGAGTTGCCCAAGACGGGAAGTGGAAAGTATCAGAAGCATATCATTCGCGATATTGCAAATCGGCTAGCAGGGAGGAAAGCAGGACAGAGGATTGAATAAAGGTGATCTTGATGATTTGATTACTCCAGGTCTGTTAATATATTGATTTCTGGTTCGTGCACCCATCTCTGCCTCTCTAAGGATTGCTTTGTTGCGTCTGCGATCAAGGCACATCACATTGATTTAAGGCCATTATAAGTCTACTTCCTTTATAGAGTGAATGCCATTACTATGAAAAGTGGCATAGATGTAGCCTGTAGTAAATATGTATATTGTTAGCGAGATCAATTTCCATCAGTTGATAATACTTCAAGTTACTGCCTGCTTACTAATTTTCTAATGCTCCTTCTTGATCTAGCATCTTAACGGCCTCGAACACCTCTGGGAGTCTGCTGTCTTTATGAAAGCTTGCAAGCCTAGTTCGAGCGTATACCCGTGCAGGCTCCTGGACTAAGGGTGACGCTGCTACTGCTGATAAGGGCCATACAAGCCACCGCACTAGCGTCTGGCTCAGATAGGACTGAGACACCAGGCTCTGGAAGAAGGGCACACTGCAGAGGATATCTACGGCGACCTTGTCCGCGTTTGACTTCGTGTGTTCTAGAACGCTGAGCCTATTCTGCCGGAAGGTGCCTGTGCAATCATCGACCGTCGTATTGCAGTCGGCGAGAGCGGTGGCGGACCGGTGAATCTATTTGCTGAGAAATAGCTTCATCACGCGCAGGATGTTCCAATACCGGGCTGACTGAGGGGTTGGATACTTGTGAGTAAGGCCATCAAATGAACGGTCTGGGGCTTCAGTTGTCGGTATCACCTCGTAGGGGAAGAGTGTAGATGCTTGATCTAGGAGGTAGTCTATCTGCGACACCAACTGGCATCCCTGAGCCACGATAGCCTCGGGCGCTGGCTTGTCCTCTGCGTCTGTCGATGTCAATTTCGCGAGGAGTCGAGATATGGAGTCCAGAACCGCGCCAAGGTCGACCACTAGAGAGCTTTCGCCGGTTAAGTTACCCAACTGTGTCCGCATTTCTGATACAGTTGCAGGCACAGGAACACGGCGCTGCGCACATGATGCGTATGTATGATTGCTGACATCAGAAAATAGGGCACGGCCTAGGGCCGACTCGAACTGACGGGGAATAGCTTCAGCCTTGGTGAGACGATAAGTCGGGGATGTGGGGGACAGAGAAGATGAGTCCTCAGTGCGCCGAGACTCAGTCGAGATCGGTCCATTAAATACTGTATTGGGGGATTTTAGCTCTCGACGCGTCGTTCTCTTCCCCCATCTGGCACGCGCCTTATCAAGAACTTCGTTGGTCTGATCCCTTACGATAATAGCTTTTGGATCTCGGTACCCAGGACAGTCGATGTGCTTCCTGATGCACTGGCCACACGCGGGCTGCTGCTTGTCACACTGTGAAGATAAATGAGACTTGATTTGGTTTTCAGCATTTCAAGTCGTTCAGGTCTAACTCACCTTGCCTCTCTTTTTCTTGCACGCGTGGCAAGCCGTCGACGGCCGGCCACAGTACGTCATAGTGAGCAAAGATAGTGCCCTAATAAATTGTGTGCAGTCGTGAGATGCTGGCCTGGGACAGACCCTGTAATAAATTTCTTAAGAAGGCCGTTATCATTTGCAGCGACTACACGTAATCATAATAGATCCACCCTGAAGCCGAAGTCCAAGAGAGTGGGGACGCTCTTTCTTCTCACTGCATACTCAAGTTGGCCTAGTCCAGTACCTGTTGTTATGCACTGAATAGACTAACTAGACGAACCAAGGAGATGGCAAGAGAAAGCAGTTATGGTCAAGAGACGTATAAATAACTTGATTCGCCGCCATCGCGGACAAAACTTCTCCTCTGTTATGACAGTCATAGACACACTTATCTACCCGTCTCACACTTGGTAGGCTACTACACAGACTTACAGGAACAACATCATGCTTCTCGACTGGTGGTCAATCGTCGCTGTTGTTCAGCTAGCCGCCTACATCCCAGCAATTTGTCTCGCTATCTACATATGCAATCTTCATGGCTTCAGCAAGAGTTCAGGGTTTGTGGTAACTTGATACAGTACGGCACGTTGCAAGAGCTGACCCTAAAACAGATGGTACTATACGGTCACCCTGTCCCTCTTTCGCATAGCGGGAGCTGCTTGTCAGCTCATCTCCATCAACAACCAGTCTACAGGTCTCCTGGAGGCTGTGATGATCCTGAACCATATCGGCCTGGTCCCCTTAATGCTGTCGACTCTAGGGATGCTGTCGAGGTTGTACGTATTCTACGTGGATGTATGCTTGCATTTACTCTTGTCGTTAACCATTGTCTTCTCTCAAATATAGAGCCGATGTCATTAATACCCAGTTGACCGACCCAACGATCTCGATTAGGTACTTCCGGTTGATGCAACTGATTATGTTGCTTGGTGCCGTGTTTGGAATCATTGGTGTCGAGAGCAAATCATCAAGCGGCACCTCTCCCTCTGCTTGGTCGTGCGCTGGGGCCGACGGATTGGAGTAATTAGCATCTTATATGCCTCCAAGGCCGGCCAAAGAGTCATCTTTTAGGTTTTCCTGATATCAGCCTTTGGCTGTAGCAATTGGTTAGTCATTATGGTATAATGTCTAAGTTGTTAGCTAGATGTGTTATTTACAGTTGCGGCTTGTGGCTGAGAACTTAAATCAGCAGACAGAACTTAGGTCGTGCGCTGGCGTTCTCTGCTATGCAGCAGGGTTTTGCTTGCTGGTAGTGGTTCTGGCCAAATCAATATCGGTTGTACGACTGGCGCCTACGAGAGAGCGCATCCTTGTACCGGCCGTCGGCCTCGCTCTCCCGCTCGTATGTATTCGGCTGTTGTACCAGATTTTGTTGGTTTGTCAATTCGGGGCATTTCGTGTTAATCAAAGGATCGGTACTTGTCTTTGTCTTCATGTGTGTTGTGGAGGAGTTTCTTGTTGTCTGTATCTTTCTATTAGTCGGACTCAGACTTGAAATACTTGACGAGTCCCAACAAGGACCTACCTTGTCGCGCAAATGGGATCGGCGTCGAGACCGGCGTCATTACAGGCGCGGCGACTCTGATCTGCCACTGTAGAACTTATAGTAAGGTCAGCCATGGCAGAGAGGAGCGAAAGGAGTAGATAAAGAGTATAGGAGGTTTAAGAAGCATTGTGTTAAAATAACTTTGTTATGACCGATCTTTCGCTACCTTGTAACTTAATATTCCCTATTCAAGTTCTGTTTATACATTAGACGTAATTATCAGATAGGCTAAAAAGCTTATCCTAGGTAATTATATTAGGTAGCTAGTATACTGCCTAAACTGATTTAATAAGAGTATTATTTTGAGTTAATAGAAACCGCTACTAATGCTTATAGCACGTGCCTTATACAAGGTTTAAGAAGTAAGAATTAATATTAAAACAGTGAAAAGGGAAAGTTTGCAACTTAAGAGTATTTTAATTAATGTAAAAATTAAGATAAGTCGGGTTGACCTTAGCAAGCTACCTGAATCATATTGTAGGGTCAATCTGACAATCAGAGAGGGCTGGGCTTCTCAAAGCGCAAGACTGGAGCATGGCTCTATTTCATCACGTCCAAGTGAGGAGCTGTGACGCCTGGATATGTAACGCGGTGGGCGCCTGATGAAACAGGGGCTGTATCGGGTTAATAATTTTGCATTGCCGGCGGGGCGTTCCAAATTCATATAAGGATGCCTGTTGCAACCAACACTTCGCTGCAGCTTACTAACAACCTGTTTTCTTCGCCCTTGCCATCCTTCAAAGTACAATTCATCTCTCTCACTGCATCTGTTGCAATAATGTCAGATAACCCACCACGCGACAAGCCAACTACTACATGGTTTAGGTTCAAGCTTCCAGAGGACATTTTGCTAGATGAATCGTTATTCCATGCTCTGCACCAGACGAGAAAAGAGTGGTCACATGTTGGTCTCTGAAAATGACACTTCAATCAAAATTGCTTACCTCTACCAGGTCTGCTACGGAAGAATCAAGGAATCCCCACATGACTGTGTGCTTTTAGTCAATTGGTACCGCACCAGGTCATGGCTGGAGTTCTCGCAGTCAGACAGCTATGCAGAGTTGCTCTCCAGTCTTGGCTCTCACTCCGATGTTCCAGTAGTCTGTGAGATCATCGACTTCGCCAGGGACTACGTCACGATTGCGATGTCGTCTCATACAGAATTGAAGAGAGTCTATTTCCCACCTTCAATCTCACAAGAAACGCGCCGTGCTGTATGGGACAGAGTACAACATCTGGGGACTACAGCTGTCTATGGAAAAAGGCTTCAGCATAGATACCCGTACAGAGCAGCCCCAAGCTTGGGATGGGTTGAAGGAAATGTGAAGTGGGAGGGGCAAGATACAGTAGCATGTGTTTGGGTTCATAAGTGGAAGGATCAGGAATCTGAGGAGAGATTCAAAACCACTGAGCGTTATCCGCACATGAAGGATGGCGAGTTCATAAAACCTCTTACTCTCGATCTCTTTGAGCAAGGTCTGAGGGATCTGGGCGCTTTGGGTTGGGAGGAATGCCACGTAGGCTTTGAAACGGAGTGCTATGTCCCGTAATGATAGTGGCATCAAGTAGTATTCTGGCATTAACTCTCATAGTTCTAGACAATTCATACCTAGAATCACCATAAATTACCCTCCTTGTTGTCGCACTGAATACCCGAGGGCCCCCCGGCACTTGCAATTGCCCTCTCTACACAGCCCGCCTTAATAGTTATCGGCAAGGTAAAGGTAAACCTGTGCCGCGCGGTCCAACCGTCCCCTGTCTCAACTTCTATCGCACTCGAATGCCAGTCCGTCATTGCTCCACAGCCCTTTTCTTCACTCTTCAGCTTCTTACCATCGTCATCTATCCAGCTGTAGCCGTTCGCCACAATGGTGACTGTGTAGAAGAGGGGAACCGCAAGTCCGTCCTCAACCAACTCACATGCAGCTTGGGGCTCGGGAGCGGGACCTTGCTCGCAGTTTGGAGAGTGGCACGGGTAGTGGGTGCAGACCATTCCATCGATGTCTGTTGTTGTTGTTGCATCGTCTTTGCAGTTGGGCATACAAGCAACCTGTTATACCTGTTAGACTACTTCCTGATGATATCCGTAGTTGGACTACTCACAATGCCGCCCTTCGCCATAAAGGTGAACCTTTTCGCATCGACATCGGATGTTTTGAACAGCAACTCAACATAAGTACCACCTGTAGTTATTAGCACCATCTAGAAGCATAGGAGCAACGTGCATCTTACTGGAATCATCAGGAACTTTCCACTTAATCTCAAGGTCCTTCCCACCATCTCCACTCTCGATGCTATCTTCATCATCGTTCCCAACGTTCCAACCCTTGACGGCCTCTTTGACATCATCGTCGTCAATCACAAAGTTCCAGTCTGAGCCTTTGTCATCCGAGACAGGAATGAAAAACTTCAGGGAACCGCCCTGAGTAGGTATTGCTGCATGAGCAGTCGCCGAGTATGTTTCGTAGCCTGCGTCGCAGAATGGTGTTATCTCTGGTGTCGTCATGGTAACAGCTGCCGTGTTGACCCAAGATGCACAAGCGGGCTTCTCGACACAAGCTTCTCGATTACCAGAGCCCCCGCATTCTGTGTAAGTGGCCGTTGAAACGCAAGAGAGACCAGAGGAGGTCGGAATACCAATAGAAGGAGCTTGGGTGAGTGTGGGGAAAGATTCGGTAGTGGCTTCGGTCGTTGTGACTTGGGACGTAGGAGACGTGAATCTGCCAAATTTCTTATCGAGTCGGGCTTGTGCTGCATCTGCGATGTCGTTAAGCTGTGCTTCTGTATATTCATCGATGTGCCATTCCTCCCATGTGAGCCTGATAGCTGTTATAGTAGGAGTCTCCGTGCTAATTGTTGTTGTTTTAGAGATGGTCTTTGAGGAATCCTCTCCTTCTACGTCACAGCCGTAGATGGTGCCGCAGGTAGAGATTGTCCTTTGTGCTGTCGTAGAAGTGATAGTCCCATCAACCGAAACCCCGTAAGAAGTAGTGGTGATGCACATCTCAGCTGTCTGAGTCTTACAGTCGTACGGCTTACTGGAGAATGTCGGATTCCCGGTCGGATCGATACTAAGATATGAATATCAGTCTAACATAACAGGAACGGGGAAATGCTGACGGCTACATACGTGAATCCAGGCCAAGGGATAGACCCCGTGATATCTACCTTGATAGGGGCGGTGGGGTCGATCTTGATAATGGGAGGGGGGCCACTAGAGATGTCAGTTACGGTTAACAGTAGCATCGGCCATGCTACAAGTAATTTATACGTACGGTAGATGAGTCCCAGGAGGAAGAACGAAGCCCCATCCGCCAATGGGAGCAAGGCATAAATCAAAGAACCACATGTCGCAGGGAATCTTGATACCATTCTCGCTTCTCTCTGGATCAGGTACTGGTGTTGTTATTGGGATGATAACGGGAATGACTCCGGCCGTCTCAGTGGACTCTGGAGCCTTGGTGGTATCGCTATGACTATGTTTGGGCAGGGTCGTGACCTGACCATCGGGCAATGTGGTTACGGGGTTGACAGTCGACGCAGAAGCTGTGGTAAGTCGTTCCTTGGTGACGGGAGATGTAGGAAGGGGATTATTTGACTTGGTAGCCTCTGGTTGACTCGGCTGCTCGGTGTCTGGGATGGGGTCGACCGACGTCGGTGCAACAGATGCAATTGAACTGGGCTCCTGACTGTGATCTTCACTATCAGTTGCGCCTTGAGATGGAAAAAGGGAATCAAGTGTTCCAGTTGCGAAAGGGGACGTGGTGGGAGTGTCTGTTCTGGTGATTGCTGTGGAGAAAGTACCACTGGGAACCATGATGGATGTAGGAGTTCCATTCACGGGCAGATTTTGGTCTGAAGTTGAAGTCGTGGGACCACTGCCGTTAGTACTGGGGGCGACTGTTGTAGTGATGCTCGTGTCGACGTCCCCGGGCGAGTCAGTGATATGCTTGTGGTTTGTCTCCGAGAGATCTGTCCCAGGCGAAAGGGAATTGATGGAAGAAATGTCAGTCACCAGGCCCACAGGTAAGGTGGTGACAGAGGCTGGCTCAGACACAATGGGGACGACTTGGGTGTTTGATAAGGTGGCATCTCCATCTGAGACATCACGGCTTGCATCAGATGGCTTCTCGGGTCTGCCAGACGTTGACTGTTCTTCGGGAATGGTAGTAACATAGCCAGTACCAGACACTACCTCGTCAGAGGTAGAGGTAATAGTGGCGCGGTTACTCGGTAAGGTTAAGACTGGGGGTCCTGCTGTGATGAAAATATGTGATGATATGGAGGACACCGTTGTGTGTTCTGATAGCCAACTTTCTGGAGTGGTTGTAACAGGAAGGGGTTGGGGGTTTATAGGGACTTTGCCAGAGATATTGTCATCAACCGTCGGGGAAGACAGTTTAGGCTTACGGAGAGTGATGATGGTAGTTGGGTCAGACATAGATGGAAGCGGAGGTCCACACATTCCATTAGCACCGCAGGTCCAGCCTTCGGGACAGCAGCCTTCACGACAACACGCTCTATCTGGGAAACTATAAGCCAACATCAGGTACGAGGTAGTCAATCTTACTTGGGCTGCAAATATGCTCTAGATATCCGTCTCCAGGAGGACAGCAGCTTTCGTCTTGCAGCAGAACACGGCAGTCGCCAGTACACAAGCAAGACCCATCAGGGCATGTTGACCTAACTGGTGAGCTTGACACTGGCGCTAACAGGAAGGCAAGGAGCAATAGCCCCCGTGCGGCTGGGGCTCTCATAGTTGACTAGGTTGAACAGATGTAGACAAGTGATAGTAGGGGAAGATCTTGAAGAAAGGAATATCCAAACCAGTTCTTACACAAGATATGTTGATCTTTGAAACAGTATAGGAATAGTTAACTAAACAAGAATTGAGCTGAGGGCGTTTACCGTCCCACGATACTGCCATATATGATTGAGTTGTTAGTTGTACACAGGTACCTGTTTGAGTTTTCACAGATACGGAAAGCGCCGAGATACTATAATTATCACAGTCTCTTGTTATGATTAGAGTAAGGCTATCTTCAATGCAGGGCATGCGACTGAAGCAACATCATCTTTGAAACACCTGGCGCATATACGAAGCAGCCCTCGACATGGGATTGATCCTACTTAACAGTTGCCGCGCGACATGGAGCGCGGCGTCAAGGCTGACGGCAAGGCAGCAACGGTTGTATCATACTCTGAGACAATTCCGATTGGTTGTATGGATAAGCATCAATTGCGGTATTAATATATCGTGTTACAGGTGATGATGCTCTGTTGGCTCTAATGAATATTGGCCGGTGAGGGGGCCAGCAGCAGCGCGGTAACATCATAATGTTGGGGTACCATTTCTTTTTTTAAATTGAGTCACGTAATATACTCTCGACATTGTAGATGCAGCCCGAGGCTGAGCTGCAGAAAGGATTGTTTCGAATAAATTTCTTCCATGGCCAACAGAGTGGATGACCAACATACAGTAGCAGTGCTGGTGCTTTCTATAATTGTACCACCTGTTGGGACATTTCTAGCCAATGCGGTTCAGCGCTGTTGGCCCCCAGATCCCCTGTTACAACTTTATGTGCTGGGTGTTTCCACTCACCGCAGGCGCTTAGACGAGCACGACGCTGATCATTCGACGAGGCATGCACCACCTTCTTAGAATCCTTGTTCACGTTGGTGCTCAGACCTCTGGGACCAACACGGAACTTGACATGGAGAATTCCTTGGCGTACATTACCGCAATTTACAATGAGTACGGCAGGTAAGAGCATGATGCTTGGTTCCCACAAATGTTAACACTTTCAGTCTCTCAGATTCCAGTACCACTAAATTACAAGTGAACCCTATAAACTACAAATAATCTTTGACTCGCTACCTTTCCAAATCTATTCAGATATCCCTCCACTATAATTGTTACTACTAAGCTCGAACACTCTTGTTTTCCTGTATTTGTAGTCCTTGTCAACCAATCTTTCGTCTGGTCTTGTCATCCCCCCCTCCTATCATGACTTGGCTTCAACGTCCAATCCTCTTTTTCTACAGAGCGCTGTTATTGACACTTCTTGCCCAATACGCCCTCTGTTCAATTGAATCTGTCTTTAACATCAAACAAGGCGGTGCTGGAGTCGGTGGATGTACTGCTCACAAGAGCAAACTCAACAAATGGTGGACAGATGCCAGAAAGCTTGTGGACGCTGCCCTCTTGTACGCACAAGATGATAGTGTTGATGGACCCGAATATGTATACACTTTTTTTGCATTGGACCCCCCTCCCGCCGATGCCAAGTACAGAGAAAGAATCCTCAGTATGTTCTCAATCCCCCAAGTCAAAAAATGCTCTAGGTAGCCTGTTGCTGAACCATTGGAATAGCTACGTTGCAGTTGGTAAAGGATTTAATCGATGGTGAACTACAACTCACAACCGGCAAACCCTGGCTTTTTTGCACAAGCAAGTGGTTGGAGCGTAAGTTTGTGTTGTCCCTGCTGAGTCACTATTTGAATAACGTGGTCCACGTCTAGGCATGGACTGGGATGACGTGGCCTATGACAAGAAGACAGGCGACAGGTTCACAGGTGAAGATGCCAAGAAGGTACGAGATGTAGTTGATGAACCAACTCCACCTCCAGATGAAGCAAACCAGCCAAAAGGTACGTAGCCAGGTGCCAGGAACATCACTCTTTCCCTGGTGATCTGTCTGACTCACATTTTCTCAGACTACCCATTCTGGTCCTCAGATGTTAGAGAATACTTTATAGATGAGGAAGATGACTATTGTTCGAAGGAGGTCGACGGAGTCATCCAGCACTTTGGCGCTACTCATGAGGCCAATACATGGAAAGCAGTCACCATCTGTGTCCAGAACCTGAATAAGAATACTAACAATGGATATCTGCGACTTGGAAGAATCCAGAAGGAGGGCAAAAGTATTGTGGACTATAGAGCACAGTCTATGACATTTTTCCACGAACTCTTCCACGTTGTCCTAGGGAATGCAGATACCCAGGAGCACGAAAAAAGCTGTAAGTTCAAAGCCATTACATGATGAAGTAGACTAATAAGCCATTAGATGAGCTAAAGTATATTGCGAACCCTAGGAAAGAGGAAGGTGAGGACCCTGGCGATGAAGATCAAGACATCATCTCCACGCAGGAGGCTTTGTATAACCCGGAATCCTACACCATGTATGCTCTCTCTTGCATTCTTGGACAGACAAATAAGCTTTTTACGTTCGCTAGTACAAGGTCGAAGCTCAAAAAGACAGAAGATCCAAAGGAGAAGGATGAGAACAATGGAGGGTCAGAAGGCACTGGTCATCGAAAGAGGCTGATGAGGGTTTGACTTTGTAAAATCTTCGAAGTATTATAGTGAGATGTATCATAATACTCTATATAATATTCACTAGTTGTTAGACCTAACAGGTGGTGATTGTATTGCGCGCCTTACCGACTAGGTAATCTTAAACGGAGTTATGGATTATTTCTTCCAAGATGGACGGGCTTGCTGCAGCCTGCAGGATGGGTAATGATAGGATACTGTATTTAATTTCCTAAATAATTAATGTCCTTTATTACAACCAGACTAAAAATAAAAATAAAAGTCCGGAAGAAAGATATTTTAAGAAAAGCCTTGACTAATATAGTATTATCTGCGTGTTACAGTCCCCAGGAAAACCTTTATCTTTAACATTAATTTAGAACAAGAAGGCATACCAGATAGTAAGTCTCACTTTGTTTAAGAAACAGCAGGGAAGAGCGGCAGTACTGAACCAGGATCTCGCCCTGGTAGAGTAGTAGTGGGAGAGGAGAGAAGGACTGAGAGTGACAATGAAGCGGCTACGCCGACGGAAAGCTTTGAAGATATAACGCACCTTCTGTAGACAATTATGTGCTCGTCGTGGGTCGTAGTGACTTGGATGCCGTCCCTGATTTGGATTTAAACTTTGGCGTCTTGTCGTATGAGTCGATGTATCCAGAACATCTTTCTGTAATAAGTCAATCGGAAGTTACACAACGAGGGCTTTTTGCCTTATTCATCCCCAGCTATTATATACCATTATGTACTAATTGTTTAATCACGATTGCTATTTTTAGTAGGCTAAGGAACTACTGTGGCCTTCAAGGTTAAGCTTTAGGCTGTGAACACAGGTGATAAATGACAACATGATATTTTTTACAATAGTGCGATTTGGGTAGAGCGGCCCGATAACAGAGGGAGGGCGAAACTCGGATGTATAATACATCCACAACCAGCTCACTGTGACGCGGCAACCAATTCGTTATCCCACTGGCTGACTCAGTTACAGTTACATCAAGCAAGATGGTATGATGAATGGCTTGTCCAACGGTACTAAAGCGGAATATCCGTATCCGAAAACTGATCGGATATTCCTTAAATGGCATAGTGTGATACTACCCTCAGGCGAAAAAAACAACTGACTCGTGGCTACCCTTAAATTTTACCCGCCATAGGTGGAAACCGTTGGTTCTATGTTCCATAGACTTTTATACCTAAATGACACTGATCCCATTTTCATGCATCCTTGGCAGAGACCCTGTTTCCAAGACCTATCCCACTCGGTGAATGGTAAGCAAATTTTGTACACCGAGGCGGTCAAAGTACAGAGGCAGTAAACGCTATGGCACGGGCCAGGTTTAAATGTATTTATGCTTCTCGACTAGCCTCAGTTCTAAACTTTACTCAGCATCGCAAACTACAAACTTTCGTCTTCTACATCTTGCAGCATGCGTTCTACTTCTTCCTTTTTGACGGCCGCGTTGGTTCTAGGGCTGAACTCATCGGTTGCCCAGGCCCAGATCTTGCCCATCTCCGAGTTCTTCAACATCACTTCTTTTCCAAATGAGCAGAAAGAGAATGTCACCCGTCTTCTGAATGAAGGCAGGCAACTCGCCAGAGATGGCTCAATTCACCAGTATTTCGTGGATCAATGCATCACCCAACAGGTGTATCCCGCTATGTTCACCATGCCCCCTGGCTTTGTGAATCCCTTCGCGGCTTTTGACAAATTCTTTTTCGTCGGCCATGCATATGTTCATGCCTGGGCGTATGATACTGGCGATGGCTTGGTTGTCATTGATGCTCTTGATAATCAAGACGAGATCGAGAAGATCATGATCCCCGATCTGGAAAAGCTAGGCTACAAGGGTAGTGATATCAAGCACCTTATAATCACACACGAGCACATTGACCATTTCGGGGGAGCCAAGTACATTCAGGACCAGTTCAATGCTTCTGTCTACGCCACCGAGGCGGCATGGGAGGGCATGGCTGAACAAGGAAAGGATGGCAAGACGCCAGTCCCAGTCAAAGATAAGGTGGTTGTCGACGGCGATGTTCTCAAATTTGGAAATATTGCATTTGAGATTGTGCAGACACAAGGGCACACTCCTGGCACGCTCTCACTCATCTTCCCCGTCGCCGACAAGGGCAAGCGTCACATGGCTGGACTATCTGGTGGCACCGGAACGCCAGCAGACAAGACTTCACGAGAACAGAAGATCACGTCGCAGAACCGCTTTGCCGAGATATGCAAGAAGAAGGGTGTTGATGTTCTTCTCTCAAACCACAATGTCGCCGACCACAGTCTTTACAACGCCGACATTCTCGCCCATCGTGCTCCCGGTGCATCCAATCCATATGTCGTTGGAGTCGACAACTTCTACAAATATATGAGGATCAACACACTGTGCAGCCAAGTTATTGCTGCTCGTCAGGGGATGGACTTGGATGTTTAGTCTGTATGCTTGAAAGTTGGGTGTCAATTGCTCCATGTCCATGGATCAGATATGGTTATCTCAGAGTTAGAATTCTTTTTAGATAAATATTCTTCAATTAGTTTTACATACATAAGATTAGGCTGCCTTGAGACCCTTTCCCAGAAAAGTCCTTTCACCAAACTCCTGTTCCGCGACCTGGAACAGAGGGAGACCCTGGAAATATCCATTGCCTGTTGTTCCAACTGCCTCCCAGGTGGATTTAGCTTCATGCTCACCAATTGTCAAGAGTGGTTTTCCTGACCCTGCCGAGCTCGCGTCGGCCAAAAGTTGGATTTGACAGCATCTCTCCATCAGCACGAACCATGCGATAGTGGCCTCAATCGTGGGCCCGACTGTCATGATACCGTGGTTGCCCAGAAGAGCTGCTTTCTTGTTACCCAGAGCTGCTGCAATGGCTTTGCCTTCAGCTGGGGCCAGTACAAGTCCGGCAAAGTTCGACCATAGAATATGATCGTTCCAGAATACGCAGAAATCCTGGGTGAGCATATCTAGTGTCCTTCCGGTGGCGCAAAAAGCCCGTCCGTAGGTACTATGCGAGTGGGCTGCGCAGAGAACATCAGGGCGAGCTTTGTGTATCTCTGCATGAATAGCATAGGCCGCTGAAAGAAATGTATTAGATATCGGGTATTCAGGCCAGTTCGGGGAACAAACCGTAATTCAATCGCTTGTTTTTTCCTCCCTCGACTACCTTACCCTCATGACTGACGCGAATCAAGTCTTCGTCACGGATGAGCGAGAAGTGTAGCCCTGTGCAAAATGAGGTTAGTAAAACTGTGTAAAGACAGGCGTAGGATTATATGCAAAACATACCGAAAGGGTTTACCCAGAAGCTACTGGGATCAACAGGATCTCTCACAGTTACATGTCCAGCAACGCCTTCCGCAAGACCAAAATTTGCTAGCACTCGGAATCCTAGTGCTAGTCGGTGCTTGACATACTTGCGCTCCTCATAGGGATCATCAAACGTGGGAGCCTTCTCTGCTTCATCGTCGACGAAAGCCAGACTTGGGTCTCCGCTTCGATATTCTTCCATGTTTGCTGAGGGCGACATAACGACGAGTAGTTCAGAACGTTGTGTGTGTATTGAAGTATCTAGACAAAATCTGTAGATGATAGGGTTCATAATGTCTGACATTATATATCTGGATATCTCGGAATACTATTCCGACTTAATAGCACAAAGCCTTTACCTATTTGAGGAAGCCTCGGAATGGGAATATTTGCCAGCAAATCACAGGCAAAGTTCAAGGCCATTACTTGTCATATCCGAAATAATGTGCTGTTCGGGGTCGGATCTAAAGCCTCGCCTTACTCTGACCCCGCAGTTCGGAAAGACAGTCCAATAAGGTACTCACTCACTGTTCCAACTGCACTATACTGTATGCGGCCGCGATTAATCGCCTGATGCACTTTGGGATGATCGAGTACCATAATTAAAGCTAGTTGAATGTACTTATTCGGAATTATAAGATATCTGTTATCAACCTAGTTACGACGTGTAAAGAACTTGCTAAACTCTACATTACTCTCAAGCCTCTCCAAAGTTCCACTGCTATATTGCACAATCAGTTCCAGTCCATGGCCTTCAGCATGACGCGGTGGTAGGATGATGCAACGGCCGTCAGGCTTTCCCTCAGTGTCTCCAACCGTGACACGAAACGCAGAAGGATATCCAAGATCACGCCCGAAATAAATGTCATTGTATCTATGTGCTTGAAGACAGACTATGAGCATGTCTGGGCCTGGGTATCGGTCAACATTCCAGGTCAAAGAAGTACTCTTGGGCATCTGATTGAGCAGTCCGACGAGACGCCTCACTGCTCTGTTGTTGACTGCAGCAATGGCTCGCTTGACACTACTCGCCAACTCCACGTAGATCTTGGGTCCGTCTTCTTCATTCTGTAGACAAGCGATAGATGCTCTGGCGACTGCGTTCGGCTCCGCAAAATTCCCCCAATAGTTTGATGGGAGTGGAGGATTTTCCATGCGTTCCCTCGCATCAACAGTGATTGATAGCTTCGCCTCTGGGTATCTATGACGGTCTATCTGCCTGGCAAGGACAACGTGCCGCCAGAGAAAAGCACATATAGCTTCAGTTGTGCTCAACTTTTGGTTGGTAGCGCTTTTTAGGACATGGTTCTTGAGAAGAGAAAGCTTCTCTGCAGAGATGGAGAATATCCCATGCTCAGTAGACTGAGCCTCGGCAGCTTCGTAGTTTGTCGGGTTCAGAAAGGTGGAAGAGGTCTCTGTGAGCTTCCAATCAGGAAACTCTTCTAAAGTCACGCCTTGTTCACCCTCAACAACTGAGCTTCGTTCAAGAGGGGTAATTGGAAAAACTCGGAGGCCGAGCTCTTGGGTAATGGCAGCCAAGTGCATGCCTATTGTCTTGTGCAAGATAAAGTTGCACATGCCATCGCCCGCCACATGCTGCATATCAGTCAGTTTCTATATGGGAGGATAGTGGGACTTCGATGTTTGTGTCGCACCAGTCGCTTCTCGGGTGGCCGTGTAACAGGAGAAAGAAACATGTCGGGCAGGTAATGTGGACTTACGTGAAGACAGGTCCCGAGTATAAGGCCCCCAGATATGAAGTTACACTGGAGCACCAGCGCCGGAATACTGGCACCCGACACGAGCTTTGCAGATGTGCCGAAGATGATGTGTCTCGGGATATTAAGAGGAAAATAATCCCTCTCAAGTTGGTGGAACGTTCCGAATTTCCACAAAGTCCGAAGTTCCGGTGCCGTGTAATCCTTGTAGTTGAGTCTGGCGCCCTGGTTCATGTCGAATAGAAGCTCAACTTCTTCCCGATTGCTTCCGATGGGCTGTCGCACAGAACATGCAAGTTCTGGGATGTCTATGATCGTGTTGACCAAGGCCCGCTCGAATAGATGAAAGATGTGTCTCTTATCCGCATTCTGTGACACAGGAAAATACAGGCATGATGAGATGTAGTCTCTTGGAGCGATTTGATCGATTGCTGATAGTTTGACTATCTTTCCATGGGCGCTTGGCTGTGGCTTAATGGTAGTAGAGGTAGAGCAGGTGGATGGAGTGAATGGAATGGCAGTGGACATGTCGAAAATACTGCTTTAGTGATGTCAAGCTTTAGAAATGCGTATGTGCAAGAAGAATTAGTTTGGAAAGAATTCCAAGATGCCCCGGGCAGATCATAGATAAAGCAAAACGAGAATCTGATGCGTTAGACACTAGATGCCGAGATTGTAAGTATCTACCCCAAACATTCTGTTATTGACCCACGGACTCAAGGGAATCCGAACGATTTCGTATTACGCTTTGACCAACACATGATTGAGACGATATGCTGCACCGGTACTTGAGTCTTGTTTATCTGACACGTTGCGATAAAGCTTGTGCGCAAGCTTCCCCTTGACTGCAGATCTTTATACGAAGTGAGCTGTGTGATCGGCGCTTTTGGTCCAAGCGCATGCTATCTTTTGTACCTGATAGGCGATATCGCTAAGACAAGATTCGACAGTGAGATGTGACAAAACAGCGGTCCGAGCCACAGCTGTGCAGGGTTTAGTATTCATTCCGAAGCTTGCAAGTGTAACGCAAGAAACACTACGGAGTAAAGGGTAGATGATCGACCTTTTATCGTACGTTCAACATTTTCGTGGTCTTTACTGTGTTGAGTTTAGATTGCGAAAATGAAAAGGGTGTAGTTATAATAAAGCTGAAACGGAGGTCAAAGTCAGGATGATATTACAGAGCAGCATTGAAGGGATAAGCGTGATTGCTTTCACATGGCTTGCCCGATACCGTACAAAAAGATAACCGATGTTCTCTGGGAGCATTGCCTTATCTCTTTAAAGAATGAGAAGCAACTTTACTAAACCAATGTCTGCAAACAGAAACAACGCATCAGCCATGTCGAATTCATGGGTCGAACCAGCGGCCCCCGTACAGCCTTCCATCGTGAAATGCTCAGCCCTCGACAACCTCACCGCTTCGGTGTATCCTTCGCCGACACACTTCTTTCCTCTGAAACCGGAAACGGACCCTCGACAGCTCTACGAAGACTGCAAGAAAGGCCTCGCCCGGTGTATCTATGAGCTTCCACACCTCGCAGGTGTTATCAGAAAAGACGAAACGGGACGTTGCGCCATTGAGATTCAAGAGGCACCGCATGCTGGCACAAACTTCTGGTATCGAGATCATCGTCACGATGCAGACGTGCCTTCTTACAACGAGCTCAAGATCAACGGGTGGCCGTTTGGTGATGGCGAACAAGATGGCCTTGACAAGCTCCGACCAAGGGACTTTCCCTGCGTCCAAGATGGGGATCCCGTGATCGCACCTCAGTTCAATGTCGTCAAGGGCGGTATCGTCTTGACCATGTCGATCACGCACGTGATAGGTGATCTAGTCCAGTTCATGGACTTTCTCAGGTCTTGGTCACAGAACACGAGCGCGATAGCAACTGCCAGACTTGATGGCCAACCTGTACCTCCACTCCCGCAGCAAATATCGGCGGACTTGATGGATCGCTCCTTGTTGACACCTGAAGTGGGTATTGAGGAGGATCTTGACAAGCTCGGAGCTCGTGCGGCGAAGCTTCACCATCTCGACATGCTTGACCCTCGATCTCCAGAAGAGGTTGTAGAGAAATTGTCAAACCTCTTCACAAAGGCGCGCCTAACCCATGACGATCTGGTGAGGTTTACCGAAGATGAACTTCGCACTCTGTCTTGTTCTGTCTGGACCTTTTCACAGTCCTCGATAAAGCAGCTACACAACATGATCCAAGAGGTCTTGCCCAGTGGCTCAAAAGTGTCAGCGACGGATTGTTTGACCTCTTTCTCATGGAACCGACTCTTTGGCGCCAAATATGCTCCAGGGGCACCAAGCCGTGATCCTCTGCCTGAGACTAGCAAGATTGTCTTCGCTGGAAGTATTCGTCGTCGGTTGACCCCTCCATTACCCAACAACTACATGCCTGCCTGCGTGGACTTGTTCCCTGTGTCTGTGAACACCAGCGACTTTATCTCACCGGATCCCAAAACACTGGCCCATGCAGCAATGGCAATTCGCAACAGCAATAATACTTGGAGCGAGGAAACCTTTCGAGAGATGCTTGAGATAGCCCACTCACATCCTGTCAATCCAGGTCTGATACCTAAGGGGCCCATGGATGCACTCGTCACGGACCATACACGAGCAACTGCAGCTATGCTATCAAGTTGGGGTCCCGAGCTTGGTTCTTGCGAGGCCTTTAGAGAGCCGTATCTTGGTAGAATTCCGCCTCATGGGGAGATCACCCTCTTGCCTCGATGGACTAATGGCGATGTGGAGGTTATGTTTGCTGGAGAGGCTGTTGTGATGGAACGGCTGAGGAGCGACCGGCTTATGAACCAGATGGCCACTTGTCAGTTTGTCATGGGTGATCCTCGGTTTCAAGCGACTCGTGGGAAATATGTCTCAAAGCTGTAGTAGATACAGCAATAGCCGTTCGATATTGCGGCCCAGTGTAACTAGGATATTATTTATGATACTAGCATGGCGGAGTTGATTTAAAGCCACTCTATTATAACTGAGCTCTATTGGCCTCGTTACCATCCTCGTCAAAATGAATCTTATTCCCCATTATCATTGACCGCTGCAAAGCGGCGCCGATGCGGACTGCCGTTACTGCTGATTCTAGTTCAACAGGAACCGGCTTGTCATCAAGCACGCATTCGGTAAACT
This sequence comes from Fusarium pininemorale, assembly GCA_002165215.1. NCBI lineage: Eukaryota > Fungi > Ascomycota > Sordariomycetes > Hypocreales > Nectriaceae > Fusarium > Fusarium pininemorale. Next base: position 135,502 of record NFZR01000037.1, on the reverse strand, counting down.
CGATAGCCTCCCTTGTGAACGCTGCTTGGAATCGTCCCCAGTAGTTTTGCGGAAGCTCATGCCTGATACCTTCCTGTCCATAAATCCGAACGTGGTTCTCAACAGGGATCAGGTTCACAGACAGCTTACCCTTTGTTCCGATAATCTCTGTCGTATCCTCTTGACCAGCAGCCATCATCCGTGAGGCATACAGATACGCAATGCGCCCATCGTAGAATTCGACAATTCCCACGGCATTATCTCTGTCATCATACTGTCGTAGATCCGGTTCCACCGCCGTGATTCCTACAGCGTGTACTGATCGAACTTTGGACTCTTGACCGAAAAACCATAGAGCCAGGTCAATATCATGAATACTGCAATCAACAAATATACCACCAGAGAACTGGGCATATGTAACAAAAAAGCCTGAAGGATCTAACACATCGCAAGTCTGACTCCTAAGCACAGATGGACGGCCAATCAAGCCTGACTTTGTTTTCTCGTAGGCGTCGCGGTATGAAGCATCGAAACGGCGGGAAAAGCCACACATGACTTTGAGATCGGGGCGGGTAGCAGCGGCATCAACCACAGATTGAGACTGAATCATTAGCATAATGCGAAGCCCGTCAATAAGAAACACTCACAATCTCGACCGTTGTGCCAAGGGGCTTCTCGCACAAGACATGCTTGCCCGCCGCAATAGCGGCATTAGTCTGTTCAGCATGCACCGCTGTAGCAGAGGCGACGCAAACTGCATCCAAGCCCACGTGGGCTATCATGTCAGAGTAGTTCTCATAGATAGCTACCCCGTCAGGGGCGAGGTTCTCGGCAGCCCATTCCCTCTCGGCAGCATCAGGGCTGGTGACAGCGACTAGAACAGCTCGAGGGACATTTTGATGGAAATTAAGGGCATGTCGCTTGCCCATTCTGCCGAGACCAGCGACTCCAACTTGAAGCTTGCGAGGTGCCATTGTGTTGAGTGTAATGAGAATAGTGAGGGAGTAAAGAAAAGAGAGGTAAATAAATAGTAAGAAGTGAAATACTGCCGACCTAGCTTTCCTAGTTATTAAATACAGCCTGACACTCGATTGAATGTCTCCATGTCAATGGCAAAAGTTATATTCTCCTATCCTAGATTCCCTATTACCTACTTTGTCGCCAAAGACATACATTCGGAGGTTTTAGCCTTAACTTCGATACTGAGTCGGGGTAACTTGCCCCGATACAGAGTATACGAACAAACCTCCCGAGTAGAGCTCCACACTTTTTCAGACCGCCACCATCCGACACTGGAGGATCAATCGCCTTCCTATATTACTTGGACATTTATATAGTATCAAAATTAATCTTTACCTGAATGGCTCAATTTTTTACCTTGTAGCTACTTTAGTAAATGCTATTTTACTGTATACAATATTGCAGCTAAGGCCTCAACTCTCTTCCAATGCTGAATGCATCAAGAATCCACCCAACCCCATGCTCTCTTTAAATGGTCCTGTGCTGATGCTGTGGGCCACGAATGGGTATTCTGGGTCAGCATTAATACATCCAATAACGCTTCTTGGTCCCGTCTCTCGGTAAACCGATCTCCGCACGCCGTCACTCCCATGCAGGCCGTAAAGGTAGCGGGTCTTGTAGAGGGGTTTGAGAGAGCTATCCCGCAAAGTTCTCGGACTTGGGTCCGGATATCGTCCTGAGTTTGTCAGAATACACTGTTATAGTGAGATGTACATCTTAACCCACGTCTATTTGCTTTCGGGCTAGCTGAGCAGATGGCCCAATTCGTGGTACTCGGTCATCATGGCACATGAGGAGAATACGAGCAAATATGCTATGGACTTGGCCGATAACTGAAGTCTGTTAGCAGAGTTCCTCAATCGAATTCGACAACATACCGACAGCGTGGTTTAAATAAATGATGTGTGGAAAGGCTTCGCCCAAGGCCTCGTCAGAAGCACTGTAGGCAATGGGTAGCCAGGACACAGGCCGAGCTCGCAGCCAAGCTTGGTCATAGTCAACTAGCTCTTGATAGCGATGTCTATTTGGCCCGTTGTTTCCAAAACAGTAGTTTATCACATCTGCGCTATGGACAATAATGCGATTCGCCCATGTATCATCATCGGCCTCAGAGAGAGACCGGTCCATGAATGCATGGTCGAGCCTGATCTTGACAGGCCTTTGACTTGCAAAACTCATCGTTACCTCCTGTCTCATACCAACCCAGAACGAAGCTAACCGGAGGCTACTGGGGGTCGTTGTAGAGTCGCAGGTATTCATAAATAGCTGTATCCCTAACAAATGACCTTCGTGATCGGTGCCGATGAGTGGAACGTCGAGTTCCTCGAGAGTCCGTAGAAGAATGGTCGCCGCGAGCAGATTGTCATCGTTTAGGGCGGAGGAGTCGTTTGAGATTGTTGCCAAGTGTCTGAGACAGGCTTGATGGTACCGATCGGAGGCGTAGGGGTCGTATTGCGCGTTTAGGCTGAGATGTCTGGAGGACAAGGCGAAGATAGCATTGAGGAGGGTTGGACAAGACGCCGCTCGTGGAGGAACAATGTTGGCAAAGTGGCGTCTGGAATCGCAAAGATCAAACTGCGATAGATCAATACTGCACGACTACCCAAACAGAGGATGGAATGGCGTACCCATGTGCACATGTAAGTCAAATAATATTGCATCAATCTCACTTCATGGTTCTCCATCAAGGGATACGGTACTGATCCTACGTTGGCCAATCCTAGTATCGAACCATGTGGAATTGGGCCATAATCGCGGGGACTGTCTTTGCCTCCTGTACTGGCTCCATCTCCGCCCCCGATCTCAACTGCACGAGTGTGAGACGTGGGAGAGGAATTTAACCCAAAATCCGAACGTTGGTCATTATGAGATTGAAGCGTGTTATCCTCAACTTGATGCCATTGGCTTTGACTCTCCGAGTCTGATAGGTAGTAACCTTCAACATCAGGCGTCTCATCCACAAATTGTACTTGGCGACTCGTCAGCGAAAGCCTACACGAATAGTAATTACTTACATCGTCTTGAGGAAGGGACCCAAACTTGATTGGGGGATGACCTGCGGTGGATCTTAGCATTCTAATTATCGCAATGATACTCAAAAGTCTGGGGATGGACATACGTAGTTGAGTGCTTGAAGCGAAAAACAGGCGCTGTGGCGCAAATTTTGCCCAACGAAATGCATCGAAGGCATGTCTGTGTACTTCGTCCAGCAACTTGTGGACCCCAGACGCATTTGAGATGCTGTTTCTTGCAGGCCTAATGATAGTCAGAGTGGCAAGTAGCATCTCGGCATGGTTACCGATGTTTCATTTCACTTACAAGACACGCAGTAGCTGTGCTCATCTTCTCTCACAGTAGATTTCGGGCTTGATGTCGGGTGCAAATTCATCTTGAGGGGCAGGTTACCCCGATTATATGACATAAATCCAAAGGCAAAAAAGGCCGAACTGTCGGGGCTATGCTCCATTTCTGCGTAAAAAGGTGAAAGAGTCCGATGCTCTAACCTAAATAGGCTTAAACCCCCAAGAACACGGAGCCTAGGCCGGACCATTCCTTGATGTTTGTTGGAAGAGGATTTGTCCCACTGTTACCCCAAAACTCTACAGGCCTGACTCGCGCTTCCCCACGAAATACCCCGTGTTTGATCCATGTCATTGCCGAGATCGAACATAACCCGCATCCCTTAATTGGTTGTCTATCATCGATGATAAGTCGCAGAGTAGACCGAGATTCTGTATAATAGATCAAGATCTCTCCCTCGAATATCACCAGAGACTGTTCATGCTCATCTACATTCAGAATCTACTTATAACACTTTCTCAAAATGGATAAGCAAGTCGATGCGGCCAGGGACAAGCTTGACGAGTGCGGTGCCACTACCGAGGAGCACGTTGGAATCAACACTTCTTTGGAGCCATATGGTCCTTCCGGTAAGTTGCCATCAGCTTTTAGGCTTCAATATGATTATGATGGCATAAATTGCGATTACATTAGGTTGAAGAAGCTGACAAACTAGGATTCCGCGGTCTTTTCTCATCTCCCTACGTCGCTGCCTGCGCCGCCTTTTCGGCAATTGGTGGCCTCCTCTTTGGCTATGATCAAGGCGTCATTTCCGTGACGCTTGTGATGGATCACTTTCTCGATCGGTTCCCTGAAGTCTCGGATGATGCTCCTGGCGCAGGCTTCAAGAAGGGCCTCATGACCGCCATGATCACGCTCGGTGCATTTATAGGTGCCATCAACCAGGGTTGGATCTCTGACTGGATATCCAGAAAGCGCTCGCTGATGGTTGCTGTTGTGGTATTTACGATTGGATCTACTCTCCAGACCGCTGCTGTCAACTATGCCATGCTGGTTGTAGGACGCTTTATCGGTGGCATTGGTATTGGACAGTGAGCTCACCCTTTAACGTTTTCATCTAACTTTCCATAAACCTTGACATTGACCGTGTATCTTTTAGACTATCGATGGTGGTGCCTCTCTACATTGCAGAGATTTCTCCACCTGAAATCCGGGGTGCTCTCCTCGTCTTTGAAGAACTATCGATCGTCATAGGAATTGTTGTTGCATTCTGGATAACCTACGGGACAAAGGTAAACCAACTCCCAATCCTCAGACACCGGTATATACTCATCTACTCCTAGGGAATTCCCAGTCACTGGTCTTGGCAACTTCCGTTCCTCCTTCAAATCCTCCCCGGTCTGCTATTGGGATTCGGCGCTATCTTCCTACCATACTCTCCTCGATGGCTCACTTCCAAAGATCGTGAGGCAGAAGCCTTGTCCAGCCTCGCCAAACTCCGCGCCCTCCCCGAATCCGACCTACGAGTTCAACGCGAATGGATGGACATTATTGCGGAGGCCCGATTCCAAGCAAGTGTTCTCCGCGAACGACATCCTGATCTCACTTCAAGGACAGATATAATGGGAAAGATGCGTCTTGAGTTTGTTAGCTGGGGAGACTGCTTCAAGTCTGGCTGCAGGCGTCGAACTCTTGTTGGTGCAGGCCTTATGTTCTTCCAGCAGTTTACTGGAATCAACGCTCTGATCTATTACTCACCAACACTGTTCGGAACCATGGGCCTCGACTTTGACATGCAACTCATCATGTCGGGCGTCCTCAACGTGACGCAGTTAATTGGTGTTCTGTCGAGCTTATGGACCATGGATCGTTTCGGCCGCCGCGGTATCCTCCTTTGGGGTAGCTTTCTAATGTTTGTGCCGCATCTCATTATAGCTGTCTTGGTGGGCAAGTTCTCGAATGATTGGCCTAGCCATAATGCAGAAGGCTGGACAAGCGTCGCTTTTCTCCTATTTTACATGCTTGCCTTTGGTGCCTCTTGGGGCCCTGTTCCCTGGGCCATGCCAGCAGAAGTCTTTCCATCATCTCTCAGAGCAAAGGGTGTGGCAATCTCCACCTGTTCAAGTAAGTCCCCAATCTCTATCAAGTGATAAGCATTAACCTCGTTAGATTGGATCAACAACTTCATCATTGGCCTCATTACGCCACCTCTTGTGCGCGAAACAGGGTTCGGTGCCTATGTCTTCTTTGCCGTATTCTGTCTTCTGTCCTTCGTCTGGGTCTGGCTTAGTGTGCCTGAGACTAACGGAAAGTCTCTTGAGGAGATGGACAGCGTTTTTAAGGATCGGACTGGAGTGGCAGATATTGCCACGAAGGATCGTATCCTTGCCGAGGTCTACAGCGAGCGACAAAGCCGTTAATGGTAGATATTCAGTAAATACCTTCAACAGTTTCCTGATCTTAATAACATAATTCCTTGTGAACATCCTCAAAACTGGATATAATTAGCCATACGAGGGGATAGCAATTGGGACTTGTGGCTGAGAGCTTGAATCATCAGACGGAACTTAGCAGAAGCTAAGCATAATTAGAGTAATTCGTGTAGAAGTGCAACCACTCAACCCCGACATGTCCATCCCATTACTAACACTGAATGGGCCTGCATCAGGACAGCTATCAAGGCCCTAGCTCAGGGGGCTGCCGGGGTGTAATGGCCGCATGGTCCAACCATGTTTTTTAACTATGAACGAAGGAGTTTCCTGCTCACTGTCCAGTTTCCGACACGAGAATTGATATACATGCAGAAATAATCCTTCTCAAGTCATAGCATTAGAGTATCTAACTTACTCCACGATGAGCACTTAATTATCCATCACAAAGGAGGTGAACTGAGTCGATCACCAGTTGGCTAAGGGGACCGAAGGATTCTTACCCTGGACGCACATCGAGTTATCGGACCGACAGGTCAGCTAGCGACAACCACTTGCCTGTTAGTCTATGTACTATACCTAAAAGGAATGGCACCAAGCCAAGTTGGTAGTTCAGCTCGTAGCCACAAACATCATCAAGGAGATCACAGGCCTCTACGAAGGATCAGCGTCCCAATCAACCGGCCTACCTCGATTTCCCCAGCCATGTGATGTCCAGCCGTTGTCTAATTCCTGCAAAGGTCAGGGGAAATCCGGGGAAATGAGTCCGGGGAAACGAATTGTGGCTTTCCGTAGTGCCTGTATCAGACCCAAAATCAAATCCTACCAAGTTTGAGAGGACTTATATACCGCCGTGGTCCTTCCAGTGCGGGGAGGTCCATGTAACGTTGAATGCATGTCCCTGATGCATCTTCATCTCTTTATACCCCGCACTCTGGTTCGCTGAAACAATGTTTCTGTCAAATGCCAATCCCAGCAAAGATGAGGTCGTGCTCATATCTATGACTTCCAAAGGAGCTGCTTCTCATCACGAGTCAGGCGTCGACGAAACTCCCTTAGCAGATCTTGCGGCCCAGACCTCACATGTTTACCCCAGCGCCCTTGACAGTCCAATATGGCTCCCCCGTCGGTCAACAAGCTCGGGTGGTGTCGGCGCACGTATTCATCGTGGCTTGGCAAGCGAGAAAGAGATGACTCTTCTGAGCTGCTGCCGACACTTTCCCAAGGCGATTATGTGGTCTTTTCTTCTCTTTCTTACCGTTGTCATGGAGGCATACGATAAGTCGCTCATCTCCGGCTTCCTTGCCTTTCCGTCCTTCAGGCGTAGGTACGGAGAACCCAAGCTACCACTTGCTGGCTCCCCAGCGGAGCCAGACTATGAGATCTCGCCAATGTGGCAAATGGGGCTTCAAAATGCTGCCGTCGGTTGCGAGATCATAGGCCTTCTTGCCCATGGTTATATCTCATATGCGATTGGATACCGCAAGATGATGATCGGCGCGCTTGTATGGATGTGTCTTGCAGTATTCCCGGCTTTCTTCGCTGACAACATCGCTCTGCTACTTGCCTCCCAAGCTCTCTGTGGTAAGACTGTCCTCGCCTCTCAATTTGTTGCGCCATGCATACACGATTATCCGAGAAACTAACGGTACTATCCAAGGCTTGTCGTGGGGTGTGATTCAAACTTTGGCAGCGACCTATGCTGCTGAAGTAGTACCCTCAGTCATCCGTGCCGCCATCCTCAGTAATGTCAATATGTGTTGGCTTGTTGGCCAGCTCATGGGTACCGGAATACTGCGCGCGCTTATCAACAATACATCAGACTGGTCGTATCGCCTACCATTTGCCCTGCAATGGGCATGGGCAGCCCCATTGCTGTTCCTCATCTACTTTGCCCCTGAAAGCCCTTGTAAGATTCTCCCTACTTGATGTGTCTTATGCCTTCTTACTAATTTGTTGACTACAGGGTGGTTAATCCGTCACGAGAGGCTAGCAGAAGCTCGACGTTCACTACAAAGACTCACGAGCAACAAGCACATTGACATTGAGGATACAATCGCGATCATGCAGCACATTGATTCGACAGAGAAGAAACTAGGATACGGTGGTTCAAGCTTCCTAGATCTATTCAGAGGCTGTAACCGTCGCAGGACTGAAGTGTGCTGCCTTACCTGGTCTTGCCAAGCTCTATGTGGTGCCACCTTGACGGGATATGCCCCATACTTCCTAGAACAAGCAGGCTTCGAATCCACCAAATCATTCACTCTAGCTACAGGAATGTATGGACTCGGCATTCTAGGCGGCATGATATCGTGGATCTTACTGTCGACAATTGGACGACGAAAGCTCTACCTGGCCGGCTTGGTGGCTGCATTGCTTATTCTCACCGCGGGTGGCACCCTGTCAATCGTCATGGCTGACCACTCATCGCTGAATTGGGCGCTTGGGTCCCTGATCATCCTCATGACATTTACTTATAATATGTCCATTGGTCCGGCCTGCTATGTCATTGTGGCCGAGATACCTTCGACAAGGCTTCGGGTCAAGACCATTGCTCTCGCAAGGATTGTTTATAACATATTCACTATTATTAATAACTTTGCCGCACCACAGCTTTTAAACCCGTCTGCATGGGACCTAGGTGGTAAGTCCTGTCTGGTGTATGCTGCTACATCTCTCCTTTGTCTTATATGGTGCTATTTTCGGCTTCCTGAGACGAAGAAGCTATCGTACTTGGAATTAGATATCCTTTTCGACAAGGGGGCTCCTACAGCCAAGTTCAAAGAACTACAAGATAGACTTGCCAATTCGGCGTATATCTCTGTGTCAAAGGCAGAGCGGGTTAGGAATGCCTGGCATGGTTGGCTGGCTTATTCCTAGTGAGCCATTAGGTTGTATACTTAGCAGTTTGAGTTATTTATGAAAGGGTCGTTATAATGTTTGTGCATACTCATAATAGCAATCTCGGAACCTTAGTATCAGTAAAAGAAGATAGAGATTTTATTATTCCTTAGTTTATATATACACATATATACTTGATCTAACTACATCTTATCTCTAAGTCAAGTCCCCTGGTAAGGAGGGTTGGGGAAGGGGGGATCAGGGGTAGGGTAGGGAATTCCCTGACGGAGACAGTGGATATACGTTTCATATTCTCGTTGACACGAAGGGCAGTTATGCCAGGTTGTTTCCACAGGAGCTTCGTACCGAGTGGTGCGGTCATGGTGGACAGCACCGATCTGTATGGCATAGGTGCACCTTTCGATTGTCTCCCACGTATGGAGAGTTCTACGGCAGCGGCGGCAGATATATGAGCACTTAACCGTAGTACACATATTGGCGTAGGCTCTTGTTGGGGGACGAGGGAGTAGTAAAATGAGCGATGATGATAGAATCTAATATATTGGAAGTTGATAAGTTAGTGTTGATAGAATGGATAGTATAATGCTACTTGATGAGAAGAAAAGGAGAGAAAGATAATTCGGAGGGCTCAAAGTCAATGAAAAGTAGTAATATGGAACTGCCACTGTGATTCAGTGAAATGACTAGAAGTTGTCACTGTCGGAGGAAACAGTGAAAATTCACTCCTTATATAGTGAGCAGAGGCTGTCGTTGTCATGCTGATTTAACGACTATATATGAAGAGGAATTGCTGTCGACGCGAAAATCAGTATGTCAAAAGCATGGGGCCTCACTGCTTGTATATGGGCAACCCACTGCGGGCTGCACTTGTCCTTTGGTTGTTAATAGTGTTGACTGTGGTGAGCAGTGTAGCTATCATCTAGGCCATCAGTTTGTATATTATTAGTCAACCACTGAGGAGGCTGCGACTAGGCTTCGCAATTCTACCCAAGTATCTTCGGCGTAGAGGCAAATTGGCTTAATCAAGAGCCAAATACTCTCGTCTGACAAGGCCCCGCATTACTATGAGCAACTATATAAAACAATATTGATGTTCTACTTCTGTGCGCTGTCTCAAGCGGGTATGCAGTTGAATTGGCCACCACGATTCCAGATTAAAAGCTAAAAATGATTCTAAAAGAGAGGAAGTTTATATACTTTATATCTACGATTATAGTAATAAGTATAAATGCAATAGTGTTTATCGGAGAAACCAGCATTCACCAGAGCTCTTACAGTTACAGCATACTCTTTATGTATCTAATTATATCTAGCCTTCAGAGTCATACACGCAGTCTTCTATCGCACATTGCTGTGTGCAACAGACGGGCGGCTCTTTGTTAAAGGAGACCTAAAGGGATGTCACTGCAAACAGAATGATAAACAGTTGAATGCAGGTATATTCTATTGATCACTGGCTGATAGAGTAGTGTTATGTTATACTTCTATTGAAAACAGTGTATCTAATTTAAAATGCATCGTCATGAGGCTCATCATACTGGTTAATAAGTCTTTGCGGTATCAACCCCCGTAACACAACAACGCCTGCATGCAAGATCCCCCACCGAACCTTGCTCAGCGTCTCAGCCATAGTCCATACAAGTCCGACAATCTGTCGTTGTTGACCTGGTTTCACGTCTATGCCATCAGGCCCATTCTGAGCCATTCTTGACACGAGGTTATGCATTTCCCCTCGTGGATTCCAAATGATCTCGTCGCTCTCATCATCACTATCATCAGCATCATCGTCCATGTCAAGCATACCTCCTCTATTGGGCTGACCGTGGCAGAATGCCCAGCATGCAAGCGTTGCAAGGTATAGACACCACGGGACATGGAAGAGCTGCATGGCGTCTGAACGAGTGAGCACCTTTGTGTTTTCATGAAGCAGGCGGGATGCGTGCCATGAAGCCACAGATGCTGGCCTCTTGTAGCTTCTTGTATCTCGTTCGGCATTGGAGGTTTGATCTTTGCTTGGTCGTTCTGTTACTGAAGCCCACTGTTTGACCGCCTTAGCGGATCGACGATAGTCCTTCTGCTGAACTGGTCGGCCCAGGATATGGCGAGCACCAGCATAGATCTGTATGTCGAGGAACTCCATATGAAGAAGTGCTTGTGCTGAATGAAACAGAGCATTGTACGCAGTAGCAAACGCCACGTACTCGCTCCTTCTAGCCTGATCTTCAGGTGTATTCTGGAGTCGAGAAATAATTGAGGTGATGTATACATCAAAGTCCTCCTTCCAAGCGTCATAAGCGTTCCCTATGAGCTTCCTCCAATTGGATCCAGGTCCATCACCGTCTACTACTCCGAGCGCTGTTTGATCACGGCGTTGCATGTCCCAAGCGATGGACATCAGACCATGCAGCATAAGTACATGAGACAACCCCGTTAATGCTTTCGGACGTGGTACTGATGGCCCTAGATATGATTTGAGACTGGGAAGGTAGTAGGTTGGCTGGGAACTACAGGCTGATGAGCGCCATGCCATAGCCCAGGATGTTGGGTCTGAAGCTTCCCATATCCTTTGGCTACAAGGCAGTTCAAGACGGAGCTCAAATGCGGACATGCAGAGACTCTGACAGAAGAGAACTGCATGCTGTGTATCCCACATGAAGCACAGAAGTGCCAGACTGTAGTGATATGTCAGCTGACTATTACCATCAAGGGACTTCCTCGAGCGACATACCGTTTCTTTTGTTCTGCAATGGCCCATCGTCTCCAAGTCTCTCGCACTATACCCTCTTTTGCATCGGCGCAGTCAGCAGGCGGCCCTTGAGGACGGACCGACTGACAGTCGGATCGGCGAATGAGATTTATGAGAAGTCCGTGGAAGAGATGGCTCATGTCGTGCTGCTTCTGCCCAGCTCGAGACTTTCCAAAGCATTCCACCAGAAGGATAGTCTGCAGAGTCCAAAGTTCTGCACGAGCCGAAAAGCTAGCATGGGAAAAGATGCTAGGCCGTATAACGTCGTGGATGCACACAGCTAGCTGATGGGCATCTTTGGTGGAGTAAGTTGCGCCAAGCAAGAGGACGGATATGAGAAGCAGAGGCTCCATTCTGTTGACATCAAAGGTTGCAAGGTGCATGAGTGGGTAGGCAGTATTGAACTTAACGAAGAACAATTCTAGGTATGCTTGTAAGGAGTCTCGGGACAGCAATGGCTCATCCCATACGGAGTGACGAGAATCAGGTAAAGATGGGTTGGCAGCCTCGACGACTTGAAGGATCCGTTTGCGTACGCTTTCGTCGATCTTGGGTATCGATTGACCTTTGTCGAGCATCGAGAATGGCCTGTTGAACTGCGGTTCTTCAACGTCTTGTTGATCGTGGGTAACGTGAGGCCTGGGTAGTTTGGTGCTTTTATTTACGGTTGGTGTTGTAGACTCAGTCCTAGAGCTGGCAATGCTCCCCGAAGTTGTCTTGGTATGGCCCAAGACCGCGGTTCGTGGATCAGAAGTATCTGGCCTGGTATCGCTGTTGTGAGAATGTACCGACTCCGACCAACGGCGCGTGCTGTTGATAGAGTCTGGTGATAATATCTGGACGGGCTCCGACATCTGGACGGATGGGATATACTGCTCGTTGGCTTTGGTGAGGGGTGTTGGTGTTGGGTTCAAGTTCATGTTAAATAACCAGCTGTAGTCCAACGCAGTCGTATAGGGCATATTAAACGAGCTGGCAGTATCTGGCTGAAAGTTTTGCGTGTAGTCAAGCGCCGTGTTGTCCACGAACGACTCGTTGAGAAGTAGAGGGTCGAGCTGATCGAACGAAAACTCGCCTATGCCTTCACTGTGATCGAAAGGGTCGGTTGAGGTAGTAAAGTTTGCAAGATGGTCATCTGTAACCAATTCGCCAGCCGAGTGAACAAAGATGGAGTCTTCGATGTGCAAGTCGGATGAGGAGTGAAGATCGACTCCATGCACTGACTGGCCTTCGTTATGGCCCCAATTGATCAGCCCAGGGGATTGATTCCTTGTGTTATCTGCTTGATCGGATTCTGGAGATGGAACTTGTTGTGTTTCTTGAGGGTTCTGTCCCGAACCCTTTGCACTTTTAGCTTTCGTGTTGCTATTCCGACACGGTCGCTTTTCAACGACCGTACCGTCGGGTGCTTCCCAAGATCTCTTTCGTGTATCGAGAACGCCAAAGCCGGTTCCTCCAGCCTCAAGATCCTTTTGGCGATGTCTTTCCATATGTCGCCCTTTGGATACGTAAGAACAAATTTTGATTGACTCGGCTATACAAAACATGGTCACTCACTCAGCAAATCAGGCCGTTTGAAATGCGCACGGCATATGTCACATGAAAGACCGCCCGGCAAGTGATTGAGAGCATGTCGCTGCAAGTGTTCTGAGCGCGTGAACTTCTTGCTACAGCCTGGATGAGTACACTCAAACGACTTGTCACTCTGAGGACCGGGCTGTGAGGCTGCAGAACCTCTTCGAGAGGTCTCTGATTGACCCTGCGATTGTGTCTGTTTGCGACCCATGGCTTCTGTAAGAAACGCATCGACCGCTAGGGACAGCTCGTCTTCGGCGCCGTACATGGCTGTAGAGTGGGATGAGGTGGGAAATGTTAAAGATGAACGAGAGATAGAGTGAGGGAACGGTTGGGTTCTAGAGTGGGAGGAATTGCCGAATGCCGTTGAACGCTGACTGATTAGTAGTGTAACTCTGATAACTGATAGGCTTGGCTGGACTCCGCCACAGTGCTGCCAAATCCCCACCCTTATCAGCTTTCCCCGCACATTATCTTGATAAGTGGGAGGATGCTAACGGACATGGGTGAGTGGGTAAAGAAAGGAAGTCGGGTTCAAGATCCGTGCTTGAGCTAGCGATCGCTATCTAGACCCAGAATGTAAAGGCACGACCATATCGGCAATGGGCCTCGTAAATCGGACAAACCAGTAATCGTACCACCACTTGTGTCTGTTTTGCCACAGACCTAGACTGCATCACATAGGCCTTTAATACGGGTGTAGAGACCTTTTGCTCGGTATCATCTCTTCTGCCTATTGCCAATTGAGATCCAGCAGCCTAGAGACGAGATGCCTAACTACAAGATACAGGAAGTGATGGAGAGGGATGATTCAAGCAAGCTTCACGTAAGTTCAAGTCCCTACATTTACCTCTCAAGGCATTTCAAGACATTTCAATATTAATATGTGTATAGGTAATAATTGTAGGAGCCGGCCTCGGTGGCCTCGGTGCTGCAATCGCTGTCCGTCTCGCCGGCCATGATGTCACGGTTTTGGAGTCTGCACCAGCAATCGGCGAAGTCGGCGCCGGTATCCAAGTCCTCCCCAACGCTGCCCGAGTTCTTTTCTCCTGGGGCCTCGAGAAGGAGCTGGTTAAAAATGCCACCAAGCCAAGAAAATGCAACTTCATTGGATGGAAAGGAAATCATCTCTCGGAAATGGACTACCACGGTTATGCCGCTGCTTCGGGAGGCTACCCTTTCCTTGATTTTCACCGCGCAACTCTTCACAAAGCACTTCTTGACAGAGCTCAAGAGCTAGGAGCTAAGATTCTTTGCGGGTCTAAAGTCTTGTCTTACGAGATAGCGGCCGACAACAGCTATGCAACTGTTTTGCTAGAAGGAGGTCAAACCATGAAGTCTGACTTGGTAGTCGGGGCGGATGGCATCGCCTCTTCACTCAGAGAACAGTTCCTCGGCCGGTCCGATCCTCCACAATTGACGGGCGACTTGGCATACCGACTGCTACTGTCAACAGACGAGATGAGAAAGGACCCCGACCTGAGGGCTTTCGTGGAGGATCCCCAAGTCAACTACTGGGTCGGTCCCGATAAACACGCTGTCAACTACGTACTAAAGGGAGGAGAACTCTTCAATATGGTTCTTTTAGTGCCAGACGATATTCCACTTGACAGCGGCAACACTCTCAAGGGTAACATCGAAGAGATGAGAGCCCATTTTGCCGATTGGGACCCTCGCATCGGGAAGATGCTGAACCTTTGCGACGATGTTCTCAAGTGGAGATTATGCATCCGTCCTGGCCTCGACCCAACCTGGTCACACCCTTCGGGAGCCCTCACCATGCTTGGCGACTCTGTCCACGCAACACTACCATATCTCGCCAGTGGTGCGGGTATGGCTCTAGAGGACGGAGGGGTCCTTGGACTTTGTCTCGCCAAGCTTACCGATAAATCACCAGCCTCAAAGCTTAAGGCCCTAGCTGTCTACGAGGCATGTCGACGAGAACGCACGGAAATGGTTGTACAAAGAGGGACATACAACCAGTGGATATATCATCTGCCCGACGGCGAAGAGCAGAGACAGCGAGATGAGCGTTTCAGGCAGTATGGAAAGTGGGATGAAGAGTGGCTGAGTGGGGAGAATCCGATCATACCGCAGTCCTCGGAGACAGGAGAGGACCCTTTCCCTTGGAGATACCATGGAGTCGGGCGGTGGTTGTTGACGTATGATATGTGGAAGGATGTTGATGAGAAGTTTTCGCAGCTTGGGTCTGATGCTAGTGGCGGTTCACTGAGAGCAAGTCTCTAATTAGAAGCATTGTAATCTGTCTGACGGAGGTACTGTTAGTTAGTCAATAAGGCATTTCCAAATGTTACATGGCATCATCTAAACACTGTTCGAAGATCTACACCGTGATGGCTTCAATAATTCTCACATTTCGTCCGATAAAAACCAGGACACCCCAAGTTCCTTGCAGAGTTACCTATAGAAGGATCGAGCATTCTTGGCCTAGGGGAATAAACAGATTCTACAGATGCACTCATCATGTATTAATGGCAGAGGGAATACAAGAAACGTTGGATCTGGAAGTAGTTTAAAATGGCAAGGTAAATAAACCAGAATACAAAATATTACACAATCGATGAACTCTATGGCAGATGACAAAATATTACACAATCGATTGCAATTGAACGGCGTCAAACGGCGTTGGTCGCTTTCAACTCATCTTTGCAGAGACGAGTAGTCACCTAGATACAATTAACAAGACAAGCCTTTCTCTATCACTTTTGGCATCAATGAAATCTTTCGAACATCCGTTTATTCGTTGCAGCTAGGCAACTGATGCCAGTATTTAGTCTATAGAACCGACCTCCACCGCGAGACTCTCACTTTATGCTTCACTCTTCACCTCTTGTGAGGGGCTGTAGAAAGGATAGTCGTTGTAGCCCTTCTCCGGAGGATCAGCACCGTAAAAGGTGTTGCGGTCATAAGCGTTAAGAGGCCAGCCATTCTGTAATCTCTCAGCCAGGTCAGGATTGGCAATGAAGTGTCGGCCCATGGCGACCAGGTCAGCCTCTTGACTCTTGATCTTGTTAGGTGCATTGTCTCGATTGAAGTTTCCGCAGGCTAGGAATAGAATGCCAGAAGGCTGGAGAATGTTGCGGAATATGTTGAGAGAGTTTGCCTGCTTTCCAACTTCAACAGCAGTGCCATCTTTACTGCTACCGTTGGCAAGTGCAGCGAGCTTTTGCTGCTCGTCGAGAACCTCGTCGAAACGGGGCTCAATCCTGATTGTCGTCAGTCATTTGGACGGTGTTTTAATGGTAGAGTATGACTCACATATGGATGTAGACAGGCTTGTGATTATCTGGAAGACTGGCGATCTCGGTGCAGAGGTACGACCAGTGAGTGTTGGGGTCACTGTCCTTCGTGCCCTGGAAGTAATTGTAAGGCGAGAGTCGAAGACCGACCTTGTCGGCACCGATAGCATCACAGCATGCAGTAAGGACCTCAAGCAGAAATCTGCATCGGTTCTCAACAGAGCCACCATACTCGTCAGTTCGGTTGTTGATGTTGTCGTGGAGGAACTGCTCAAGAAGATAACCGTTGGCACCTGATCCCAATAGTTAGCAAGAGGTGGAAGTATAGAGTCTGTGTATACATACCATGAATCTCAATACCATCGAACCCAGCGACCTCGACAGCTCGCTTGGCGGCAGCTGCCCATTCGGCAGTAATGCTGTGGATCTCATCCACTGTCAAAGCTCGAGGCGGGTCATCCTTGGTATCAGTGCCATCGAGATATGTACCTGGCATGGGCTGATCCCCAGAAGACACAGCCCTCTCACCACCTCGCTGCGCGCTACAGGACGCCCGCCCAGTGTGCCACAACTGTGTGAAGATGAAACCGCCCTTGGCATGGACAGCGTCAGTTACCTTTTTCCATCCCTGTAATTGGGAGTCGGTAAAGACGCCAGGAACACCGGGGTAAGCACTAGCGTTCAGGGCAATGTCGGTCGCCTCAGTAATCTGAAGACCACCGTCACTGGAGCGATCGCTGTAGTACTTAACCATACGAGGACCAGGGACGTAAACTCCACGGGACTCAAATTCGCTTCTCATACGAGTGTTGGGTGCCTGGAAGCATATGATTAGTCCTTCTTTGCGGATCAATAATTGGCTTTGGCTACGTACCTGCACAAGTCGATGCTTCAAGGTCAACTTGCCAAGCTTCAAGGGAGAGAACAAGACAGTGTCCTTCAGCGCAGCGTGCGCCGCTGGCGGTGTGACTGCGATAGGCATCTTTGTACGGGTAGCGGGTAAAGATCGGGGGGGAGAACGTGACAAGCTTTCAGGGAACTTGAAGCTGTAGGAAAGTTGCCTGATTGCGCTTGGAATTGATAGAACAAGTAGCTATGGATGCTGAAGCTTTAGTAGCCGATGTACTTTGTCCTTGTTCATTTTGTTGTTTCGATTACAACGAAACATGGGACTCTTGGTACCCCATCCCCCACCTTTGAAGGATGAAAGTGGGTACAGAGATGTGAGGAGTGACGAGTCAACCATGGTTCTTGTTGGCCACTGATAAGACACAGGATGACAGGGAAGAGCAAGAATGGGGGTGGGTCTGACCAGGATCGGAAAGTTTAAGACAGCTAGGACAAAGAAAGATTAGCATCAATGGGGAACTAACGGAACATCCGATAGGCTGCTTTCCAGCTTTTATGGGCCACATACCTTTATCACTCCCGGGTAATAAATTGTGAATTTTGGGTTTTGAACGAGACGTGTGAAGCAAGACGTGTCACAACACAGCCTTGGGGGCTATGTGATCTGCTTAAAAATCAAAGCTTTCTATTCCTCTGCTAGAACCTGTCTATTGAATTGGAGAGGTTGCAAGTTTACGAACTAGACTGAGCAACATGCACTACCTCTTGCCCGGATTAAGCAAGAGACAAAGAAATGATACCTCAGTCATCAGATGAAATATAAACTTATTTACAATATTAATAAAAATGCTGTTCCATACTGTCAGACTCACTGGAGTGAAATGTATCTCGGTTAATTATTTAGATTTTTTTAAGTATCAAAGAAGTTAAAAAGAGAAGATTGCCCCTAAAGTCTTATGCTAAAGCATCGAAAAAGGGACACCTAAGGTTGTAAAAGGCAATATCCTCTGCTTTGCATTAAAGTATAGTTTAAAATATATAGATTGATAATCTCTATAAGAAACATAATATCTGTTTCCGCGTACAAGTGTCCCATCCTGACTCTAGAGTGAGGCATGTCCATGTGTTTCGTAGGGAAGACCAAGACAGAAGAAGCCGACAACAATCCAAAGTGCCGCACTTGCGTAAATGGGCACGACCGAGAACCCAGAGTAAGTTGAGATAAAAGATGCCACAAGGCCACCAAGTCTGAGAAGTGTAGCTGCAATACCAGTACCAGTACCTCGCACCGGTCCAGGGAAGGACTCTGGAGCAAAGGCAAACATGATGGCGTACTCTGCACATTTTGTCAGTGTGTAAGATAGAGAAGTGAGAAGAGAGACTTACCAAAGTTTCCAAGAATAGCTGTGGCACACTGGAATCCGATGTCGGCGGCTTCAGTGCCAACGGCTGTGTATGCAAAGAGAAAGACGCCAGTGAGAACGGCAGAAATGGCCATCATCCACCTGCGTCCGAAACGCGTCTCTACCAGGAAACCTGCTGAGATGGGGCCGAGGACTCCGACAGCGGAAACAATACAGTAAATCATGTATGTATGGTTGAACGATGAGTTAGCCGTGTAACTCTTCTTAGACTGGAGATAAGAAGTAATGAATGCAAAGTACAGCGGGTAGGCGATTCCGATAGTAAGCCAGATCAGGAACGTGACTGCACTATGCTGAGCCATCTTGCGGCCGGAGAAGAGCGAGCGATAACTACTCATGTTGAAGTCTTTGAAGTTCTCTTTGAGGATATCCTTCATAGAAAGCTTTCTCTCGGTCTGATCCGGAATGGCGTGGACGGGTTCGCCGGTGGATGAGACAACCGCAGCCGAGTAGATTTGACGGTCGATATCTTGCATCATCTCCAGTGTCAGAGTCTCAGGCTTGCCGTTATAGCGAGCGATGTAGTTGACCGATTCGACAGCTTCTGCGTCGCGTCCCTTGGAGAGGAGATACTTGGGCGACTCGGGGATCTTGAAGACGAAGAGTCGGACCAAGGCAAGGACAAGGGCAATACCGCCGAGAGTGATCATGATGTATCGCCTGGGGAGGTCATTCTGTTAGTCAGATGTATCAGAAGTGCTCAGGGTGAACTACTTACCATCCCATGTTATCCTGTCTACGGCAACCCTCAGGGCTGCTGCAAGCAAAATTGGCAAGGAACACCCATGACAGGAGGGACACGATAAGCTGGCCAAGGTTCCACCATGCAGACAGTGTGACAAGCAACCACTGATGACTCTGCGGGACAAACTCAAGGAACACGATGCTATCAACTGGGACGTTGCCTCCAGCTGCAGTACCAATCACGGCCCAGAGAGCGCAAAAGGTGATGAAGTCCTGAGCTCCAGCAACTGCACAAGCAAAGATTGCTCCGATGAAGATTGTAGAGTTGAAGGCAGGCTTGCGGCCAATAACATCAGCCGCAGTGCCCCAGAAGAAGGCCCCAACAATCAGTCCGACGTAGTAAGCCACTGAACTGAAGCTGAGTCTAGTTATGTCATCGAACTCGTTCATGATCGGGGGACGAACGGCCGCAATGCCTTGAGACCAGAAGTTATCGACCATCCAGCCGCAACCGTTGACGACGAAGAGGATCCATTGGAATCTAGAAGGGTCACTGTTAGCACGGATATGAATGCTCATTTGTGTTCCCAGAAACTCACTTTCCAGTACCAATCTCTGTCAGATGGCGGGCAACAAGCTCAGACTTGAGCCGATACGACTCGTTGACAGCACTGCCGTAGAAATCGCGAACAGCACTGTCCTCAACAGGCTTTTGATCACCAAGACGGTAAGAAGTTGCACTTTGAGTGTGTTGAAGCTTGGCTCCAGTGGCCTTCTCGGCAATATCTTCTGAGTTGTTCGAAGCCATGGTGATGCTTTGTGGAAAGAAGCGAGAACGTTGAAGGTGAGAGGTTGAAGACAGGAGACATCGACTGGTGTCGACTCGTGTATTTATCGCACATGAGACAAGGCACAGACTCAAGTTCTCCCCTTTTGTGGCGTGAGAGGGAGATAGACAAGATAACTAATCGCTGCTACGAGTCAATGCACACCCTGAACCCAGCCAAAACCTTACTGTGTAGCATCCGCTAGACGACCAACCACGCCAAGACAACGCGTATACTACGCTATCTACCTATCTTATCGGCTCGAGCTCACCCTGCTGACATCCAAACCCCCACTTTCCCCGGATTATGCCTGCTTTTTGAGAGTTTAAACCACGAGATTTGGGATAAATGGGGTTAATCTCATCAGATAATTGGTGCCCGCTATCAATGGTCGAGACCTGGCTGTGTATAGACATGTTTTGGTCCATTCGGGGATCTCGGACATGGATAATGTTGAGGACTTCAGAAACCAATAACGAGTGATCTAATATTCAGCGTGGGTCTGGGCTCTGACGAGTCGAGATGGTGGCCTCAAACGAGTGGTGAGCTTGACTAGTCTCCCTTGTACAATGTGAGCGTATCACCTAGACAATCGAACAGTTGGTACTCCAAAGTGATGTTATTGACAGATAGAATTCTCCAAATGCTTCTTGCTATCTGAGGCGATGATTGTTGCGCATCATCCATACTTGAATGAGCAGTTTCTAGGGCGTGATATCTCGTGAAACTTGCTTGATATCTCGAAACAATTGATACATTATTTTATCAAGAGGCTCTTATTCCAATACGAGGTTAGATAGAAGGGATCTGCAAAAAGCCTGCAAAGTACGAATCGAGCCAACTCGCCGCGGCGGCACCCTCCTCGACACTAGCATTCTTGATACGTCGAATGGCACCGACATACCCATCTGGCCTAACCACGAGAATCGAAACCTCTCCACTATCGACAGAGCCAAGCCACTTCTCTGTACATGAAGTTCGTTTGGTATCCAAATGCGCTGCGTCATCCAGATATACCGTCCACCTACTCTTGGAAAATGTGGGAGGTAAGTCTGAGAGCTCAAACTCATTCTTATCTGTGGAGGCTATAAAGATCCCGCTAGTTAGCTGCTGTGATACAGTGACGATGCAGTGGATGCTACTTACTCAGAAGCGCAAATGTGACCAATTGGTTGACTGATGTGTACCGTTCTGGCCGCACGTAGACATCATCGGCTCGGCTGGCACGAGGCTTCTGTTTGTATGACACCTGGGCTGCCTGGCCAAGCTGATACAAAAACGAGGATGACGTCGAGATAGACTCATCGAAGCCTTTGATGAAGCCACTCTCTTGACGAGCTGTAAGGTTCGGAGCAACTACATAGACTCGGAATTGGCCGAGAACTGGAACGTCGAGCTGAACATCAACTGGACAAGCGTCTATGTAGCGTGTAACCTTTGCTTGCGGAAGATTGCAACCAGGCTTGGCATCGCCACCCGGAGCGGCATCTAGAGGTTGGTTCAGCTCATTGAGGCCGTACTCAACCCCCACTCCCGAGATGAAGCGTGTGTTCTTGCGGAAATTCTCAGCGAGCCTCTTGGAGTCACCTCCAGCGATCTCATTAGCGTGTTCAAAGTCAAAGTTGATGAGATCCTCCGCAATCTTCTTCCGTTCCTGCTCGTAAGACTGCAGAAGGATACCATCCTTGGCGAAACCACGTGCAGCAAGGTTGAGCTTCCAGCCCAAGTTCCAAGAGTCATGGACACTAGTATTCATTCCCTGTGCAGCCTTGGGACTGTGTGTGTGACTGGCGTCTCCCGCTATGAATATCCGCTGAGTCGGGTCGAGGAACCGTGTTGCAAAGCGCTGGGATACTTGGTAGTTGCCGAACCACTCGACTGATGTCCAGTTGACAGTGTATGGAGCCATGATGAGACGTGCTTGCTCCATGACAAACTCCTGGCCAAGGCCTTTGGAAGTGACCGAACTCTTCATCTCGATGTAAAGTCGGGTCATATTCCGCTCGCGTGGAATAAGAAGGACTGATCCGTGTTCCTCGGAGAATATGACAGTCTTGCTCCAGATGTCAGGGAAGTCAGTGTCCAACTCTCCGTCCAAAACCCCCCAAACAGAATTATGAGGAGTTCCTTGAGAGGCAGCACCGGGAATGGCGTTTCGTACTGCTGAGCGAGCACCATCACAGCCTACTAGATATCTGGCCGGAATAGCTGTACGTGTTTGACCATCTTTGTCGCATTCAATCTCGAGGAAATCAGAAGAGCTTGTTACTCCTTGAAAAGTGTGACTGCGAGTGACCTCAACACCGCTTTTCGTCAGGTCACCAATAAATGTGCCTTCCATCATGCCTTGATGGCATAAAAGGATATAGGGGTGTAGCACATCTACCACTGAGGATGGATAGTGGACTTCACGTCCTGTACGGCGAAGTCCTTCGGTTGGCGAACCCCGCCACATGCAGATGTCATGAACCTTGACTCCTGTTTGTACAAGATCATCGCCGATTCGCAGCATCTGCAACGTCTCAATGGTCTTTGGCTGGATACCATCAGCGCGACCCACGGTTGTCTGGTCGGGCCTCTCATCGAGGACCTTGACTGAGAGACCAAGCTTTGCCAATACAACACTGGAGAATTAATCAGTATGAATAGAGGTGAACAGCAATTAGCGAGCTCACCTCAGCATGAGACCTGAGGGGCCAGCTCCAACAACGCAGACATCATGGACATCGGCATCGTGATATCCGTTGCTGTGACCATTTGTGCTCGTCGGAATGGCCATGTGGGGCAAGTGTTGGTAGTGTAATGTGAATGGGTTCTGTGTTGGGAGTGATGATGGTATTTGACAGTGTGACAATTGATCTCATCAACACATTCACCTCTCGGATATATCAATCAAGCTGGTTCTTACCAACAGACAGCCAAAGAGTTTCTTGCGGCGTCTTCCGCCAAATGTCGGCTCATCCGTTGAGGACAATGTAGCAGCACCATGATTCGATCAGTTGGGCTCTATCATCAGTAAGCTACTTAGCGCCGAGTCCACCCCCACTCCCGAGTCTCAACCGCCTTTGGCTATCGCTATCTCGGCGATTCGGCTTATGACTCGACCTAAATCTTAAGTTAGCCTACTTTTATCGACATACACGCGGGGCTTGGCAAGGTATAATCAAGGATGGGGTCATGCTGCAGATCACGACCTCCCTCTCCCGTCCAGTACAGAAAAAGACTCGTGCTATTGTCGCAACGACAAGACTTTAGTGGCTTACTGCATAACCCTCTGCCAGACTAGTACAATGGCGCCTGGTTCAATTGATCCGGAGCCTCTGCCTTGGCAGTCTACAGTTGAGCGTAAGAAACAACAACAGCGTGACATTTTGTCCAAGGCTGCATTGGAACTTGAGAATAACCAAGACTTACAACATATCGATGTCAATCAGCTTGCCGACACAGCCCAAACTTTAAGCCTTATATCCAGCGGGCAGCTGACATGCAAAATCGTTGTGCAAAGGTTGATTGGACGGTAAGTGATTAATGATCGAACAAGTGCTGTGACATTAATTAATCAATTTCACCATAGAGCGATCCAAGTTCATCAAGAGGTGCGTGTTTCTTACGTGACGAATTAATAGGCACTACTTTTCTGACGACGATCGATTTCATATAGACCAACTGGTAAGAATGATGTACCCTATGAAGCTAGACATCAAATGCTAAATTGACTCTAGTTTAACTGAAGTTGCTTTCGAAGATGCGTTGCAACAGGCTCAAGAGCTTGACGCTTACATGGCCAGCAACAAGAAGCCAATCGGGCCTCTACATGGCTTGGTGGTCACCCTCAAGGACCAATTCAACATTAGGGGATATGATAGTACTCTAGGCTACGTTGGGAGGTCCTTCAGCCCAGCTACCGACGACGCCGTACTGGTTAAGATGCTCAAATTACTGGGGGCTATTGTTCTTGCCAAGTCAAACTTGCCTCAGAGTATCATGGTGAGCTACTGATCTTATTGCATCCTGGCAAACACCTTGGCTCACTGGCATTCAGTGGTGCGAGACAGAGAATCCACTCTGGGGATTGACCACCAATCCCATGAACAAAGATTACACACCAGGTGGCTCTACAGGCGGAGAGGCTGTCCTGATTTCTTGCGGTGCCTCTATGATTGGATGGGGCACGGATATTGGTGGAAGCATTCGCATTCCGAGCCACATGATGGGCTTATATGGCTTGAAGCCAAGTGTGAGTTGTTGCTGGTCTTGAAGCCACTATCATCCCGCTGATTTGTTACCAGAGCACAAGGCTACCTTACCAAGGTGTCCCAGTCTCGACAGAGGGACAGGAACATGTTCCATCTTCGATTGGTCCGATGGCACGAGACTTGGGCATGATCAAGCATGCCATGCATAGCTTGATTGAGTCAAGGCCATGGGAATATGACGCACGCTGTGCACCGCTTCCTTGGCGAGGCCATTTATACGAAGAAATGCACAGTCGCCCACTTACTATCGGTGTTCTGATGGACGACGGAGTTGTTCGTCCTCATCCGCCGATAACTCGAGTCTTGCAAGATGCAGTCGAAGCTTTAAGACGAGAGGGACACGAGATTGTGGAGTGGAACACTGAGCTCCACGAGCAGTGTATAAGAACTATGGTGATACTCCCGGCGTACAACTCGCGATCTAGTTGACTGACTTGCAACAGGATATGTTTTATACCGCTGATGGTGGTGAAGATATCCGCCAAGATATATCGAGAGCCGGAGAACCGTTCATCCCTCACGTCAAGCGGCTTGTGAATAAAGGTCAAGCAATTTCGGTGTACGAATATTGGAAGCTCAACAAGAAGAAGTGGGATCTTCAGCAAGGGTACTTGGAGAAGTGGAACTCGATCCAGTCTGCCACTGGCAAAAGGGCTGACATACTTCTCATGCCCGTTATGCCGCATACCGCTGTTAGACATGGTGGATGCGGTTGGGTTGGGTATACAAAAGTCTGGAACGTTCTTGACTATACCGCGATGGTGATACCTGGCGGGACGGTACAGTCGGGGGATGTCGACTTACCGTTCGAGTACCCTGCTAGAGGACCTGAGGATGAATGGAACCAGGGGCTCTGGAAAAAAGACAAAGGCGAGATGGCTGCGATGAAGCTCCCAGTCGGGCTGCAGATCGTCGGACGGAAACTTGAAGAGGAGAAAGTGCTTGGGGCCGCTGAGGTAATCGATCGCGTTGTGAAAGACATATTGCCTAGTTAAGTAGCCCATCCCCCGTAACGTACATAAGGAGCCCAGTCTGCTTTAATTAAGCACTTAACGGTAGACGCTTTTGGTCTTTTAACCGACTGTCTCGGTCATCTTGCGGTTGATCTTTGCCTTGTGACCTCTTTCCATCTAGTGTAAAGTCTCCGTCAGAAGAAATATTAGACACAGAAGAGGCTGCAACTATTGATACTTAAGGAACCCATGGATCCTGAAGCTGGATGCAAGCAGCATGCAGACCCGCACACACAGAGATGTCAGTCCTAAACTAAATAAAGATATTTTAAACTTGTCCTGAATTACTTAAATCTTTTTCGTATTTAGGATTGAGATCTTAACCCTCCCTTTCCTCTTCTAGCCACAGTATATTTACTGAAAAAGTGTTATACCAAAGGAGGAGGATGGGAAATTCGCCGATTCATGGGGGCTTCCAGTTGAGGTACGCCATGCTAGGGTATTTGCCATATGACTCCCAATTAAATGCTTTTTCGGCGGCTAATCCTGACATAACCAAGGCTAACACCAGCGAGTTATCGAAGCATTCTCCATCGGTAGCGTTCCTCTTCCCATTAATAGACCCTTTTATCATCCAAGGCCATGACTCTAGGCCACCCGGTATGAATCGTGGTATCAACCCAAGTTGAGCTTGGTCCCTCAATTAGTTCATCTCCCCCGCCAAGAGAGCTAACAATATCAGGCAAATCTTTATTAAATAAAGATAGTCCGTTTCGAAATCCCAGCGTTGACTTGACAGGGTCAGGCTGGGGGCCAAAGATAGCAATTTCCCGTTGATTTTGGGCGTTGATAAAGTCAATGGCTGTATGCAGAGGCACCTGGACTGCTGTATCCGATACAACCTTCGTAATATGGTGACTGATGGATTTGAAGTTCAGCTGTTGGCTTAGCCCGCTGTCTTCACCTGTGAGGGTAATGAGAACTGGCAACTTTCCCACGTCTGTCACACAAATGTTGAAGTTGTCTTCTAGAAGAATGATTGCTACTGCCTTGAACAGTGATTGTAGGATCAAAAAATCTTGATCTCGGAAGTGTGGACCCCGAGATGAGGACGGTGGAGGAATAGTCACGACCTCTCGTTGGTATGTCGCTACTTGGTCGCAGATTCTCTCATGTAAGTCGTTTTGAGCGTGACCAGTGATACCGTAGATATGTCAGGAGGAGGCCTGCAAGGGTAAAATAGCTTTGCAATAAACTGGTGGTACTCGATATCATTCCGGTATGGTCGATACCATTTTTTGTACAGCCAGTTATGCAAAGCGCAGTGGAGTAATAAGCAACCCTTGGCGCCAGGCACAATATATATCGGCACGGTCTTGTTGCAACAAGCCTCCAAGTGTCTTGGCGATATATCCTTGACCTTTGTCTGATCACTTGAAGAGCAGACGTCGGTGGGGAGTGGGCAGGGTTGGAGGATGCGTGTGACGGACTCCATATAGAGATCTCTTCGATGGTATGTCTCCATCTGACACGCATCTCGGATAAGATTTCGTGTCGGGGTAGCGGCGCCCTTTCCTTGATGCTTTGACAGACGTACATTCTGTGGGTCGAGGTATCTTGCCTCAAGAGGTGATCTGGCAGCAGAAGGGTGATGTCAGATTGCAACTCTTCTTCTCCGGCTGATACAAAATTGATAAGAATGATGTATGCGAGCTCGAGCGAGATTTTAGTAGTGAAATTTTAGAGAGACAAGAAGCAGGCTTTATATAGTGCTAAAAGCCTAAAAGATAGAGTGGCGCGTTGAAAGTCAACTCAAAGTAACTTCCAAAGTGTGAGTCAGGCCTTGAACCTTGCCTTGGAACTCAACCCCTTGGAACTCAATCCCTTGGAACCCATTGAATCGCTACCTGTAAGCAACAAAGTTTGAGCACATTCTTAGTCTTTTCTTCGAGCTACTTGCTTTAGAACATGGCTGGTGTGAGTTTAGGGTTGCATAAAGTAGTTAGTAAATAGTTCAGTATACTAAATTTACGCACTTCCCATTCCAACTCTGAAAGTCTCCTTGGATAAGCTCTTCAAACATCCATCTTGCCAGGTCCATCCTGCTGATAGTATATCCAACCCTTATACCGGTTTCTTGCTCATCACTCTTCCTCAAAATATCGTCTTCCCGAATCCACCCAACACGCAATTTCTTGGTCCCTTTCATGTCCCCATCTGTCAGCAGTGGAGGTCGAAGCATTACATATCCACCAAAACCAGATTGCTTCTTCGTCGCAGCCTCACGAGTAACACGCTCAAGAGCAGCAGTGTCGGTCTGAGCCTCTTTCAATAACCACCAGTAGAGTGGTATGAGGCTAAGTGGTTGATCACGACGAGAGCCATGTCCAGTTGATGAGATTGGAGCGTAGATGGGTGAATTTGAGATGCTGTTGGTAGAAACAAGGTCTTTTAAAGCCTGCATCACCGCAACTGCAGAGTCGCCAGTGATAGCGGCATCATCCATAGCAATCGGGTGAAACGGATTGAAGCGGAATTTCCAAGTGCTTGTGATACCACTGAAAATGATCTCGGGGTCGTTGAGAAGAAGACTGCGGACTGTGGAAACATCACGGGATGATCCTGTGACAACGATGAGTTGTGACTGTTGGATCGATTCAGATACGCCAAGATCCAAGAGAGTCTTTGTCAATTTGGAGTGATCTCGAACAACTATGTGCGAAGGATTAGCTTGGACGCTGAGAGTATGGACACTTTGAACTCACGAGCAGCTGCTTTATGGCCATCGAGTAATGTCCAAGCTAGCACATGCCGCAAAGTAGCGCCGCACGCTCCGATGAATGCCGCTTTGACCGCCATGATGTGATGCTTGGCTTCAGTAATTACATAAAGATATAAAAAGTGATTTGTACAGATGAGGTGTTGCATACTTTTGCTACAGTTACTGGTGTTCTTATATTTTACAACCATCGGTCTGATCATCAGTTCATCATGCGGACTTGTTGCGGAGTCGGCATCGGGACAACTACAGGATGGAAAGTGGCTTGCCAAGTCCGCCTATGTCACTGGCCCCATTTCACCTCGTGAACCCGCGGAAGCCGAGATGGGTATCAAAATTCGCAGAAGAAGAAAAACATATGCTACAGAAATAAGCCTTCCAGTCCAATGCGGGATTAGATCTTGAAAGTGTTGAGAGTTGTCAGCGCAGAGACTCATTTAAATGCTGAGGATCATGGATAATAGTATTTAGAGGTCATGATTGGTAATATTTATTACTCGACTTGATTCCCTGTAAGGACATGACTAGCAGCCCAATCGCTTGTGATTTCATTGCTTCTACGCCGACCCGTGAAACTTCTTCATCACTTCCTCGTGACTAGCCGGCATAAGGGCGCCTTCTGGTGCAGGATTCTTGCTCTTGAAGTAATCGCTCATCTGGTAAATGTCAGCAATATGAACTTCAGCAAACGTACTTGGGATGAGTGGAAACTGACCTCTCCCATGGTGACCCACTCGACACCTTCATGTTTGTTGATGTGCTCGATGATGCGTTCGTGCATCAGAAGAACGTGGGGTCTACCTGATACATCGGGATGGATAGTCATTGGGAAGATGAATTCGTCTGTAGCGTGTCAGTCGACCGAAAGATTCACTCCGTCAAGCTCGGTGGTTCACTGACCATATTCTCGGTAGAAGTAGTCGAAGTGATCTTTCCAGATGTCTTCAACATCTCTGTATCTCCTGTCAGTTCGAGCAAAAGCTTGGCTTCTGGAAAGACTTGCCTCGGGTTGACCCATCCATGTGAGTTTGGAGAGTTCTTGATAAACATCATGGGCGGTAGATCGTCTATATACCAAGAGCCAGGTATTTCGACCATGCCGGTCTCTTTGCCTTTTGTCAGGGGTTTCATCCACTCCTCGGCCTTCTTGGTGTAATCAATCTTGGTCCATGAGTCGCCTGTCCGCAGCCAATATGCCTGACAGTCGTGATGAGACATTGAGTGGTCATACTCGATTCCATAGCTAAGCATCAACTCGGTTCCTTCTTCACTTGTCTCCCACCAAGGTGCCACGCTTCCCTTGGGTGGCTTCCCACAGAAGTCGGTAAGTAACTTCCATGTCTTGTGCAAAACGTCCTTTTGCTGCTCGAAAGTCATGTCCACGGGGTTTTCGTGGCTGTAGCCATGTAACTGCTGTCGCTTAGTGGAAAGCCGATAATCGGTGCGATACCTGACTTACACCTATCTCATGTCCAGCATCTCGGACCATAGCACACTCTTCTGGGAATGTTTCCAGGCTGTGTCCAGGGATGAACCATGAGGCTTTGATGTTGTACTTCTCAAAAAGCTTCAACAGGCGTCGGGTGCCGATTGTTCCCGCCCAGAGACCTGTTCCCCAGAAGTTTAGCAGTGGAAACATGAAGGACATTGTTTTACCGACCTCTGCTAATGTCGCTTGTGCTGTCTTCGCCTCCGTATGATCCCAGCCAACCGGCCACGGCATCGATATCCACTCCGTAGCTAGGAGGACCCTGGTTAGCGAAATATTCATTACGGAGTAGTTGAATGCAATCCTTACCAGACCAAAACCTTCTTTTTGCCCATTTTGTTCAAGTGATCTTTTGTAAAACAAATATAAGATGCCTCAGAAATGCACTGTTGACGTTAACTCTTTACGACTCGGTCAGGTCCATCGCCATATAACTTGAGCTCAGAGATACTCCCGAAACGCGGGGTTCCTGTGTTAGAGCACTTGGGAGATGGGACATACCCCCACTTACCCCCCCTAATCGCTATCAGATTAGTTCCTGTTGGCGGTATCAGGCGTTATCACAAGTGGAGTCTGCAAAACCAAGCCGTTGCAACCCCAACCCCCATCCTTGAACTCAGTTTCTGGTACGAGACTGCGAGTCGAAACGGATAGCAGCCCGTCGTATGATGGCCTGCCAGACTTTGGAACTCTATCGTGGAAAGACACCCATCCAGTCTCGTGATTCACCAACTACAAAGGCAATTTGACATGTAGGTGGGTTTCTTACACTGAACATCGCAGGCGTCAAATTGTTGCAGCTTGTTTCACTTTCAGATTCCTCTAATATCAACCAATTATATCGTATCACTTGCCCGAAATGTCAAAGGTCAGCTACTTCGGACCAATATCTTCCCATATTTTATGCTCACCCTGTTTACCAGTTCTCACTAGCTGGCCGCTTAGCTGTTGTTACTGGGGGAGGTAGAGGCTGCGGTTTTGCGTTTGCCCAGGGGTTGGCTGAGGCCGGTGCCGACGTTGCCATATTCGACGTGATTGAGCCCTCTGCTCCTGAGGTCGAACAGCTGATTTCCAGCTACGGGGTCCAGATCAAATCCTACATTGTGGATGTAACCACGTTGTCGAGTCTAAGACAAGGTTTCACCGCTGTGGCTTCAGACTTCAATAACAGACTAGACATCCTGGTCGCCTGCGCAGGGGTCAACAAGAATGTGCATTTTCTCGACACGGAAGAGGAAGACTTTGACAAGTTGTTTGCCGTCAATGCCAAAGGCGTTTACTTCTCTACAAAGCTGGCAGCTCAGGCCATGATCGAAAACAAGACCAAATGCGGAAGCATTATTCTCGTGGCCAGCATTGCTTCGCATATGGCTATTCGGTCTCAGAGGTCAACAGCCTACTGCGGTACCAAGGGTGCAGTGAGAGCAATGGTAGCACCAATTGCTGCCGAGCTTCAAGAACATAGCATCCGAGTAAACTCAATCAGCCCCGGCTATGTCAAGACAGCCATGACAGCGCCATTCCCGGACTTGATCGAGGGATGGAAGGACGAGATTATGAACCGTCGCGTCGCGGAACCTGACGACATCAAGGGGGCCTGTGTCTTCTTGGCTAGTGATGCGAGCGCGTGAGTCATGGCCGCCGTCTTTTGAACTTTCAGTTATACTGACCAATCACCAGGTATTGCACGGGCTCCGATATTCTTGTCGATGGAGGTGTCACAAAGTGGTAGTGTCGTTATCCCTACCTGCTAGAAATCGTATAGGGAAGAGCAAAGAAATACAAAACTCTATTGTTATTAGCCAGCACTTGAGCGTTTGAGGCATGTAGTTCGTGGCGCACTGCGGCCACCGTTTCAACTGTTTTAGACCAGTCTCCTGGATATGAGTTCCGATGTAGCCGTGTGACAAGCCCTGTAAACCTTGCATGCTCGACATGACCTGAGGATTTGACATCGTTGGCATGCCGGCCAGGAGCCAAATAATAGTCTTTTGATATGACAAAAGTGCTGAATATCCTTACAACAGTTTAACAAATATTTAAAATGCCCTTTTCATATTGACTTTGGTCCCGTCGCGATCTTGTTACATTTATCAAAACAGACTAAGAGGTGGCCTGTTCTTAGCTTACCTAGTTCGCGCACCAGGTTCAGACGATGCTACCATATATATTTGCCTTGTCAGGGACACCGATTAGTCCTAACCCAGCCGTAAAGTTTAAATAATCCAAGTAAAGTATAATTACGAGTTTAAGATGATAGCCTCTTATCCAAGGTAAAGGACTAGCCTCAGTATCGCATGACATGTACTCGGAATCGTTTGCTAGAGACACTGAGCAGGATGAAATTCTTGCAATTTGTATTTAAATATTAACCTCGCCGCATAACTATCTTCCAATCCTCACAATTATACCCTCTTCACATTCTCTCGTTAATCCTCAACTTATCAATCATTATGCGTACTGTTGTTGTACTCGCTCTCCTTGCACCACTCGCGACGTGCGCCACCACCACAATATGGAACATTACAGGTTCATGCGCTAACAGCGATATTGGCCTTGTCTGCGTGGTTACTAAAAGTGTAGCTGATCCAAACACAGTCTGCAAAGGGAAGGCTGGGACGTATGCAGGAGATGGGATCAATGGGATGTCAAGCTGTACTGGCCTTGGTTCCTCTTGTACTTATGTTTGGAGATGCTAAGCATTGTTCCTCGTCATCAAAGTGGTAAGTCTCGAGTTGAATACCTTGCTACACGTACTGAATATTTTTAGTTAACACTCCCGCAAGCACATATAACGATGGAAAAATAAGGGAGGCATAGGATATATAGTTTAAATCTCAGTAAATACCTAGCTGAGGGGCCCTGCCTTATTCACCGCTCGACTGGAAGCTATATGGTCTTGGGTTGTCTTTCTGTATAGTCATCAATCAGGGTTAAACCACTTTATCTCTTGCTCTCCGTACCATAATGCTTCCCTCGATTACACAAAGAACCTCCAACGCGGATCTTGCTCACCATCAGTGATCTCGGAAGTAGCAACGTCCTCAGCCTTTATATCAACGCCTTGTGCCTCGTTCTTCATACGGTTCTGCTTCCTCATCCAGAATCCCAAACCTAATGTGAAAACGATGCAGGTGACGTTGCAAGCAGCTGTGCCAATCAGGGTAGGTGCATAGCGAGGTGCATAAGTTGTTCTGAACGTCCCAGCGGATAGAATGCCACCAAGGTTACCGAGACCTACGAGTAGACCAGTCGTGGCCGCTCGGGAATTCTCACTGAGATTGTTGTTGTTGTGCCAGCTATGAACTAGACAACTCGGGATATATGCCCCAGCACACAGCATAAAACAGGCGAAGTAGGCCACTCCAATGTGCGCTTCAGCATCAATGATGGCGAGGATGAGTAAGCCAACGAGGCTTGTGCACAGACTGCCAACGATATGCAGTGTTCTTTCTCTGTTACGGTCAGAGCTCCAGGTAACTGCGAGAAGAACCAAGAATCCTGCAACATTGGGAGGTACCGTCAGAAGGTTTGTGATAACCGTGCTATATCCCAAACGACGGATAATGAGCGGCAGGAAATTGGAGGTAGTGGAGAAGGCGACGGGGTATGTCAGACTGATGACACACCACACTGCGAATTTCCAGCTGTTCCAGCTCTTGAAGCATTCTTTGAGATTGAACTCTTCTCCAACAGCTCCACTACCGTCACGGAGAGCTCTTTGCTTTGCAACGTGCTTCTCTTCTTCTGTTAAGAACCAGGCACTTTGCGGGTCGGCAGGGAGCCACCAGAAGGCTACAATTCCCAACAGCACAGTCATTGTACCTGAGTCCCCTGGATTAGCAAGACATGTTTCAAATTCGCTTTAGTACCTTTTAACTTACCTTCAATTATAAACAACCACATCCATCCATGAACGTGAGAGACCTTGATCTGGAAGACGCCAAACGAGATGAGACCCGAGAAAGCACTAGCAAGCAGCGCACTACCGAAAAAGATGGCAATCCTAAAGCCAAGTTCGCCACGCTGGTAAAAGAGAGTCAAATAAAAGACAGCACCAGCAAAGAAACCGGCTTCGAAAGCACTGTGAGCTGTCAGTACAATTTCATAAGGATCCCAGGAATTTGACAGAACTTACCCCAGCAGAAGGCGGATGGCCAGCATGCCTCCAAAGTTCTTACAGGCGGCTTGCAATAACGCCATGGAACCCCAGCCGACCATGAGGGACGGTAGCATGATTCTACCAGAAAACTTCTTCAGAAGCAGGTTAAGTGGGAGATCACAGAGACCGTTTGGGACGTAAAAGAGGAGGATTAAAAGTGAGAACTCTTGGCCCTTGAAGTTGAGATCTTTGCTCATTCCATCTGTCTCGGCGTTTCCCAGGTTACTCTGTTTTCGTTAGAAAAGCCACTGGTGTCTCAGTCAAGACTTACTCTATCAACAGCATTGAAAAAGTACATGATGCTCAGATATGACAGGAGCCATGCGTCCATCTTGCGCACTGTGTAGTGTTAGCACGGGGCATGTCGCTGGTCTTTTTCGTTTGGCGGGTAACTGACAGTAAGATCGCTCAGCAGCTGTATCGACAACAATCTGGGAACCTGTTTCCTGGTCAAAGGCCAGAGACTCAAGCTGCTTATTCTTATCGTCAGAAGCCATTGTGATAATGTTGCTTTCGGTCACAGCCTAATAGTTCTTGTCTAAGACTGAAACTTTTGGTTGCCAGCGACACCTCTTATTTATCATTGTTTCGTGTTGCCCTTGGTCTAATCAGTTTACTAGCAGTATCAATATGGTATCTGTAACCGAGACCAGGATCCGCAAGCCAATGGTCTTTAATCTCTGAGGGGAAACAAGACTACCTTAGCCATTCCGTTAGAAGTGGGCTTTGTATTCGTCCTTCGTAACCGGTGTTACCAGTACATCCACCTCAATTGGCTAATATGGCTTCTTCTCGTACCATCTACTTGATATGCTACAGTAACTTGCCATCAAAAATGGGGGCTCCTGGCGTAGGATCGTCGCATCCGACAGCTTTATCTAAGTGGGGAATAACATGGGAGATAATCAAGACCCGTCCCAACAGTTGTTTTACCCCCGCCTTATCCCCAGCCCACTACCCGCGTATCTATCCGGGAAGCTCATCCGCAATGTCTTACGATTGAACTCTTCTGGGTAAGACTCCTGTCCAGTCGGTGCGAGTTCCGTTGATGTTATCGTCTTAAATGTAATTGCAGGTCGATGACGGGCGGAGTGAAACCCATCACAATTTGTTTAATTAACAGGCTCCTCATTATCTATTGTGAGTCCAAAACAATGAACTAGGTTACGTATGAGGCGGTTTAAGTGAATGGCGAAATGTCCCGGCGTGTATCGATAGACGGAGTCACGACTCATGAAATCCTGGATTTTCTGTTGCTGAAAGTGAGTTCCCACTTAAGGGCAAGGGATTAAATACTGAGGAGATGGCTCAAGCAGATCAGGCAACCCCAAGCAAAACCCTTTTTGCCCAAGAGTTTATTATTTTAACCCCCTTGTAATTCGTATTAGACCAGAGGAACCGGAAAAGCCTTTGATCGAATAGTCAAGACATAGAACAATATATAAGTAGTAATGCTACAATAATACATCAAGCTGCAACCTGCTGGAGAGGTGTGCTTTCCACAGAACTCTCAGCCTTCTTCTCCAGGCCCTGCTTGTATAGCTGAGCTCTTCCGTATGACTCCGCATAGGATGCTGACACGACCTCCTCAACAGTAGCTGGCTTGAACTTGGCCTCCTCCCCAGGTGCTTTGCAGGTTGGGATACAGTCAACAACGTAATCGGGGTTGCCGGATACGAAGACTGGGATGGAGTATCTCTCTTTACCAGTCTTGTTGATAACGCGGTGGACGTTGCTCTTGTACTTCTCGTTTGTCCAACGGGCCATCAGATTGCCCAGGTTGACAACGAATGCCCCCTTGGTTGGTTGAACCTAATCGAGGTTGTCAGCTTTCCTCTTACTGTAGCGAATGGTAATAATACTTACATCAATCCAGGTATTGTTCTTCTGATCCCAAACTTGCAGCCCATCGACATCATCCTGAAGAAGCATTGTGATCGCGCCGAAATCAGTATGAGCTCCAATACCTCGAGTAAGCTTGTCGTCAGCATCCTTAGGTTGAGAAGGATAGTGTAGGAGCCTCATAGTAGCAACAGCACCATCCAGGAAGGTACTGAAGTAGTCCTCCTTCAGATCAAGGGAGAGTGCTAGCACGCGCATAAGATCAGAGGCAAGTCTCAATGTTGACCTATAGTAATCCATGGTCTGGTACTTAAAGTCCTCCAAATCGTCTCCCAAAGCTTCGGGCCACTGGTTAGGGCCACTGTTGAGTTTCTTGTTGACGAAATAGGGGTGAGACTTGGGGATTTCATCGCCGATGTAAAAGCCCTCTTTGAGTTCGGGCTGAGTACCCTCCTCAAGGATCTGTGACCTCAACATCTCATAACCACGGTTCCAAGTGTTGTTGTTTTTAGAGACCTTTTCCTTCTCCTCCAGGGGGAGGTTGAAGAGCTTCTTGGCGCACTGTAGGGCTTTTGCTTGCTTGTCTACAGGAACAGAATGTCCTAGGATCTGGAAAAAGCCATTATATAAACAGCTTTCGCGCACCTGGTCTACAACCTTCTTCTTCTCCGCTGGGTCTTCTGAGTAGAATCCTATATCATTTAGACCGAGATCTAACAAGAGTTGGCGGTTGTTGCTTACCAGAGAAGTCAATGATAGGAATCTCAAGCTTCGCCATAATGTATTGTAGCTTCGGGTTGATTGCAATCTCGATTGATGAGTCTATCTGTCGAGCAATGTAGTAGAGTAATGAATAAATGATGCCGGTTATGACTGCTTAAAGACTAGATACGTCTATATTAATAGCGTTGAGGTGAAGATAACCCACTCTGGGAGCGAAGCCTTTGGCTCCAAGCTAGGTACTTGCTTACTGTTGATGATCTGGAATTCGGAGACCTCCGGGATCACCCCCAACTTTGCATTGTCAGCATAACTTGCATTAAACTTAGATAGGCTTGAATGCGGGGTTTTTGAGCTGTACCCACCCTTGACTCTCAAAAGTGGGCGCGCTATGATAAGGGCTGCTGGACTGCCAGGATACGGATTCCCGGCAATAATTGGAATTTGCCTGCTGGAGCAATGAGGGGGTTACTGAATTCAGGGCACCAAGCTTGTCGGTCCACCGTGAAGCAGGACATCAATAGATGAGGCTGTGTTCAATGTTGGACCTTAACTTAGTAAGGTTTTCGCCATGAACCAGAGTACTGTATCCCAAAGCTCAATCTTACAAGTAACAGTTATAATGACGGCAAAGACTAAATTGAGCCACTGAGTCTTATTACTTATTAGTTATCTACGTTAAAACACCGAGGTTGTAAGTCGAAACACAGTGTGTATATTATTATACTACTATTATGTTATATTATTAAGAAAGTATAACTGAATTTATAAAAGTAAATAAGTCTAGGGTATCTTATGTTTTATTTTTTATCGCGACTTAACCTACTCTATACTAGGTTAGTTACAGAGTAGTAATAAAACACATATATAAGCTATTATACCAGACAGTTAAAACCGTAATGTAAAAAAGTGTAGAGATATAACTTGCTTCTTTTAGAACAGTAGATTTAGCTATATGTGACGTCTATATTGAACATCTAATGCGGCTTTAGATATTAGCCAAAAAATAAAATGCCATTTCAGGACAGACGCTGCGCTCCGGTAGATCGGTTAAATTGACCACGCGGGGCGGGCATTCCTCTAACAGGTACGCAAGCCTTGTCAGCAAGGCACAGCCGTACTTCGGCTGGGCCCACGGTCCAATTAAATACTGTCGCCAAATGGCGATGCGCTGGCATTAACTGCACAGCCAAGGCGAAGGAAGACAAAGAAGCAAGGAAATGCTGGAAATGAGATCCTTTTTCTCCTTAGAACAATGAAACTAAACCTCCTTCTGGATGGATGGATCGCTGGACAAATTACAGGCTTGTTGCTGGGCCCACTGGTTGCATGATCGACAAGGCTAAACTCTTTCCAGTATCAACGCGCCGCTCTCAGCCTTACAACAAGTATGATGTCAAGTTGCTTGGCGACGATATGTACGGCAATGTTAAGAATCCAATCTGTATTTAAGAGTTCGAGACTTGCCCAAGAATATGAGATTATCCACAAGCCATTGAAACTCACAGATATCACTCAGCATGCGTTTTGAATCCTTGGCTTGTATGGGCCTGGCTGGCTCTGCAACAGCCAGCGTCATCCTCTCAAATGATGTTCCTCTTACTGGTCCCTCTTTTCTCCCTAACTTCGACATTTCCAAGACAGATTTTCTCAATGAAGCCAAGGAAAAGTTCCCATCTTTGGTGGAAGAACTGTTCGATACCAAGATCCTGAACAAAACAGACCTTATTTTTGCTGTTGATGTCTTTTCAGCCTCGACCAATGATTCGCTGTACAGCTACTTCCATATCGGCGATACCTACAAAGATACTCTCACAAAGGGAAACCTGACTGAGGATACAATCTTCAGAACAGGCAGTGTCACAAAAGTCTTCACTGTGTATGCTATTATTGCTAAGGCTGGTATTGAGGCATTGAGCTATCCGGTGTCCATTTTCCTGCCCGAGCTCTTGGGTAATTCCTCTAGCAACCCGCTGGAGAGAATAGAATGGAGTGAGATCACTGTGGGGGCACTTGCTTCACATCAGGCTGGCACCAGCGGCCCGGGACGTACGTCAACGATGCCACCTTAGGCGGTCCACTGCATGCTGACTAAAATTATAGAATACCTTAAGCCGGGCTTCGACGGGAACGATCGCAAGGGTGAGTATGATACCATCGCGTATATGAAACTTACTTACAAGACCAGCGTTTCTTGAATTTATGCGGGATACACAGGTCCCCACGATGGGCCCTTGGCGAAGTGCACTATACTCGGATGCTGGCTTTGGAGTTCTGACTCTGATCCTTGAGCGACTCACAGGCCAAGAGTACAAGGACGCCATTGAAGATATCATCTTTAAACCGCTTGGAATGAACTCTTCCTCTGCAGTGGTCCCTAATGGCACAGACGTGGATGCCGTAGCGCGGACTGGGCTCGTATCATGGGGCACCGATGTCCCTATTGTGGCTGGGTAAGTCAAGCTTCTGGACGTGCCGTTGCGTTGGTAGAATAAACTGACGGCAAAAAGATCTGGTGGCATATATTCCTCTGCCAAAGACCTCCGACTTGCAGGACTCTCTATCCTCAACTCTGACCTCCTCTCATCTTCCACTACTCGCGAGTGGATGAAACCTCGAAGCAGCACCGGCACCCTTGTCGAGCTTGTCGGAGCACCCTGGGAAATCACACGTCTCACCCTGCCCACTGGCCCTGGCTCGAACCGCACCCGTGTCTCTGACCTATACCTCAAGGCTGGCGGTACAAATGATTATACCTGCTTCATCGCCCTTTCTCCAGACCATGGTATTGGCTTCTCAATTCTGATTGCTGGAGAAACCGCCACCCCTGCGCGTTGGCCGCTCCGCGATGTTACAGGAACAACCTTCATCACAGCAGCTGAGTATGCCGCGGCAGAAAGTGCCGAAAAGAACCTCACTGGTACATTCGTCGTCAAAGGCTCCGAGACAACAAACATGACCATCGTAGTCACGAAAGGAGAGCCTGGATTGAAGTTGAAGTCTTGGTACGTCACAGGAAAAGACGTAGTCGAGGATACTTCGTCGCGCCTCTATCCAATGGGTCTCTACTCCAATTCTCGCTCTCTGGCCGCACAATACAACATCAAGGGTAAGTTTTCTGCAGCTTTCCGCGTGGTCACTGGACTTGCCCCTCCGGCACCTCGTGCTGCTGTTGAGGGCGGAAAAGGAGGATTGTTTGACCATAGTCAGGCTTGGATGAATATCGGAGCTTCTGGGACGGCCGATGAGCTCATCTTCAATATGGAGGATGCAAGAGTCGTTAGCATCATCAGTCCCTACGATGGGACCGAATTTGTTCGAGCAGACTAGTGGCGACGGAGTTGTATGTTCTATCTGTCGAATTATAATGCGGCAGAATAATTAATGTTTCTTCTTATTAATAACGTTCTTGGCTGAATACCCGTTTTGCGCTTCGTTAAGAGGAGATGACTTGTCCTGCAGTTACATCCAACCTGTGACCACATTCTAACTTCGGTTAGTACCCCTCGTATTGAAGATTACTAAAGATCTTCAATTGGCCACCCGCTTTGAGCTTGGGCAGTGCGGCTGAAAGCTTTAGCTGAAAATCCTTATGAGGCATTTATATCGAAGCTCTTGTCAAGATGATCAGCTTGTTTAGTAAAGGTCATCTAAAGTATCATAAACTTCATGCAATAGAACCACAAAATGTCGGTCTCCATGGTGCCTGCAATTGAGTCTCCCAAAGATCGAATCAGCGCGGCAGCAGCTGAAGGAGAGCGACTACTGTCGGTTATAGCTGCCACTGAGGATACTGCAGCCACTCTAACCCAGGTCAAACTTGACCTTGCTGCACTCAAAAACATATGGTATGATGCAGACTCGTTATATAGCGAATTATCCGCTCGCCTTGAAACAGAACAGAAGGAATTTGAAGATCTGCGAGACAGCCACATCAAGAAATTCTTTGCCGGCTCACAGTATAAGAAGAAGCTCACCAAGGAAGAGAATGACGTGATAGAGCTGCTGGAGTGGCAGGCTAAGGCGGACAAAACGCGCAAAGAGCTCAACGCCAAGCTGGATGGCATGAAGGAGCGGAGGCAGAAGTTAGAACACATGATCGAACAACGTGTGCAAGCCTTGAATGAACTCGATAACCTTTATGCGGTTGTCTTTGACGGGCCTTCACCAGACAATGCTGAAGAAGATATGCTCGAGGCAGAGATGGAAGCAGCTCAACAGGTAATGACTAAAATTATTCCCCCCCGTTTTCTTTAAGGCACAACACTGAGATTCTCAAGATATTTGATCCCATACAGAACCGCTATAGCCAAGTGGCTTCAGTGGTTAACTATATCACAATGGCTCGCTCACGCGTCACTTTCGCCGCCGGAAGCGCAGCAAAGGCGCTCAAGACCTCCGAATCGGATATTTTTGACCTGAAACCCGGGGCTGGAATAAGAGCTAATCAACACTTCAACTCCGCCGTTGCTGATAGGAAAGAGCGTGAAGAGTTGGGCTTGGCCCGGCTTAGTCTGGCCGAGGCGTCACAATTCCTCGCCCTGGCTCACGGGCTCGATCCCGAAGTCGGCGGGTTTATCATGCCCAAGGTTGCAGACGGCAAAAGCGCTGTTGGCAGACTTGATGACTGGATCAACACACCCGTGACTGACTATTTGTTCCATCGGGAGATCAAAGCAACGGCTGAGGGTATAGCTGCGGCGGGCGCGATTGTAGATGAGGAGCTACGAAAGGCTGAGGAGAAGAAGAGGGTATGGACTGAAAAGAGGGATGCTGCAGGCAAGGAACTGAATCAAGCAAGAGGGAAACTGCAACAGCTACGAGCCCGGATCTTTGAGGACGCTGTCAATGGTCAAGGAAGCTCAGCAGTGCCGTCCTATGAGCAAGCGACAGTAAATGAGCACCCACCACAGTATCGAGAATCAGAACCTTAGGGCTTCTAACACCTAATTGACTACTTTATCTAGTTCTCTCTGGCATTAGTACACCCACATCCGTCTCATAGCTGAATAGCATTACTGTATCTGCAACTATACTTATCAAAGCCTCGATACTTAGCATCCATTCAGGAATGCGTAAATACTCGAATCATTAACCCCAACATAAACGTATTCAGCCCTGCCATCCACATTCAGATCTCCAAACGTGACCATGTTAGAAGTCGACCAGTTTGGTAAATAGTCAAACCCTGAAGCGAGTGGCGCTCCAGGGTTCCACCATACGATAGGGCTCACGGCACCCCAGTCTCCGGACTCCGTACCCCGATTATACCACACGCCCAACCCGCCCGTAGCTTCATCGACAGACATGTAATCATCACGCCCGTTACCGTTCATATCCGCAAAGCGGATATTCTCACGCTTCGAGCCAACCCCTGTAGCAACGATGCCCCATTCCCACCAGCCCCAGTTTCCTGTGTCGCGGCGTCCCTGGCTGATATATAAGGTAGCAGCGCCTTCTTCTGAGAGGCGTATGACGTCGGCTAGACCATCGTAGTTCATGTCGGCAAAGTGTACGCCTATAAGGGGGAGGGAAGATTAGTCGTTGTCCATACAGGGGTTAAAGTTGTAACTGACCTTGACCGTCTCCGATGCCCGTAGCGATCTTCTCGCCCGAGATTGGACCCCAGACAACCTGAGTAGAACCTTCATAGTTGAACCCCCGGTTTCATCAGACTGTCGCAGGCCCAGAGTCCTTGACCCAAATGAACTCGGCACGGCCGTTGCCGTCAAGATCGGCAAACCGAACTTGATATCCCTTGACAGCATTGGCACCCGTATCGGGAGCGTTGCCAGTATTATAACACATGTAAACCTCGCCATCCTCTTGGACGTGGAGGTAGTCGTCTCGCCCGTCACCGTCAATATCAGCCAGGAAAACAACGGGAACCTTTTTCTACAAGTTAGAGCAGCTACTGCTACTGGTGTATTTGAAGGCTGGTTCTATACCCTTGCCATCGAACCAGGAACACTCGCTCGTCTTAGTCGCATCCTCACATTTCAGACAATTCCAAGGGCCACTATCGCCACCACCGGACAGACATTCACCTTCTGAGCAGTGGTCTGCAAATTCTTTGGACTTGCCGTAAGTATTTCCAGGCTCATAGTAGAGTTGATGACACTTCCACTCGCGATTACCTGCACTACGCAGTCCTCCTCCCGATGCAATTGTGCCTTGCGGAAGCCAAGGGGGCACGGTAGGACATTCTGCCTTGTTTCCTGGACGGTCCTCGGCGACTAACTAGGCGGAGAACACAAGTTAGCCACGGCATAATAAATCGTTTTTACCCGCCTTGAAATTGAAAGAGAATTCAAGCAGCTGCTAAAAGAACTTACCAGGGTCTTTGATCCAGCCCTTTTGGAACGCCTAATCGATGCCACCAGCCCAATGTGTCGCCGCCAGAGAGTTCGTAAGTGATCAGCACCATGTCCATGTTCATGAGGAGAATCTTCTTGCCAGCACTCGTGCGAGAGGAAACAAGGGCTGCGACGCCAGCATTATAAGTGTTGTTGCGACCCTGTCTTGCTCTGTCCGTAGCTGGGATAATTGCAGCTACATGAACAGCAGCGTCAGGGCACTCCTTGATGAGATTGTCAACCGGATCGACCAGACGGTTTATAGCACGTGCTGCATCGTTATCATTATAACCAGCATGCAAGAGGACTACGTTGGGGCGCTGGCCAAGAGATAGGTCTGCAAACCCCGATATCTGTGAGATTGTAGCTCCGTTGTGGCCCTCGTTGCCTGGGTCACTCGTCGCGCCGGCCTTGACGGAGCCAACCATATCTACTTTTTGAATTCCATGTTTGGTTAGTTAGTTGTACAAGAAACCCCTGTATCCGGACCTATCAGAGCTTTTGAAGCTGTTGTTGATGGAGTCGCCGAGAGTGAGGACTCAAAGGGCTGGGCGGGGACCGAACCACGAGCTAACGAGGGCATTGTGGACCTTTTCAAATCCAGAACTGTTTAATAAACTATTCATAGTCTTATTACTTAGGATTAATTAAAGTTATTGAAAAAGGTTTTGTTAAAAAGGCTATCTAATAATAACTAATTTAAGAAATAAAAAGTAAAAGTATAGCTAATACTATTATAAGTAAATATAGAGGCTAATCCTGTACATACCTCTATAGACACCCTAATAAATATTAAGGCATCCTGAATAGCTTTAGATTATTGCCCTTAATTACTAATAGTATCAAGCAATCTCTAGCTACAATTATGAACAAGTTGATTGTTAGTAACTGGTTGGGTCTCTGACACTGTGACATTTCCATATGGATCTGTAATAGTGAAAGAATAACTGGAAGCAGTTTGGGCGTTGACAA
This sequence comes from Fusarium pininemorale, assembly GCA_002165215.1. Taxonomy (NCBI): domain Eukaryota; kingdom Fungi; phylum Ascomycota; class Sordariomycetes; order Hypocreales; family Nectriaceae; genus Fusarium; species Fusarium pininemorale. Next base: position 92,017 of record NFZR01000037.1, on the reverse strand, counting down.
GAATGATCCTAAAAGGAATGACAGAACAAGCGTCGGTTTGGAAGGTGGCAGTCGCGTTGGCGTTACCCCTCAAGTCAAGGGCCGAACTACCCTTAGCGACAGAGTTTTGAGGGTTCATATACCCGGAAGCTGCGTCAGGACCTATCCATAATGCCGCACCATCATCAATGTCGGTGAACCAGAACGTATAGACTCCGGTGTAGAAGGGATAAAAATTTCCATAGAAATTGTAGACAGACCATTGATTATCTGGCTCGAGGTTTACTCCATTGAGTACCTGGTTATACTGGACACGATCAAAGCCAGTGACGTTTGTTGTTCCAGATGCGTATGGAGTAAGGCCTTGCTGAACAACCTGAAAGGGCCCTTGACTAAACTCGCCATTTACACCGTTTGATTCACTGTCGGTGTTCATGGGAATGAGTCCAGGTCCCCATGTCCCATCCTCAGACATTTCAGCTGTATAGTAGTCCCATGCAAGTCCGGGCTGGCATGAAGGGGTAGGACATCCAGTAGGGGTATACAAGACGACGGTTGTCGTTCCTCCGCTTGTAGCAGGGAGGGTAGTTGTAGCAAAGGATACCCCTCCTGACGTGAGAGTAGTTTCCATTGGGGTGGCAAAGGTGACAACAGTAGTTGTTCCTCCAGATGGAGCAGGTAGGGTAGTCAAACCTGTAGTGGTCGCTTGGCTGGTAATAGTAGTTAGACCTCCTCCAGGATTAGTTGAGGTGCTTGAAGTCGACGGAACGTCTGTAATAACTACAGTCTCAGTACATGAAAGGCAGTCTGAGGGGACAGGTAGCGTCGTGGTACCAGCTGTTAAGCCAGTAGTTATAACTGTAACAGTTGGCTGAGAGTAGGAACTGGTTGGGACATCTGTAATAATAACGGTCTCGGTACAGGTCAGACAGCCTGAGGGGACAGGCAGAGTAGTTGTTCCAGCTGTTGGGCCAGTAGTTGTAGAAGTGACAGTTGGCTGAGAGTAGGAACTGGTTGGTGCATCTGTGACAACAACGGTCTCAGTACATCTAGGGCAGTCAGAAGGAATAGGTAATGTAGACGTGCCAGAGTCTGGTCCCGTTGTTGTAACTATAATAGTTTGCCGAGAGTAGGAGCTGATTGGAACATCTGTAATAACTACAGTCTCTGTGCAGGTAGGGCAGTTTGAGGGGAAAGGTAGGGTAGTTGTGCCTGCAGTTGGGCCCGTTGTAATAACAGTTGTAATAGGTCGAGAGCCTGTTGGGATATCTGTAATAAGTACTGTTTCAGTGCAGGTCAGGCAGCCTGAGGGAACAGGCAGAGTAGTTATCCCAGCTATCGGACCAGTAGTTGTAAAAGTGACCCAGTGAGTAGAGCCAGGAGTGTTTGTAATAATAACAGTCTCAGTGCAGGTAAAGCAACCTGAGGGAACTGATAGAGTCGTTGTTCCAGCAACAGGCCCTGTTGTAGTGAGAGTAGTGTGATTGATGACTTCGGTGACAATGACAGTCGCGGTACAGGACTCGCCACAGTCAGAAGGGAATGGCAAGGTTGTAGTTCCTGGAATGGGCCCTTCTGTGGTCAGGGTAGTGTAGACTTGGTGGGGTACAATAACTGTAGCCGTGCCTGGTAGGGTACCAGTCGACGGGAGAATTGTTGTTGGTTCTGTGACATTGCCGGTGATAGTAACTGTGGGCGTCACGGTGATAGTCGTGGGTCCGTTACAGGTAACGACAGTACTCTGACCACCAGATGAAGCTGGTGGAATAGTAGTAATGTATGCGGTGGAACCAGTGGTAGTGACAGTGATACACTCATGGCAGACAGGGGGGGTTACAGTGATAGTCTCCGGTCTGTTGCAAGTTATGACAGTGCTCTTGCCACCAGATGCGGCTGGGGGAACAGTAGTGACGTATGCAATGGGGCCAGTGGTAGTGACAGTAATGCACTCGTGACAAACGGGGGGAGGGTAGCCAGCAATGACAGTAGAAACTCCACCTAGAGTATCAGGTGGAATGGTGGTACGGAAAGCAACTGAAGCTGTAGCTGTGACGGTTACACAACCATCGCAGTCTGATTCAGATCCACCAGGCTGACCCGAGTTGCCGGGATTGTTGGAGGGGGGCGAAGAGCCAGCACCATTAGAGTTGGGTGCCCCAGTCGAGCCCGCATACTGGGTGTAAGTACGGGTCACTACGGTGGTAGAGGTCTGGCCATTGTAAATAACTTTATATGGCTGGACTTCAACCACTTGGATACCGCCATCGGGGCACGTCTCCTGCAAAAAACCAGGAGCAGCAAAAGCATTGCTCGTCAGGCCTAAAGCCGTGCCCACGCTAAAGATGGACGGAGGGCGCATGACTTGGCGCCAGGTAAAGATAACGATTGAAATAAGTAATAAATAGATAAGTTAAAGAGTAAATGAGTGAAAACCTGCTAAACGAGTGTAGTGAGCTGTATGTTCATGTCGGCCGGATTCGACTTATAAATAAATCTTCTTATTATTATATATAGATACATAATCCATGACTTTGACGTGAAGCCTTCATGTATCGTCTCCTAATTCAGGTAAGACCCTTAACCAGCAGGGCAGATGAGCAAATCCTCACTAGCAGGCGGTAGAGCAAGCTTTTACCAGCAGTCAGCTGGGAAGTTAAGCTAACATCTGTAGAGCGTACAAGCCTATATTGGCCCCCACTTGACTTATTCTTAAAGAAAATAATAGAACGCAAACCTAACTAAACTTAACTTCTTCAGTACCTGAAACTTGGCTCTCCCTGCCCCAGCAGGATTTACGGGATAAGAAGTTAGCTGAAGATGGCAGGGTTGTGCACTAGTTAAAAACTAATGGACGGGTTTGCCGATTTTGGCAGCTGTTAGACCCACATAAATACGAACGATTGGCACTTAATGGCAGCCTCTTTCCTTCAACCAGTCCACGCCAACCCAATCCAGCTAATATTTAATCACTAACTTCAATCGATTAAAAGAGCCCTGTAACTAAATGGGTATACATATTTGTCCCATTGTACAATCAGTAGGAAGAAAGGTTTTATGTAAGTAGTATATATATCTCGGCTGCTATCTCGGGAGCAACTGGGCGGCTTAATTACACTGCGACTTTGTGTCTTGAACTAGGTATAATAGTAAAAGTTTCCGCTCACAGACTTTAGGTCACTGACCCCTTTTTAATTTCCAGCATCCTCATAGCACGTAACGTCTTTATCCTTTACAAATTAGGTAAAGGGGATTTAAAAAAAAGGCAAAGCGGCAAAGGCAATAAAGAATATTAGAACCTGGGCTCCGTTATTAAAATATGCCCTCTAGCCCCACTTTACTTGCTGCCTTACAATCCTCGTAAACCGCACGTCTTAGAAAACCTTTCCTTCTTAACATATAGGCCGCTCCTCTGTAAGAGTATAGTCAATCAGAAATAGAAAATCTGGCCTTCGTATACATCTACAGATAACAATCCAGAAACTCTTATTGCCTGCCTGATGATAGTGAGTGTCATATTGATCAGACTACTTATAGTCTACCTCAGAACCCAATAGTATTATTTATTAGAGTAAAAGCTTTAGAAGGTATTTTTGTGAGCGGGTTCACCGCTACCGCTACCACTACAGTTAATGGAGTGACCGAGTACTGCTTAAAGTTGGCTTCTCTTCTTCTAGCAATGGAGTCGAGACGTTAATCCAACCAAACAGGGGGTCAATTGGTAGACCGTACTCAGAATCTCCCATATGAAACATATCAGATCCCGCGTTGGACCAGTCAGCAACTGAAAACGTGCTTTGAATAGTATCCAAGTCAAACGACAGATCGATTTGCTCAAGAGTGTTCGTTTCTTCTGCGTAGAAGTTAATATTATGCAAGCCACCACTAGGTAGAAATTTGGACACACCTGTCATTAGATTCAACCGGTTGGCCTCGATTAAACGCCTAATACTCCTTGCAGGTTTTGCAACACCAGGGTTCGCCGTACATAGTTCATCCAGACACTCTAGACTAGACTTGAGCATTGCTAAATGATCACGCGTCTGGCTCTGAGAAGCTGCATTACGTACATGTATTGTGCAGGCCACATACACTGTGTACGCGAGCACATACGGGGCCCCATTAAGCCCATACGTTGACTTGTAGACTGAGGCTATACTAGTGATGCATCTGGCTGCAACGGTGCATTGCTCCCATGACCGTCCCGATGTGGCAGTGGATCGAAGACTATCATCGGAGATGAATGGCCGATGGACAAGAATGATAAGGGAATGATAGACGTTGTGAAGAACCATGATGTTGGGTGTTTGTAGCGCAGGGCTCGTGGACAACCATGGTTGAAAATCTAGCTCCGGCGGTAATTTGTCTCGCCACTGTTGCAAGGCCTGCTCAATCCTTTGTAGATCAAATTGAGCGTTTGAGAACGTGGCCCCAACCACATAGAAGCGATTGATAATTGTTGTCATTATCTTCGAGAGAAGACATAATTGCTGGAAAGTCGAAACGGAATGTCTCGGAATGGCATCGCCCATGTTTTCATCGAGCCTCGATGACGAGGCTGTAGCCAAGGCTGAAGGATAAAATGGCTCCATTTCCTCATACAAGTCAAGGAATTCGCGAGAGACTTGTGAGTCCCGCAGATTGATGGCCACTGGACGACCCATGTACAAACTCTGGAGCTTGTCGCAGACAAAAGCGCCCCAGAAGACCCTTCTACGGATCTCAATCTCTTCAGGGTCTTCTGTAGTCTGCTTGGGATCAAGATGGAGGCCAAGATCATAAACCATTCGTAGAGCGTATCCTGTATATAGCCACCCTTTCGAGGTCTCTCCACGAGCATTATAAGTCGAGCCCAGAAGAACAAGTCCTACAATTGTTGAGATATGTGGCCTGGTAAGAAGAGAGTCACTGCTGAGAAGCTCATCACAGCGCTTGAAGAAGCGACGGCCAACGCTAGATGGATCATCTAGGTCGTCCCTGACCTCAGTTCGCGGAGAGAACTTGCTAGAGCATGCGAAAATTGCATTTAGCATGAAATTAGAGCAATATGGGCCGGAGCATTCCAAGTCTCTCATGACAACCGGCCGATAAGTTAGCAGAAAAGTGTGATGTTGACGAGCCCAGTGCAAGTTTAACAGATGGAGTGCAAGCTCTGTTGGCTCTCCTGCGATCGTTGCATGTCTGGTAAGTCTGTGCTCGAGATGCCGTTGCAAAGCGGCATTGGCTACTAATCCATTCTTGATATGCTCTATTGTTGTAGATTGGCGCGGTGATGGTGTTCCTTTGTCGCTCCTTGCAGGATTATGAAGAGCAGACGATGGACCGAAGCTGTTTGTTGTGCCACTATCATCGAAAGATACAAAGTTGGCAATATTCAGCTCATCGTCTGATGACACTATTGGTGTGGTGGCACTTCTATCGACAGGCTGTCCTGTGGCCGTACGCGATAAAGCCTCTTCAGCAGGGTCAGTAATAGAGTCTAGCAAGTTGACAGCCCCATCTTCATCGACAGCTGCATTGAGTAGTTTCTCCCGCTGCTCCGGACTACTTCTCTTGAGAGTCAACAGGAACACTTTAAGAGTTGCCAGGTCCCGTTGTAATTTACCAATTTGCGAAAAGGTAGGCCTGTCACTTATTAGACTACTCAACACGATGCAGCATGACGTACCTTTTCCGCGGAGTCTCTCTCCGGTAGATACATTCACGTTTCTGACTGGCACAATTTCCACACTCGGGCTTTGCAGCATCGCAACGGATCTTCTTGGTCCGACAGGCCGTACACGCTTTTGCTAAAGATCTGGGTTGCCGTTGACTGGGTCTGTCGTCAGCGATCATTATCACGTCATTGTCCCGAGAAGACATGATGCAGGGTCTCGAGAAACAGTGGAGCGATAATGACGATAAGATTGTTGCAGGAGGGCCTATCTTGGACGCAGAGTTGAAGCAAACCTGGGGTTTGTACTCCGTAGGCCGGAGGAGAAAGCTCCGAGTGGAATGTGGAGTCTTGTCTTTACCGACGTAACCGAGCCATCACTCGGAGAATTAGTCTCCGCGACGTCTTTGTGATTCTCCACCACCAGCCACATGCCGCAAGAACAAGACCAATTGAAAGCACTTGCACAGTGGCTTGGTCCTCAACTCGGAGGATGAGTCCCCGCGTTTTGAGTGGCGTTCTCACGACAATACCATTCTTTGAGGCATTGAAATAGTTTATATAAACTCTTCATTACAGCCTATTCACAATATTTTTATCTTTTCAATCACAACCCATATTCTAGATATCATATTTATCCCAATTCCCTACCAAAGTCGTTCCGCTACCATGTCTCTTCCAAAGCAAGTCGATGTCCTAGTTGTAGGCAGTGGCAATGCTGGATTTGCAGCAGCTCTCTCAGCAGCTCAGAACGGTGCAGGAAGCGTTCTTCTCATTGACAAGTGCCCCGACAACTGGGTCGGCGGAAACTCTTATTTCACCGCCGGCGCCTATCGAATCGCCCATAGCGGACTTCAAGATGTCCTGCCAATCGTCAACAACGTCTCCCGGGAACAGGCCGAGAAGATCGATCTTGCTCCTTATACCGAGAAGGACTTCCAAAACGATATGGACAGAGTTTGTATGGGACGCTCAGACCCTCAACTCTCAAAGAGCCTTATCCAGAACTCCAATGCTACGATCAAGTGGCTTGCTGCGAATGGAATACGATTCCAACTCTCCTTCAACAGGCAAGCATATGAAGTTGATGGGAGGATCAAGTTCTGGGGCGGCATGTGCATCAAGACCGAGGATGGAGGCAAGGGTCTCATTCAGGACTATCTTGCTGCCATCCAGAGGCACAGTGTTCAAGTTTCGTGGTCAACTGCCCTTACGGGACTGAAGAAGCATTCCTCTGATGACGGCTACGACGTCCAAGTGTCTTTTAATGGTGCCAAGCGAACACTGAGTGCTAGTGCTGTCATTTTAGCTGCTGGCGGCTTCGAGTCCAATCCTCAGATGCGAAGTCAGTTCCTTGGACCTGGCTGGGACCTGGCCATGGTCAGAGGGACACCGTACAACACTGGTGATGTTTTGGAGCTGGCAATCCAACAACTTGGCGCGCAAGCTGTAGGCAACTGGTCTGGCTGCCACTCTGTTGCCTGGGATGCCAATGCTAATCCCAACACGGGCGATCGAGAAGCTTCCAATGAGTACACCAAGTCAGGATACCCTCTCGGCCTCATGCTCAACGTTGATGGGGAGAGATTCGTTGATGAAGGTGTTGATCTACGAAACTACACTTATGCCAAGTTCGGTCGGGCCATCCTCCAACAACCCGAGCACCTCGCTTTCCAGGTCTGGGACTCCAGAACAAGCCGCTGGCTGCGGGGAGAAGAGTATCGCGAGGAACGTGTTGATCGCATTACAGCCGATACTCTGGAGGAGCTAGTCGACAAGTGTTCAGAACGCGGTCTTCGAAACAAAGCTGCCTTTTTTGACACTATTCGAGACTACAACGAAGCGGTCTATGCTCACCGTCGCGAGAACCCCAATGTGAAGTGGGATCCTGCCACCAGAGATGGACTATCAACACAGTCCTCTTCGAAAAAGCTTGCTTTGGCAAAGTCCAACTGGGCTCTGCCCTTGGACAAGGGACCTTATGTGGCTGTCAAGGTCACATGTGGCGTCACCTTCACATTTGGTGGTGTCAAGGTTGACCCCCAAACTGCTCAGTTGATCCATGGTTCAACTGGCAGTCCAGTACCAAACATTTATGTTGCGGGAGAGATGGTGGGGGGCCTGTTCTACTCGAACTACCCTGGCGGAAGTGGCCTGACTTCAGGAGCTGTTTTTGGAGCCAAGGCTGGAAAGGAGGCTGCGAGATCTGTAGCAGGTGGCCGATCAGTCTCAAGTCGCCTATAGACTAGTCTTGTGAAGTGTGTATTTTATCAAGAGAAACCTCGGATTGTCAAATGCCTTTATCATTTCCTACACAGGTACAACGAAAAGTGCATAATGTGTCTTTCATGATGAGTTGACAACATATCAATAATGGTAAACATTGCTAAGAATAGCTATTTACATCAAGTGAGCTCGTGGCTGAGGTCGCAGAGACCTTGCAAAGTGTCTACCTACACAATCAGAAAGCTCACTTCCGGACTTCTCAGGATCTCCAACCAGTTCAGCCCATCGGGAACGTTATCCCGCTGCCTCCAGATAAGCTCAAGTGTTTCCATTGCTGTATACAGAAAACCCCAGGGAAAAAGACGTGACTGCCTTTTCATTCTATCCATTATCCACGCTTGCTGACTGGGATCGCTCGTTTGAGCTCCCGCAATGAACGTTGGCCAAAACGATGTCTTGAAGTTGGGGTCCTCATCAGTGATGTGGCGGAGATGGAGAATGAGCCCGTGTTCAAGATCCTGCTCTGTACTTTCTGGTAAAAAGCTCCTTACTGACGGAACGGCGTACATGATGTATAGACAGCATGCCATCTGATGTGTATACCCTGTGTGTATCCGGCTTGAAATGTCAGTGACCTGCCGACCAAGAGGCACTTGCTGGATATCCTGAGACCATGATTCAACGTTGAATTTCATGGCGTCGGTGAATAATTCAAGGCCTTTCGCAGCCGTTCCATCCACATCATTGTTATTGGCCGACTGCCTCTGCAAGATGATTGCAGTGGACCAAAGAATCTGGAGGATTTCAGCAGGGCAGCATATAAAACTGTTCCGGGCGGCATAGTGAATAGCGGATGACGCGATTGTAGTATTGAGTGCAAGAGAAGACTGTGGAATCTGGTCCATGAATGTTAAGGCAAACACATAAAAGCTGATGCATCAGTTAGCATCCCGTTGTCTCGAGGAACAAGCACAAAGCTTACATGTAACAATCGGATATGACAAAGTCCTTGAGCATCTCGCCCACGCTAGTAGCCGGCTGAGCATAGCTTAGCAGCCAGCCTATTCCATCGAGATGTGCCTTGGAGCCATGTTTCCCTGAGTCTATCATGTCGGCGGTGACAAGAAGCATGGCAGCTGTCAGTACCATATCACGTCCATGGGTTTCTAGGTCTTCAAATGCCATACGGAGAAGGTAAAGGGCCTTTTGTTTAGCCGCCAATGCATCAAGCATAGCTCTCCGAGATGGATCCCAGTTATTGGTGTGATTTCGTATTACCAGCGACTTGTCGGTGTCTGGCCTTAAAACATTGGACATGTGTAGAGCTGCGGCAGTTATCATCGTGTATTGCAGGACCGGGCTGCAGAATCCCATTGGCAACAATCTTGGGAATGGATTGTGGCCTGGTAGGTCTATCGCTACAAGCTGAGGACAAAGACCATTGCCAACTGATTACTCATAGTCAGCAAAAGGCAAACGGAGACAAACAGGAGACGACAAACAATACGATAAATAATAACGATCGCTTGAGCTCATGTCGCTGAACAGAGGGTCGGTCAAGTTGCCGGCAAGTTGTATACCATCATTAAATTCCAAGCCTGGACAAGAGTTGCTGCTCATGCTTTGATTGGAAGTGTTTGTAGTCAGTCTCCTCGCATCTGCGTGTGTCTGACTTGATGATGCCTGATCTTGATCGTGTAAAGGTATCTTTTTGCCAGATAACTTCCCGCGGTTGGCTACAGAATCTGTCCATCTCCACAGTGTACCATATCCAAGACATTCCTTGCCTAATGATATGCACTTGCCACAAGAGGGAACCGATCCGTCACAGCGGAATCTTTTTCGCCGACAGTTGTGACATCCATTTGGGTTTGTGCGCTGCGAACCCATGCAGATTTACGTTGAGCATAGACACAAGCTGGTAAAAATGATTTGGCTGTAGCTGGATGAGTCTAAGATCAAGCAAGCTCAAGGAATTAAGAGTAAGAGGGGGAGACGTCTCCAGTTTGAAGCAAATCGAATCTTCTCCGTAAGAGCCCCGATTTTCCATAGTGGGGGGAATGCTTAAACCAGTATCATTGGACGGACGGATATAACAGTTAGGATATGTTAAACCCGCCTCCGAGGATCCATTGGAATATCATCACTGAATGCAGGTTTAAGAAAACATTTTTACAATTGTTGTGATATCCTAAAAATATCATGCGGCTTATGTCATTGACCTATCCATTCCTCCGAGATCGTGATATGATTCCAGAGAGAGATATCTAATGTCTTAGTCCCGTTCGTTGAGAATTCTCTGATTCGAACCTCGCGCCAGTCTCAGTTGTCCAGTTCAAACATTCTGAGCTCCTTGAAATTCCTTCTGAAACTCTGCAGCACTCTTCACATTACCCCTAGAAGGGATAATCTTATCCAAGATGATCCGGTGAAGCTCCTCGTCCCCATCAGCACAGGCGTCGCTTATGACTGTGGTTGCATATTCGGCATCCGTTGCTGTGACTGCCGTTCTCAGAACACAGCCAGAAGTGCTCAAGCCACTGAGAACAAGAGATTTGATGCCCCTCTTCTTCAGGTAATCAAGCAGCCCTGGGGACTTGAGCGCCGAGATATGGCCCGGCACACGGTGAAAGGTGAGCTCGTCTTTGTCATCTGCCCGAAGTTCAGCTGGTTCGGGTTCCTCCAGGGTCTTCATGAGCTGCAAGAGCCCTTGGAAGCGATCGACGCCTTTGCAGGCTGGGAATGGAGTGCCGTTTGCGTCGATAAGGCAGTGGACAACCGTGATGTTGTGAGCCTTGGCCCAGTTTCTGAGTTCAACTGCGACCTTCAACGCTGGTTCAGCAGTGGGACCCGCAATCTTCTCAATGAACAGGGTGTACCAATCAAGGAGAAGAAGAGCTGTTTCTGAGGGCCCGTAGGCGATAGGGGAAGATGGGTCGACTGAAGTGGTAGACATGGTGATGATTATAAAGCTGATTGCTGAGTGCTGAGTTGGAGATTCGATGTAAGCTTAGAGTATGATCAACATCAACCAGCGGTAGAAAACAACTCTTATATATTCCTCTAAAACTGTGAGATCGACACTTCAGGATGATCAATGGTCCTGAATATGGCTTCCTCGGCGATACGTCTAGTTAACACCGTCTGGCGTTATGAAGTTATCCCCAGTCGGTGCCGATTCGGCAAGCCGTTTCATCGCCCCACTACAGGGTACTCAATCTCATTAAAGAGTGCAGCTGAAGCAATTTAATTGTCTTTCAAATTGTGATCTTTCTACCAAGCAGGCCACTGTATCTGAAAACTAACAATCTCAGTTTTTGAAATCGAAATAACTAAATTTCTATTATTACTTTTGGCCTCTACGAGTGGCTCGAAGCCGAGGAGCTGTCCGCGATTACACCAAGTAACTTTTCGTATATCTTAGTGAGAAGTCAAATCTCCCTCATTGAAGAGACCCTCTATTAAATTTATCCGTCTGTTCAGCTGCTGACTACCAGTGGATTTAGTCGAGTAGGACCCAAATTTGCAGGAGATGGTTAATCTGAATCCCTGCTGCAAAATTTTAAAATTCGCGCTGTGGTTATAATGCCAGCAGTGCCTCCGGCCCAGGCGCCTGGCCCTTCAACATCCCGACTGTGAATAACATTGCCAAGGAGAGCGTCTGCAGCAATTATCTCCTCAACCAAACAGTTCCAGCGTCAGACCATCCTCGTTCCGCACATAGACCACTTTCCTGCCAGCATTAGGGCCTTGCTCCAATACTTGCGGTACACTAAGCTGATTCCAGGCGGCTTCGTCACTCTCTAGAGCATGTAGAGTTTCCTCCAAACTTTCAACAGTCAGACATAGATGCCAGCTCCCTAGATCCCAGCTATAAGGCTTCAATTCCTGTTGCTCGGACTTTGGTGGCGATAAGTACTCCAGGAGCTCAATAACATGTCCCCCTGGAAGCTCAACTAAAGCAATATTGATCTCTGCCTCTGGGTGTCCAACGACTGTTGAGATCGGGGGGCAGAGATGAGCAGTGCGTAAAATTCGAAGATTTAAGATATCTTGGAATAAGTGAATAGCGCGTGAGAGTGACCGCACAGTAATTCCAGTATGTGGTGCTTGTAGAACTTTTACAGGACTTGTAGATGCCATAATAATGAATAATAGGAATGCCAGTTAGTGGAATTATAATGTGTTTTATCCAAGAATGGGGTAAGCTGTTTGCTGTTTTTAACACTCTGGATATTGATTTATAATTCAATTGAAGATGGAGTAAGCATTAGCGTTGTTAGTCGGCATAACATTTATCCTAATTAAAGAGAAGAGTGGACCCTTGCGTTACCTTGGTAGTGGGCAGTGAGCAGTGTAGGGTAGTCGAGTTAGACTTGGGTTATAATTACATCGAGTCTGGCTAGATGTGAAAACTAAAATAATTCTTCCTTATAAAGATTAGGTTCTTGGCCCTGAAATTGGCATTAGTCTACATAGCTGCAGTGGGTTAGCTATGGCATTAAGTGGCTGTTTCAAAGCTTGTACAAGCTTCGGCAGAGTTGTCCCAGTCCTCACATGACTTCAAGGTACGAGGACACTAAAGAAGGCACCGAGTGCTAGGCTGGTGTTACGAGTATCAAGGCTTATCTAGCCATCAATCAGTCTTTACTGGCCTTGCGACCACTTCCTAACGTTGATTTGTTCAGCCTGTGTGGAGTCCTGCATAAGAAAAGAACCACCAATAACCATTCCATACTAAATCCTCGGTTGCATTGGTAAGATGCTCAGCAGCAGGGATCTTGGAAGTTCAGATGATAAGGCGCATTGAAAAGGTACAAGCGTCGCTCCCCGTCTCATGCATCCAGGGTCAATGCGCAAGGGACAGATCTTGGGAGACTTAAGCGAAGCAAACTGTTCAGAAAGATGCTAGTCGCGAGTAAATTCTGCAATTCGGGAATGGCTCGTCTCTTCAAAAATCCATGATAAATGCCAAGACTCAGGAGCGGAATTGAGAAAAGACTCAGCTGTGGCTTGGAACCGGCCTTTCGAGAATCATGATCTTTGACAGCGAGTCAAGACCCAAATACCGATGCATAAGCCCCCTTTTTTGAAAAGGGTGGAAATTAGACGGCCTAAGCTTGCTTCAGCCCTTTATCAGTGAAGCACCAAGGAAGCATATCTCTGTTCCAGATGATTTGTCGAACAGATAACTGCCAAAACTCTCAAACGAGGCTTGTAACCAACAGACCGCTGCAGCCAGTAGCATGGCCACTACCCCGACAAGCGTAAACTCAAAATTGGCGGTAATCAGCACCGGTTGAGTTATCTATTGGAGCTAAGACGAGATAACGATAAGTTGTGCTTCTTTGGGCATGGTCATATCCGGGGAAAGCTATCATGGCTGCATCGAACGAGTCAGTTGTTCTGCAGACAGGTTCAGCTCCCGTCATCGTTGCCATTCAAAATGCAGATCCCATCCTGCCCGCAAGAGATTCCCGCCCCCATTCTTGCTGCAGCAAAATTTCTCGACTGTTGTTTCCCATTTTTTGCACAATCTCTATGAATTGGCGCTGTAATAGCGCCTGCTCACATCATGGCTGGACTCCAACCTAATATTTGGGCTGGCGTTGCGATCCCATGGCTCGCGGCTTTGACGTCCCTCATTCTTCGTGTCTGCGCCCGGCGCATGACTAAGATGAGCTGGTGGTTTGATGATTACTTCACCATCCTGGCCTTTCTCTTCGCGACGGGGTATTGTGGTATCATGGTTGAATGTCAGTGGCATAACCCGTCTTGTCCATGGGCACGAGGCTTACAGCCACACAGGGACGCTACATGCATATCTCGGAGTGAACATGCCCGACTCAATGCCTACCGATGAACGTGAGGCAATTCTACAGCGAGCACGATTTCTGGCCTACTTCAACTCCCTTTGCTACGCTTTAACACTCGCCTGTTCCAAGCTCGCCATTTTATTTTTGTACTGGCGCTTATTTCGCATTTCATCCATTCGAATTCCAATCATGATCATGATTGTTGTGGTCGTTATCTGGATTATTCTCAGAACATTCATGCTCACATTTCGTTGTGTCCCCATCCAGTCACTTTGGGATTACACTATTACGGACAAGGTCTGTAACATCAACAGCGACCAGTTCTTTTTGGGAACCATCACGGCTCACTTCATCATGGACGTCATCATCTTGATCCTACCCATTATTGAAGTCTTCAGACTCAGACTTAAGACTGGTCAAAAGCTGGCAATCGGTGCCCTATTCCTTCTTGGTACCATGTAAGACTTCATATCCTCTCACTTGCACCATCCCAAATTATCCGACTAACCTCTAGTCTAGCGTGTGTGTTGCATCGATGTTTGTGCTCATTGTGCTTGTTAACTACCCCGACAACACAACACAGATGCCTCATGACTATGCCATGTTCTGTATTCTGGGATCTGTTGAAGTCAATATCGCCATTGTCTCTGGTCAGTATATGTCCTTGCTAGCAATCGGACCCAATTATTAACCAGCTGTCACAGCATGCTTCCCGCTTCTTCGTCCAATCTTTATCCATATTCTCCCATCCAGCTTCCTCAGTTCGTACGGGAAAAGCAGCCAGCCTATCAGCCGACCGAGCAATGCCATCAAACTCACCACACTTATTCGGACAAATAAGGATCGCGAAGCTGATGAAACAAGCTCAACGCATCAATTGGCCGACATGGAGAACGGACTGCATTATCATTCTGGTGACGCGCACCGGGGTGAGGGAGTGCATACTATGATATCGAGTGAACAGTCTGGTTCTAGCACTGAATTTGAGACGGCCGGAATCCACGTGCGAAATGACACGGTGGTGGAGATTAAACAAGTTGAAAATAAAGGCTTCTATCGGCTCGAGTAATTTATATAGAGAAACAAGAGGCTTTTTGGATAATTATAGAATACCATTTTTGGGACAAATGACATCACGTTGCACCAAGCCGTTTTAATAATCACCCTCTCCTGTCTTGTTCCGGTAGATGAAGGGACCAGGGTTCAATAGCCCATGCTAATGAGCTAATGAGCTAATGAGCTAATGACCTTGATGACCCATTGTTCCACGGCACTTCGACACTCCAAGTGGGCCGGAGGGTCTATGGCATAGACTACATACTCTTGAAAAGCCTACGGCCGCTCGGATGGGCACAGCCTCCAAATTCGGAGTCCGTTACGTGGACCTTCGGGATGTTGTTATGTTTATACTTTCTAGACATATTAAAATAAAATGATGCGGGTAATGTTCGTGCGCCGACTTGTGGCATGAGACCTTGAATTAAACTCTGTTGCATGGCCGAAAGTCCCGGATACTACGTCGGTAGTTCCCACGGCGCCCTGAAAATCCCTTCTGATCGACCGTACTACGTAGTCCCCGTGCGTTCGTGCCGGAGTTTTTAAATGACAAAGTCACACTGCATCATTCTATCGACCTGCTGATTCGCTGTCCCCGTGCTGACGTGCCATGAAAAACTTTGGACTAGGCTGGTGACACAAGGGAGGAGCTAATAAGCAATCAGCCGCACGTATTTAAGCCTCGTCCTCTCCGTCTCCGTCTCCTCTCGGAACTCCTCACTCACCTTCGATTTATTGACAAGATGAAGTTGAATAATTTGCTCCCCTTCTTTGCCTACCTGGCAGGCCATGGCGTCCTCGCAACACCCAAGCAGGGAACCATTGAGGTCGATGTCGCTATCGTCGGCGGTGGCGCAACCGGTTGTTACGCTGCAGTCAGGCTGCGAGAGGATTACGGCAAGAAGGTTGTGGTGATTGAGAAGGAGAACAGACTTGTGAGTTACCTTGATCAAGTGAAAAATGCCACTGCTGACGTGATCTTAGGGCGGCCATGTCCACGCTTACAAGCCGAGTGCCAACGCGACACCAATCAATTATGGAGTCCAAGCGTACCTTGACCGAAATACAACCAAGGCCTTCTTCAAGCGATTCAATGTCGGGCTCGTCTCTCCCAATCTCATTAGCGCCGCCGAGGGGTTACTCACCACCAAGGACATTGATTTCAGCACCGGAAAGAAGATTGATCCCGACTACGGCGTCGTCAATTCCACTGTCGCCCTGGCTACATATGCTGCGTTGGCCATCAAGTATCAACCTTGGTTCGAGAACGGTTACTTCAAGAAGGGAGAAGTCCCCGAAGACCTTCTTCTTCCCTTTGGCGAGTTCTTGGAAAAGTACCAGCTTGGAAGTGCCCTTTCTGTCCTCCGAACTCTTATCTGGCTTTCCGACGCGACGCACACCCCGACTTGGAATGTCATGGCTGTTGTTGGAGAGCCTCAGCTTGCGGCCTTCGGGTTTGGTCTCACCGGCCCTTCATTCAAGTATCCATCTACAGGCTCTACCTTGACACTCTACGACAATGTCTACAACTTGATCAAGGATGACGTTCTTCTTGAAAGCACAGTTTCCTGGAGCAAGCGAACTTCCCAAGGCTCAGAGCTCGTTGTGCAGACACCCTCTGGCAAGAAGACCATCAAGGCAAAGAAAGTTCTCTTCGCAGCAACTCCGTCACCAGATAACGTTGGTCCTTGGGATCTCGATGCAAAAGAGAAGTCGCTCTTCTCCAAGTTCTCCTGGGAGACGCTGTACGTTGGCGTCGTCGGCAAGACAAGCCTCCCCAAGACCGTCGGCGGCATTACGAACACCGCTGACAACGCCACCAACTTCTACCTCCCGCGAGGCAACTTTGTCGACGCTTACTCTCGCTCGGGCGAGCAGGACCTTTGGACAACTCGTGTCCTTGGTACGGCCAGCCTGACAGCTCAGAAGGCCAAGGCTCTTATCAAGCAGGTGTTCACCAACATCGACAAGGCTGGTACTTACGATGTGACCACTCCTGATATTCTTGCATTTGCATCTCACGGCTTGACTGTTCCCAAGGTCTGTGCTCAGGAGCTTGAGGGCGGCTTCTACAATAAGATTTATGCCCTCCAGGGCCAGCGCAATACTTTCTGGACTGGTCTCACTTGGGCCCCTGATTACACTCCTATTCTTTGGGACTTCACCGAGAAGCTGTTCCCCCAGATCCTGTCTGGTCTTTGAGTATGGTTCCTTGAATGATGCTGTAGGAGACGGTCTGTGATATTTGCCATTCAGGTTCTTGATTTACATAGCCAGCTTAGATTTCTGTTCACTATAATGCATTATTCTATACAAACTATTCATGCGGCCATTTAAGTCCTTCAACGTCCTGTGCTGCTACTATTTGCCCTAGTGGTAATAATACTCTGTATGGAGTAGACATGTCCTGCTGCTATACCGAAGACTTCGTTATCGCGATTATCTGAACTTCTGGGGAACTAAGATAAAGCTGGTAGTCGATATTTACATCACGCGCGCTTCTCCATCTCAAGTCAACCTCAAGAGGTCCAGAATTAAATCCATTATCAGATCAACGGCATGACCTTGGCCAAAAGCGTCAGGGGTTTAATACGCTATGACCACTGACAGCAGCCTAAAAAGGGGCCACCATATTTGGATCCTCGGGAATGCAAGGGACATTGCTCCACTACACTCAATCGACTGGTCTAGAAACCAGTGTAGGATTTATACGAGCCCGCTAAGTGGACTTTTAGTCATGTTACCGAGATTAGAGTTCAATAGAAGGATATTCTATCAATTGCTATAAATATGCATAACATGTGTTGAGGAATATAAAACAGTCAATTCCTTGGGTTCTTCATTTCAGTGCCTTGAGTGTTTCAAGTCAGAATGAAGTTCCCCACTGCCTTGACGCTAGGTACACAGGCATTATTCGATTGAGATTTTACATGCTGACCATTCGTGAAGCGTTAATCGCAACATGCGATGCTCTCAAAGTGACCATCCTCGCAGACACAAACCGAGATGGAAAGATCGACGAGAATGATATAGACGGCAAATCTTCATGGACCACTAATCGAGGGGCCTTCGTCTTACCCAACATTGGCGATACTGGCCTTCGTTGTGCTAAGATATGGGGACCCAGCGTGGACATCATCCCGAGCAATGAGACTTATTTGGACCTCTGCAACGATGCAACAGATAACATCCAACGTAACCCAAAATATCTTGCGCCGCTCAAAACGCTTCCCACTTCTGGATTGAGTCCATCTGCCAAGGGATCTATCCAAGTCACCGATAGTGCAGCCGGAGCAAAAGTCCGTGTCTTCACCAAGAAGGATAACAAGTGGATCTATGTATCAGGCGATTATGTGTTCTCGTCCAAGGAGCTAGCATCAGGCCTCGAACTGGGTGTTGATGCCCGCGATGTCCGACGTCCCAAGGGCTGGGATGGCAATGGAAAGATACAGTTCACAGTCACTGATGGCAAGACAAAAGCAACCGACACTGTCGCTGTGCGAGTTGCCCCCGTACTGACTCATCACCACGGGCAGGTGGCCCAGCGCATTTTTTCAACCGGCGTGAACGAGCCTGGCTCCAACCCGCAGCAGCAGCAGTTTGTGGATGATATCAAGCGCAACGTCGCCCGTTCTGGTATCATAGATCCCATCTTCCTCTTCGACAACCAAGATATCTGGACACAAGACTTTTTCGAGCCCGCTTACTCTAGCATGCCTGGCCCGAACGGCCCGATTACTATTCGAATCATGATTCGATCAGTCCAGAGCTCCCGTAGATCCGGCCGCGATGCGTTCCATGAGCTCCGAAACGACAAGGTCGGCGCAGTCCAGCATCCAGGTAACGGCGATTCTATTGACTCTACTGGTAATCTGGAGACAATTCCTCCCTATAAGCACAATGGAAAGTCGTTCCCTCAGGGCAGAACGATCATGGGGGCTTGGGACGGAAGAGCTCCTCTCATGGTTGACTTTCTCAAGGCCCAGGAAGTTCAAGACCCCCTTATCCTCGACACAAGCTGGTTGTACGTCGGCCATGTAGACGAGTTTCTCCAGTTCTTACCTTCCTACAATGAACGTGGGTGGATCATTATGGTTGCAGATCCGCTCAAGGGCCTTGATCTACTGAAGAAGGCGTCCAAGGCGGGTCATGGAAGTGTCAAGGCTGTTTCCCGCTCACTTCAAGTGGAGGAGAAGAAGCAGGAGCTGTGTCTTCCAAGGCAGACTATCCAAGAGGCTCTCAAGTTCAAGAACTTTGACGCCATACAGAAAGAATCTGCTCAACGCATTGAAGCCAATCTCAATATCCTCAAACGAGAGACTGGAATCACTGACAAGGATATCTTTCGAGTTCCCATGCCTTTCTACTATGCCGCGTCGGATAGCTGGTTATGCCCCGGACAGAAGCCATCGGACTCAAATGCAGAGGAAGATTCCTCTGGAACACCTCAAAAGACCTCAAGAAAGACCGGCATCACCATGGAAGGCGCTATGGGACCTATCTACAAGGCTAAGTCGATCGTGGAGGCCGGTACTCCAAAGAACTCACTACATCGAAGGGCGGTTGATACAGCTACCCAGGTCCTGGCTCTTTGGCCGGGTACCGTCAATGGCCTGGTTCTGCCGGACCAGAAGGTTCTTGCACCTAAGCCCTGGGGTCCTGTGATTAACAAGCAGGACGTCTTTGCGAATGCTGCATCTGGGGTGTATGCTAGCGCTGGGTACAATATTACTTATCAGGACGATTGGTTCTCTCACTTCAAGATGCAAGGGGACGTTCACTGTGGCAGTAACTCCTGGAGGTCTATAGATATCAAGTTTTAGGAAGTCTTTTACTCGCACACTGAATAGTTATTTCTTTTCTTCTTATCAGATATTGAAGTAAAGCTGTAGACTGTTGACCTAGCATGTCACTCGATCCCTTGAGAAACTGTAGCAACCATGCAAGTCACTAACTTAAGCATAATGCTCTGCCGTGGTAGAGTCTTCCTTAGTAAGGCCAACCTTTGACCCAGGAATGGCTTCTGTGAGGCCCATGGAAGATGCGATCTCCATCAGCCTTGCCTTCTCCTCATGAGATGCAGTGTCGCCAAATACGAGATCCATATCCTCTAGACTCTTTCCCCGAGTCTCAGGTACGAAGAAGTAGGTAAATAGGAAAGCCAGAAGGCAAAAGGCGGCGAAGAAGATGTAGGTACCCCAGCCAAGGTTGGCAAGCATGTCAGGTGTCACAAGCCCGATGATGAAGTTGCACATCCAGGTAGCGCTAGTGGTGATGGCCATAGCCTTGGAGCGATTGCCAAGGTTAAAGATTTCAGAGGGTAGAACCCAGCCGATTGGCGCGAAGGAAAACGAGAAGTTGACGTCGTAGATGTAGATGAAGACGATACCAACCCAGCCGGCAGCCTTATTGTCAGCGAGACCTGAGCCAAAGCCTCCGATAATACTACCGACAATAACGAGGGAGATGAAGGTTCCAGCTGCGCCACACATGAGTAACGGACGACGACCAAGCTTGTCAATCAAGAAGAGGGCGGGTAGTGTTGAAAGTGTGTTGACAATGCCATATACACCAGTCGCCAAAAGACCAGAAGTATTCCCAGAGAGTCCCAACTGCGCAAACATGGTTGGTGCGTAGTAGATGATGGCATTGCAACCCATGAACTGCTGGAAAAACATGATACAGCAGCCAATGGCGAGGCGCTTGAAGGCAGGCCACGTAGCCACGAGAGCAACATGCTGAGCAGCGAAAAGGGAAAGGCCCTTCTTCGCGGGAAATTTCTCCATTGATACAGACTCATCAAACAGGACCTCGGTCTTGATAGCCAGATATTCAGCTCTGATGGATTCCGAATCAACATGAACCTGACGGAGTTGAGCGAGAGCGGCAAGGGCCTGGTCTTCCTTGTGACGCATGAGATAAAAGCGCGGGGACTCGGGGAAGAAGATCATGCCAATTCCCAGAACAAGCGCAGGGAAGATCTGGAGCGCAAAGGGGACTCGCCAAGCAGCTTCGGATTGGCCTGTGCATCCGTTGGGGCCGACATCATATCGAGGATCGAACGTGCGTTTGTCGGAAGTACCACCTGAGTACGGTATATCGGGTGCACATCGATGACCGCCGATGTACTGTCTTCCATACTCTAGCCAGTAGCTTACGAGAATGCCGAGGGTGATGCTCAGTTGCTGCAGGACGACGAGAGTGCCTCTGATGCCGGGGCTTGACACCTCAGACATATACATGGGCACAATCATCGTTAACATGCCAACTGCGAGACCAGCCACAGCACGGCCTGATTTTGATGTTAGAAAGTATCACCTGAGGGTTATACAGTGTTGCTACTCACCAGCAAAAAGCATAGGGACAGAGTCAGCGCCAGCCTGGAAAGCTGAGCCTATGGTAAACACAATAACAGCTAGGAGGATCGAGCCCTTTCTTCCAATGTAGTCGGCAATGGGGCCGTTGATGAGAGATCCAAACCACGCGCACAGAAGCAAGGTTGAGACGAACCAACCTTTGAAGCCACTGTCGAGGTAGATTCGGGGAAAGTCAGCAGCGAACGACTCCATGGTCAGCACACCCGACACGACGCCCTGATCATAGCCGAAGAGGAAGCCACCAAGACTGGCAAACTAAGTACACAGCGTCAGCTCAGGAAAGGATACCAAAAAGAGGTAGCATACCATAGAAAGTCCAAGAATGTAAGGGTTTTCGCGCAACTGGCACCAGACACCCTTTTTGGGTACTGCAGCAAGCTGCTGCTCGTCGTTAGTTTGTCCGCCAGCCATATTGAAACACGATGATAAAGGTTTAGGTCGAAATTGAATCTGGGGACTGCACTGGGGAAAGAATCATTTGTGGAGGTTTTCTGGGGTTCTTATATTCGTATAGGATCAGCATAAGGTGACCAAGTTTTGCTCCACGTTTAACTTGAACCCCACAGAATACTGGAGTTGGATACTACGTAGGACTTCATCTCGTTGGGTCCGGCCGACTCCACTCCGAACCAATCACGTCACTAGTCGGGCTACTGTATCCCGTGGGGAATTGGAGCTGTCGATTCATGACTCAAGAAGGGCCAAAGAGATTAGGTCAAGGTTAAAGAGCTCTGAAAAGATCGCCAGTTCGTATCTGATGATCAATCTTCGCGAAATGGACGGTGAATTGGTCAAGACAGTAGGGAAGCTCGTTGAGCGCGTTGAGCGTCTCTTGACCCGGCAGAAACTGTCAGCTCCAACACAAAGAATCTTGATTGCATTGGCTGGGGTACCAGGATCTGGCAAAACAACATTATCAGATACTTTGGTCAAAGAGCTAAAGAAGAACGGTATTTCCGACGTCGCAGTCCTTCCCATGGTCAGTAATCAGTATATCCTCAAGTCCCCAACTCCAAGCAACACCTTCGTCACTAACATTCAGCTTCTTAGGATGGGTTTCATTATACTCGCACCTCCCTCTCTTCCTTTCGCGACCCAGACGAAGCTTTCGAAGACGCGGTGCGCCTTTTACATTCGATGCCGCCGCCCTATTAGATCTCGTAGTCCTATGCAGGAAAACACCTGTGACGACCCATAGCGAGCCGCAAATCATCATACAAGCGCCGGGGTTTGACCATGCGAAAAAGGACCCGATCCCCAACGCCATAAAGATCTCTTCTCGTGCCAAAGTTGTGATTATTGAGGGCAACTACGTCCTCTTGGACCAAGACCCGTGGAGCCGCATTTCCACGTTGGTGGATGACAAGTAAGTCTCATCGGCTACGGACCAAGTATTTTTTTATTCCAGGCCCAGGCTAACTAGTATTCCAGATGGTTTGTCGATGTCCCAGTCGGCATCGCTAGGGAACGACTGGCATCTCGACACCTCAGAGCCGGAATCGAGACGACGACAGAAGCAGCGATCAAGCGTGCTGATGAAAACGATATACCGAACGGAGAATACATAAGATCCCATCTACTCGAACCCAACGCACGCATCATAAACTGATGACCCCTGGCAAAGTGACCTACCACAAGTCCGTTCATTGTGGAAAGTTGGCCCAGTCCGGCCAACCGAGGACACTGGCAAACTCATCAGCAGAAGCTGCTGGCCACGTCGAAAAATCCATCAGCATAGGATCAAGCTGTATATTTGCCCAATCACCCGCTGTCAGCAGAGGATCTGGCAAAATAACATCGATGATGTTGGCGCAGCGAGTCGCGAGCTCATTATCCGCAAATACTCCTCTGAATATGTGACGGACCGTGTTGACGTCTTCCTGCCACTTGGGCATGTCTGGTGATTCTGAGTTACTAAGGATAGCAAGGATGATGACCAAGGAAGCGTGGAATGTGAAATAGCTAGAAAAGTCAGCTTCGATCCTCAGACTTGTGTGTTATGACTTACATGGAGTACCAAGTCACAAGCCTGGTTATCTGTCTCTCCTTCGTATACTGATCAATCGACGCTATCGTCGCACTTGCAGCGCATACCGCAATGTTCATGCACGTTTCATCAACCTCATTGACTGGTACCGTCATGCTAGAATTTCCCCTGCCAATTGCTCGCTTGAGAAAAAGCTGACGGAAGATGATGATCTTGAGGTTCCAGAAACGCCACCATAGACGTGACCTATTGAAGTAGAACGCGGGCTCAGCTAAAGGCACATGATGATTTAGTCTCAAGTACTCTGGTAATATGCTGGACCACTTGTCCAATGTTGAATCCATGGATAGCGCGTCTTCCGGTGCGATACACGACGATGAGAGTAGACGATTGGAGATATAGTTAGACTTGACGTGTAGATCGCTCTGGTACTTCATGCCCGAGTACAGCGTTGGCCTGTTTACCTCTTCTGGAGGGGCTTTTGTTCCACTCGTTAGGTCCTTTGCACGCATCAGCAGAATATTCACCTTGTATCCGGCTATCGCCTACCTCATCATCAATATTGAGAACCTGTCTCACATCCATGGCATCCTCGCCCGGAAGAAGGATCGGCCTCCCAAAAGTAGTTGAAGCACCACTGTCGAACATATACAACCCCCACTAAACACGACGGCGCATCTCTCGCTGTAAGAGACTGATGTTCCACTCCGGCAGCTCTCTATGAAGACCCAAGCTCAGAGCCATCCGCGTCGCAAGCCCAAGAAAGTTAGATCCCGTGTTGGGCTTATTGCGCTTCTGGCTTAAATTGCTAAACAGAATAAGGGCTTGAACAAAGGTCAAATCTGCGCTTGCGAACAAGCACTCAGCGTCGCCAAACGAGAGCGCTAGATGGTACAGCTCATCGTCGAGTTCAGTGTTATCGTTGTCGAGACACCACGCTCCCAGTGCCATGATGGTATAGAGCAGCATCTGCTATGAGCGTCGCTTTGGTCGCTGTATAACCTCGTGAAGCTGGGCTCGGAAGGTAGGTTCGTGTCCGAAAGGATAGCTATAGTGGTAGACCTTAAAATAGCCATTTCCTAATTGTTTAGTAACCTGTTTTAATATAACTAAATTAGATAGCTGGGAAGAAGACTTAACCCCAGTATAGGGTCTTATAACTTTAAGGCTTTTACTTATAAAGGGCCTAGAATAACTAAGCTAAAGAAAAAGTAATTTAAGAAAAAGGATATTAGTAGTTAGCCCTGGTAAGAGTTAGTTAATATATTACTTATTTATATTTATACTTACTAACTTACCTAAATATTTTATTTTTTTTAACTTAATAAATAGAAATATTACTTTATTAATTTAAGGTTTAAAATTCCTATAAGTACTTAATAATAGCTTAATACTTAGTTACTTAAGTATATAATTAAGTAAATAATATTATATATAAGTATTTTAAAAAGGTTTTATATTATTTATAATATATATAAGTATTAAAAAGTACTTATAAGTATTTATAAGTAATATTATACTTTTTTTATATTACTTTTAAAAATAATATTAATATAATATATTTATAGTAATTATTTATAGTAATTAATATAAAAAGTATATTTAAATATTTTAAAATATAATAAATTAAATATTTACTATTTATAAAAAAAGTATTACTAATTTTTAATTAACTACTTAATACTAATAATTTAAAAATTAAGTTTTTTAATTTAACTTTTAACTTATAATAATTACTATAAGTTAATATAATAAATTTTACTTAATTTAAGTTTTTTTAAAAGTATATAAAAATAAAAATTAATAAAATTTAAATTATAAAAAGATTAAAGTAAGCTTAATAATATAAATAATAATAATTAATTTATAAATAATAATAAAAGTTATAAATTTTAAAAATAAATAAAAAATATTTATAATTAAAAAATAATAAAAAATAATAATTAATAAGTTATTAATAAAGTATTTATATAAATAACTTTTTTTTTATATATTATTAATAAGTAAAAAGAAGTTAAATATTATAGTATTTTTTTAAGTAATATTAAATAAGTAAAGGCTTTTTATAGCTTTTTAAG
The DNA here is from genome assembly GCA_002165215.1 of Fusarium pininemorale. NCBI lineage: Eukaryota > Fungi > Ascomycota > Sordariomycetes > Hypocreales > Nectriaceae > Fusarium > Fusarium pininemorale. Next base: position 66,848 of record NFZR01000037.1, on the reverse strand, counting down.
TTATTTTAAAAAGTTTTTTATATAAAAAAAATATTATAACCCTAGTAGTTATATTATATATACTAATTATATTTTATATTTTTAATTTAATTTAATATTATAATTAAACCTAGCTAAGAAGCTAAAATACTTAAAAAAAAATTAATTAAGCTAAAATTAATAAATATAAAAATAATAGTATTTTAAGACTACTTTATTCTAGGACTAATAATAACCTTATATTATATTACTTTAATATAAATTATTTTAATATATATATATATTTATTTAATATTAAATAAAACTTAGCTTACTAGCTATTAATAATACTTTTTTACTTTAATAAGCTTTATATATATTATTAACTATTAAAAGATATAATTTTAAAAACTAATATACTTAATATAAATACTTTATATAATTTATAAATATAAACTTAATATAAATTAGTTTTTTTATTTAAAACCCCTAACTATTATATATTAATAACTTTTATTTAAAATATACTATATTTATACTAAGTAATATTATACTATTAAAATATTTAGTAATACTAATTTAATACTTTTTTATATTAAAGTATTACTTAGTAATACTAAAATAGTAATTAAAGTTTAATAGCTTTATAATACTATTTAAACCTTATAAGCTTAGATAAATAATTAATAAAATACTATAATAACTAATAATAATAATAATAAGTAATAAAAAGGAGATTTTAATAAAGCTTTAAAGCTACTTAAGCTAGAACCCTTTAAAAAATAGGTAATTAATATAATTTTATTTTTTATATAAATAAAGAGATATTTTTACTTATTTTTAAATAAACTAAATATTATTATTAAGAAACTCTTATTTATAGTACTTTTAATTTAAAAAAGTATTAAAAAGTAATTTAAACTTATTATAAAAAACTACTTTAAAAATAATAAAGTTATTTAAAATTAAAATACTTAAAATATCTTTATAGATTAAAATAATTTTAAGTAAGTACTTAAGGATAATTTTAAAGTAATTAATAAAAAATAATAAGCTATAGCTAAACTACTTATACTTAAATAGTAAAAGTTATATATTATATACTTAGCTAAGTTTTATTAGCTAGTAGCTAAGACCTAGTAAGATAATAATACCTTTATAAAGATTTATTACTAATATATTAAAAATAAAGTTAAGGATAAACTATACTTTATAAATAAACTTAATAACTTTATAATTTATATTACTATAGTAATTAAAATTAATAAATAATAATATAAATATAAATAAAAAAAAGTAAATTATAAATATAAAAATAACTTTAACCTTTATTACCCTAATTAAAAATATAATAATAATTAAAGTAACTCTTATAACTAAGAATAATAATAAAGTAATTACTATAATAATACTTTATATAAAACTTAATTAAGCTTTATAACCTTAAGGGCTACTTAACTAAATAACTAAAAATATAAGCTATAAAATATATTTAAATATAAGTATTATAATTATAATAATTTTAAATATATAGTATAATAATACTTAAAACTATAAAAGCTATAAAACTTAAATTAAAGTAAGTAAACTTTAAAACTAACTTAATAGCTTAAACTATAAATAGTAACTAAAACCTAGACCTTAAAAATAACTAAAAGTAAGTATAATATATAGTATAATAAAAATTAAAAAATTAATTAAATAAAACTAAAACCTTATACTTTAAAAAGGAAAAAGGATAAAAACCTTATTAAAAAAATAAAAATAAAAATAAAAATAAAATATAAAATAAAAACTACTATAAGTATATATAGGATTTTAAGAAGAAAAAATATATTTAAGTATAATAGTAAAAAAGAAAATAAAAAGTAAAAAATAAAAAATTTAAAAATTTTTAAAAGTAATAAAAACTTAAATAACTTTAAACTTTAAAAATAATAAAATAAAAAAGTTTAGTTACTTTTAATTAAAATAAATAAAAACTAACTTTATAAATTATTAATAATATTTTAATTAAAACTATACTTTAAAATATAAAAAAAGTATAAAAATAAAAATATAAGTTTAAAGATAATATTTATATATAATAATATAAAGAAAATTAAAATATAAAATATAAAAAAAGTATAGCTAAATAAGTAATATAATACTTTTAATATAAAAATAAAGAAATTATATAAAAGTAATAATAAAAATATAAGCTACTTTATAATAAAAGTAATATTAAAATATATTTAAATTATAAAGATTTTTATATATAAAAAGCTAAAAAATATATAAATATTAATATAATTAATATAATACTAATTAAAGCTTATTATACTAATAATACTATAAATTTATAATATAAAAAAAAAGAGTTTAACTTATAAAATAATATATAAATACTTTCTATATATAAATAATACTAAAGTATATTATAAATCTTATATAAGAATTATTAATATAATATATATAAATAGAAAAAGCTTAATAATAACTATTTTTTAGTTATAATACCTAGAATACTAAATAGTAAACTATACTTTAAAAAGGAAATAAAAGGGTACTTACCTTTTATATAGTATAATAACTTTAAAGTATTAAAACTATAATTTAATATAGTATATTATTAATAAATTTATAAAATAAAAAATCTTTTAAGTAAAATTAAGTAGTTTTTATAAATAATTAAAAAAGTAAAAAAAAAGTTTAAAGAAATAACTTAAAGAAAGTATATACTTAAAAAAATAATATTAATTAATAATACTAGCTTTAAAAATATAAAAAAGCTATAAAAATAGTAAAAAGTAAATAGCCTTTACTTAAACTATAGTCTAGAAAATACTAATAAATTATTAAAAAAATAAAAAATAAAAAAATAGTATTTTTTTAAAGAATATAAGTCTTAGTAAGAAATAATTAATAAATAAAATAATAAGCTAAAGGAATATTTATAGTAATAACTATATAATAATAAGTTTATAAATAACTATATTAATAGTAAAGGATATTATAATAATAACTATAAAAAGATTTACTATAATACCTTAAAAAAAGTTAAATACTATTTATAATAAAGCTATAAATAAGTAAAAAGTAATATTTATAATAAGATATAAGTACTTTAAAAGTAATATAAATAATAAATATACTAATATACTTAGTATTACTTATTTAAATTAAAAGAAAATAGCTAAAAGCTTAGGTAAATAGTAAAGTATAATAAAACTTTATTAACTTAAAAATAGTTATAAAGCTAGAAATACTATAAAAAAAGAAATTATTACTTTACTTATTAATTAATATAAAAAGATAGCTTTTTAATTATAATAATAATATTATAAATTAAAAGGCTAATTACTTTAAAATTCTAGTTAAAAGAAAAAGATAAAAAGTAAATTTTAATATTATACCTTTAGGATAGGATATAAATATTATCCTAGGTATAGTATAGCTTAAATAAGAAAATCTAATTATTAATTAAAAAAATAGCTAGGTTACTTTTTCTAGTAACCTTAATAATAATAAAAAAATAATTATAAAAAATAATAAAAAATCTTAAACTCTAATTACTAAAAAAAGTATAGGTAAGTATAAAATAAAGTAATTATTACCTTTAAAAGGAATATAATATAAGTATAAAAAAGGTATATAAAGTAAAAAATAAATTTTAAGTATTTTTTAATAATAAAACCTATAAAAAGAATTAAAATTAATAATAAGTTAAAATAAACTAGTAAATATACTAGGAAAATACTAAGTATATAATAAACTATTTATAAAAAAACTTAAAATAAAAGTTTTTAAATATAATAAATAAAACTATAAAATTAACTTTATAAATAATAACTTATTATTTTAAAAGTTATATTTACTTAATAAAAAAGAATTAAAAGTATAAAAAGTATATATTAATAATAAGTAGTTTAATCCAGGTTAGGGTTAGGTTAAACTTATATAGGCTTATAGGCAGGGCTAGTTAGGTAATAGATAGTAGTTAAAAGTATATAGTAAGGGCAAAAGATATTAAATCTAAATATACTTTTTTAGAAAATAGTAAGTAAATAGTTAGATAGCTAATAGTAATATAAAGATAGATTTTAAAAGTAAAGGGGTATTTAAAAATTAATTAAAAGAAAAGAAAAAGAATTAAAAAGGGTTAAAGAAGGTAAGGTAAGTATAAGGACTAAGATAATATAGCTAATAAAAAAATTAAAAAAAGTATAATATTTATAAAGCAGGGAAGGATAGTAAATAAAAAAATTAAAAAGAGTATAATATTTATAAAGTAGTAAAAATAGAAATAGTTTATAGTAAATATAAAAAATACTATTAAGGCTAATAAATAGGGTATAATAAGAAGTAAATTATAATAAAATAAAGTAAAATAAGATAAAATAGGATAAAATAAGGAAAAGAAATATAATATAATTAGGTAAAAAAGAAAAGGAAAAGAAAAAAGTAATAGGTATATAAAGTAGTAAGGAAGTAATAGCCCTAGTTAGCTAGTAAAAATAATAAAGTAAGGCTAAGGCTAAGGAAAGTAAAGATAAAAGTAAGGCTAGCTTATAATAAGTATAAGCTAAGCTAATTAAAAATAATTAATTAAACTTAGAATTTTAATAAAAATCTAATAGTAAGTAGCTAGTTATAGCTAAGGCTAAAATAAAATATTATTATTTCTAAATAAATATATATATATAATATATATATAAATATCTTAAAAGAAGCTAATAATATAGTAAATACCCTTACTAACTATAATTATATTACTAAGTAAAGAAAAAAAGGAAATTATTATATAAGTAGGTATAGCTTTTAAAGAAAATACTAGCTAGGTTAAAGGGGTAAGGTTTATATTATATAATTTAATAAAAATAATATAAGTTAAGGGATAATATAAGCTATAGTAAAGTAAAACTACTAAGTCTATTAACCTATTTACTATAAAGCCTACTTATAATATAGTATTAAAATATATATAATAGCTAGAGAGCTATTAAGCTAAAAAGAAGCCAGGATCTAGGTATAAGCTAATAGTAGCTATAAAAGTACTATAATAGCTAGTATAAAACTAATAAAAAATTTAAAAAAAGTATAATAATACTTTATAGTAGGCCCTACTAGTTAATAGGCCTTTTTACTATTTAATTAGGTAGTAGTAACCTAAGGATATAAAGGAAAAAGTACTATTTTACCTAAAATAGCTAGATTTATTTTATTTAAAAACTTACTTATAGCTTAAAGATTTAAGGAAAGGTAAAAAGCTATTATAAACTTAATTATATAGTATTATAAGCTATTAATTAATTTAATTTTTTACTTTATTACTTAAATATAAAATGCCCTAGCTAGCTAGAAAGCCTTTATTACTATACTTATAGCTATAAGTAGCTAAGAAAAAAAAGGTAAATAATAGAAATTACTAAAGGCTAAGCTAAACTAGATAGAAAGAAGCTACTACTAATACTAATAGGTTAGGGCTAAGTATAAAGATATATAATTACTTAGTACTAAAGCCTAAAAATACTAATATAGAACTTTAAGTAATTTAAATATTACTTTAAAATAATAAAAAAAATATACTTAGTTACTAAATATTACTAAGAATTAAAGCTAGCTATACTAAGTATAGCTAAAGTTTAAGTTTTTATAAAAAGAAGTTAAATACTTTTATATTTTTTAAAAATTTATTTTTTTACTTTATATTTTTTCCCTTTTACCTTTTAAAATAGTAAGGCTAATAAAAGGAAAAGAATAAAAAAACTAATAATAAATAAATAAGTAGCTAAGATTATAAGATTATAAGTAAAGTATTAATAATTAATTACTTACTAACTAACTAATTAGGTAGCTAGTTACTTAAAATAGACTATAGTATCTTTTAGTAACTTAGTAAACTGTCTTTTAAGTCTAGCTTAATAAAGGCTAGATAATTAAAAAATAAAGCTAATAAGAAAAGTAGTAATAGCTATTTAAATAGTAGTAGTAGCCTAGAAGTATAATATAGTCCTTAGTAGCTTTAAACTTATAGGCCTAGGCAGAATATATTAAAACCTTTTTTTATAAATAGTAACTATAAACTAATTCTAGCCTCCTTACCCCTAGCTATAGCCCTAGAAAGCAGTTAGTAATAATAGCTAGGCAGGCTATATAAATTTTCTATTATTAGTTTATACTAAGGGCTTAAAAGGCCTTATAAATCCCTTATTATTATAGATACTAGTTAGTAATAAGGGTTTAAAAGGCTATATAAATCCCTAAGTATTAGTTAGTAGTAATAGTAGTAGTAGTACTAATAGTAAGGGCTAGTAAAGTAATATAAAAAGCTATATAAATTACTTATTACTAGTCTATACTAAGGGCTAGGAAGGCTATATAAATTACTTATTACTAGTTTATACTAAAGGCTAGGAAGGCTATATAAATTACCTATTACCTAGGGACTTAGAATATAATAGTAAGATAATAATATTATTAATAGGCAGGCTGCTTTTATACTAGTAGCTACCTAATTAGATAGAAGTAATACTTTAGCTAATAGGGATAGTAATAAAGCAGTCCTTAAAGGTAATATTATTTATATTAATATATCCTTTAAGCTAGTATTTAAAAACTATAATTAGGCTTTATAATTTATACTTATTTATATAGGCCTAGGCCTTATATAGCTAACTAATTAGATAGCTACTTATAATACTTACTATAGTAAACTAACTAATTTTATAGCCCTAAGGTTAACCTTACTAGTTATAGAAAAAGAGTATAAGTAAGGGCTAATTAACTATTTATTTTTATTACCTACCCCTTAACCTTAAAAAAAGCAGGTAATAAAGTATAAAAGCCTTATAGTTAATAGTAACTATAATAAAGTATATAATTTAGTATTCCTTAACTAAAAAAGCCTCCTAAATACTAATATTAGCAGCCTAGCCTTATTACCTTTACTAAACTTACTACCTTTTACTTTAAAGTATAAGCTATTAAGTGCCTTTAGTAATACTAGTAACCCTAGCATTACCTTACTAAATAATTTTTTAAGTTTAAAAGAGCTAGTTAAATACTTTTATATAGTATTTAGTGCTAGCTAAAGTAGCTAGTTAATTTTTAAAACTTAGTAATAAAGCTTATATATATTATTTACCTTTCCCTATATATTAATAACTTATAATAACTAAAACTATATACTTTTTACCTTTATAGCCTTATATAAAGCTAGTAACTAAACCTTAATAAGTAAGTAAGCTATATATTATAGCTAAGTTTTAAAAAGCTTTTTTATATTTAAAAGCTAAGGTAAGGAAGTTAAGAGAAATAAAGTAGCTATTTCTTTTTAGCCTAGCTACCTATATACTTATTACTATATTACCTATTAAGGACTAACTAATTATATAAAGGCTAACTTACTTTATATTAAGACCTTAAATACTAATTTTTATACTTACTTTATTTAAAAGTAAGCCTACTACCTTACTAGTATATTACTACTTTTTTTATTAATATTAATACTAAGCCTAGCCCTTAGACTTAAAAGCTAGGTATTATTACTAAGTAAAAGGCCTTTAGCTAATTTTTTATTTACTAAAACTAAAGCTAAGCTATTAGCTAATAAAGCTATTACTATCTTATAATAATAAGATATTAATAGTATTTAGCTTAGTATTAATAGCTTAAATACTATATAGCCTAGCTATAAGCTCTTTTTCCTATCTTTTTTACTATTACCTAAGCTTAATATATTAAATAAATAAATAGTCTAGCTATATAGTATTAACCTAACTAAGATAAAATATATATACTTTAAGTTATTTTATACTATTTATATATACTTTACTATTTTTTTTTTTTTTTTTAATATAACTATTAGTAATATAGTAGCTAGCCTTAGTGCTATTTTAATTACTTTTTTAAATAATTAATAGTAAGAACTATATAATTAAATTATTATTTTAGTAATTAAGTAAGCTAGCCTAGCCCCTGCCCTTTAAAAGCTACTAATATTATTTATTATAGCTAAGTATAAGGCTTACTATTACTAGGAAAAGCTAGTAACTAATTATTAGTATATTAATAATAGTAACTATACTAACTACTTATAGTATTTATTTTTAATAAAAGACCTTATAGCCTTTAGCTAACTATTAGTTAAAAAGGCTAATAATATTTTAGTTTACTTTTAATATATTAACTTTAACTTCTTTTACTTTACTAACCTTAAGCTTATTTTATAGTTATATAATTTAAAAAATGCCTTTTAAGGTATTACCTTTAAGAAAGTAATTAATTAACTAGGTTCCTAGGTACTTAACTATTTTACGCTTTATAAGCTTAACTTAAACTTATTTTAGCTTAATATTAGCTACTAAGACTACTTAGTATTTTTTTTATATTTTACTTAGCTACTTACCTTTATATAAAAAGCGCTAAAGTATAAAAAGCATTACTAAAACTTAATTTATATTATATAGGCAACTAGTAGTTAACCTTAGTCCCTTAACCTTACTTACTTTTAGTCCTTTTTACTTAACTAATCTAAAACCTATATATTAAAGGCACTACTATTACTAGTAATTAGTAACTTTATAAGCTATAATAAGTAGCTTTATATTCTATAAATAAAGGCCTATAACTATAATAAAAAACTTTTCTTTACTATATATAGTAATTATTAGCTTTTTAGTAGTATAAGCCTTTTCTTATTAGTATTACCCTAGGACCTAATTAATTAGTTATATTAAGTAAGCTAAAAGGGAAATAGGCTAGCTAATAACTATTAAAAATATAGCTAAATTCTTAATACCTAAAATACTTATAAAAGTTATTTTAATATAGTTTAGTTAAGTATATAGGCCTTTTACTATAATATATACTATAAGGTAATATTTTAACTTAATAGTATTTTATTTCTATAAAAATACTAAGCCTTTAAATTAAAAGACCTTTAAAAAATTAACTATAAATTTATTATAAAAATATTTTACCTTAATAGCCTAGCTAATAACTAACTACTTTTCTAGATTTTACTAATAGGATATATAAACTAGCTAATTATAATAAATACTACTTATTTTATTTAACCCTTTAATTATATTTTCTATAAGGTAATAAGGAATTTAAAAGTAATACTTTTATTATAAGCCTTAGTAAGTTAAAAGGCAATATAGCTAACTAAGGTATTTAATTAAATATAACTAAATAATAATAGTATATTAATACCTTATTTTTTTATAGTACTTAAGGACCTTAGTTATAATGCCTTTTTACTTATTACTTTTTATACTATAATACTCTTTATATACCTCCTTATCCTTAGCCTTATAAGTAAGGCTAGGTATTTATTTAATAAATAAATTTAAAAAGCTTAGTAATATATCTAGGCTAGTACTTTAAAAGGAAATAGTAAGAGTAAACCTACTATATAAGGTCTAGCTTATTAAGGATAGGGGTATTCTTAGGGTAGCTATAACTAGTAGCTATTTAATTAGATATAAAAAGGTTAATAATACTAAGCTACTTAGGCCTAAACTATTATTTACTATAAGCTAGGACTTTTTACCTAAATAAAAAAAGATAGTATAATATAGCTTATACTAAACTATATTAACTAAATTACTAGCTAGCTTACTTTTAAAGTCCTTCTATATATATATATTTAATAATACTTACTATAAGCTAAGCTAGTATTACTTTTTATAATTATTTTACTAGCCTTAGGGTTTATTACTACTAAGTAATATATATATTAATAGCTTATATTTATACTATAACTAAGGTCTTATATTAGTACCTAGGCTAGTAGTATTATTATATTAAAGTATACCCTTAACTTTAATATTAACTTTAAAAAAAGCCTGCTTAGTAATACTATTTAGGCTAAGATTATTTAATTACTTACCTTTATATTTTAAAAAATTACCTATACTTATAATCTCTATTTCCTTATTAAGCTTAAGTTATAATAAACCTTACTATAAAAAAGTACTTAGTCCTTTAAAGCTACCTTATCCTTACTATAAATTAAAAGTCTAAATAGGCTAATTAAGTAAGTAAAAGTACTTAAAAGCTATATCTTAGTAGTTTATAATATTAAATAGGTCTTTACTAAAGTATATTAGCTTTATTACTTAAAATTTAAAAAAAAGAAAAAGTAAGGAAATAGTTAAGGTAATATAGCTAGAGGTACTAGGCAATGCCTAATTATAGTTAGCTTTAGTAGTAACTTTTAATACTATTTACTATACTTACTATAGTTATTACTTCCTTACTAAATAATATCTTATTAAGATAAGCTTTTAATAAATAATTTTTAAAGCCTCTTTATCTTTAACTAGCTTTTTAAGCTATTTTAAAATACTAGTAAAAATACCTTACTTTTATAAAATAACCTAAACTATTTTATACTATACTAATAGTATAAAATACTATTTTAAAGTACTTTAAATAGCTATAATATTAATTTTAACTAGGAAATAAGCTAGTATATTAGGTACTATATCTTTATCTTATTTAAAGCTAACCTAACTAAGCTAGTTATATATTTAAAGGCATCTAGCTATATTAACTTTTCTTAATTCTTTTAAATTAAAATATTTATACTATACTTCCTTAACCTAGCTTAGGAAAAAAAGGTAAAATTCTTATAAAGGTATAAATTAAGGATTATTATACTTTTCTTTATACTATAGGATAGTAAGATAAAAGAGCTAATAATACTAATACTTAAGATCTTTTATATTATTATTATTAGCCTTTTTTAGCCCTATTTATAGTAGCTTAAATTTAAATTTAAGTAGCTTTAAAACTAGTAGTTAGCCCTGTACTAGTAATATAAGCAGTTACTAGTAAGTAATTAAAGTAAAGCTAAAGAGAAAGTAAAGTAATAATATAAGTTTAATTATATTATTTTTAAAAAAAGAATATAAGGCTTTATTAGTCTTATTTAAAGCTAGTAAAGGCAATAGAGAATGCCTTATAGCTATATAGCTAGCTTACTAATAAAGGCTAATTACTTTACTAATTTCCTATAAGTCTTTACTAAATAAACCTAAATAAATAAACCTCCTTTTAAGAACTATAAGGGTAAAGAATAGAAACTCTTTTTTACTACTAAAAACCTTATTTTAATCCTACCTATATATTAATTCCTTTACTAAGCTAGTAAGACCTTAAGTTTAATTATATAGGTAGTACTAAAAAGGTCTAAATACTATAAGTATTATAAATTATAAAATAATCTTTTTTATAGCTTATAGCTTTTTAATTAAAGTAAGGATTAATAGTAAATAATAAAGACTATATTACTTACTCTTATCTTTACTAATAAGTTAAATAATACTATAAAATAAAATAACTTATTATAGTAATTCCTTTTATAGGAATATTTACTTAAGGAATATATAGTTTAGTTAATTAAGTATATTATTTATTATAATAGTAAGTTAGCTAAATTACCTTTTATCTTTAGTATTACTTAGTATAGTATTAATATAATATAGGCCTGTTTACCTTTTTTTAGTTTTAGTAATTTACTATTTTAAAAAGTAAAGGTATTTAGTAATTATATATAATTAAAAAGGGATTATCTATTTAAAAGCTATTTAATTATATAGCTAATTTACAGTACTATAAAATTTAAATATATACTATTTAAATATTAATATAATTATAACCTAATACTAAGATATTTAAAAAGCCCTTAACCTTTTTATACTTTTTTATTTATTTATTATTTAGTATTATTTATTTTTATTTATAATTACTTAATACTATATAATTAAATTACTTAGTAATTATAGCTACTACCTTAGCCTTTAGTAAAGCTACTACTTTAGCTATTACTTTAGTTACTATACCCTTACTGCCCTATTTAGTAGCTTAATTAATTACTTATATTTTTATATATAGGTTTTAAAAAGGCTTTATAGTAATAATATAAAATATAGTAATATATATTTAATTCTTTTACTTAGTATTATCTATTTTTATTTATAATTACTTAATACTATATAATTAGATATTACCTAGCAGTAAAGATACTTACTATATAACCCTAACCCTAAGAACTAAAGCCTTATTAACTATTTTTACTAAATTTTTAATAATATATTTTTTACTTATTTTTTATTATTTACTTTTATTTATAACTATATAATATTATATAATTAAATACTAAGGTATTATTATAGCTTATTAAGGCTAATATAAAAGCCTTCCTTACCTTTATTACCTAATTTAGTAAGCTTACTTAACTGCCTATATCTTAATATATAGGTTATAAAAAGTATTTATAATAATTATATAAAATATAGTAATTTATATATAAAAGCTAAGGCTTTACTAAGAAGCCCTAGACCTTTAAATCTTTATATATTTTATTATTTACTTTTATAAAGCTATTAAAATATTATTAAAAGTATTAGTTTTCTTAAAGCCTTTTAAAAAAGGTATATTAAACTATATAGTATTATTTTACTTAAGGTTAAGCTTATACTAAGAGATAAGCTATAACCTAAACTTAGTTATAATAAGTAAAGAGCTTATTAAAAGCTTTTTTAATAATAAAGTAAAGCTTATAGCCTTTTACCTTATAAAGGCTAGATCCTTAAGGCTATTTAGGCTTGCCCCTTGCCCTTAGTATAAAAAATATACTTATTTACCTTTTCTTAACCTTATAGTTAAATCTTTTTTATAATTATAATCTATTTAGTATTACTTATATATTTTTATTACTATTTAGTATTACTTAATTAGCTAGAAAAGGACTTATATATACTTAGTTCTTTTTATAGTAATAAGGTAATAAGTATTATAAATAGGAAATTTAAATAACTTTTTATACTAGTACTTATAAAATTATAAATATATAGCTAAAATTTAGTAATACTATAAATTTAATAAATAAAGTAAAGAGCTAGGGAGTATTTAATTAATATATAGTAAAAGTAATATACTTTATTATAAGTAATATTTAGTATTTCTTTTAATATAATATTTTTTTATTTTACTAAAAGGAAATTTTTACTTTTTAAAATTTATATATATCTTTTCTATATAATTAAAAGATTTTACTATAGTAATTTTCTTAATTTTTTTTACCTATAAAATATCTTTTTTTACTTTTATATTAGGGATAGAGAAAATATAAGTTTTAAGGAAAAAAAAAAGTTTTTAAAAAAAGTTTTTAAATTAAAATTAATAAATTTAAAAAAAATCCTATTTATATAAACTTTTTTTTAATTTAAAGACTTTAATTTAATTTAACTTATTTATTTTTATATTATAATTTTACTTTTTTATTTAACTAGTTATTTTAATTAAAAGGCTTTTTAATAAAAATAATTTCCTTAGCCTTTAACCTTTACCTTTAAAAAATTAACTTACTTTTTTTAGTATATTTTTTTTTTTATTTAATTATAGTATAGTACTAACTATATAATCTATATTAATATTATACTATTTATATAGTCTTACCTTACTTACTTAATTATAGTATAGTACTAACTATATAATTTATATTAATATTATACTATCTATATAGTTTTACCTTATTTACTTAATTATAGTATAGTACTAACTATATAATTTATATTAATACTATACTATTTATATAGTTTTACTTTACTTACTTAATTATAGTATAGTACTAACTATATAATTTATATTAGTATTATACTATTTATATAGTTTTACTTTATTTACTTAATTATAGTATAGTACTAACTATATAATCTATATTAATACTATACTATTTATATAGTCTTACCTTACTTACTTAATTATAATATAGTACTAACTATATAATTTATATTAGTATTATACTATTTATATAATCTTACCTTACTTACTTAATTATAATATAATACTAACTATATAATTTATATTAATACTATACTATTTATATAGTCTTACTTTACTTACTTAATTATAATATAATACTAACTATATAATTTATATTAGTACTATACTATCTATATAGTTTTACCTTATTTACTTAATTATAGTATAGTATTAACTATATAATTTATATTAATACTATACTATTTATATAGTTTTACCTTACTTACTTAATTATAGTATAGTACTAACTATATAATTTATATTAGTACTATACTATTTATATAATTTTACTTTACTTACTTAATTATAGTATAGTACTAATTATATAATTTATATTAGTACTAAACTCTTTATAAAACCTTACCTTTTATTTAACTATTTACTTTTTTCTTTTTTTTTTTTTTTTTTTTTTTTTTTTTATTACTATTTACTTTACTTAAATTATAATATTTTTAATTAAAACTTAAAAAGAAAAAGAATACTAGTCTTAACTCTGTAAATAGTAATAAAAAGCTATTTTATAATTTTAAAAAGATAGTATTTAGGTTTTTTCTTAACTTAATTTATAACTTACTTAGCTATTAAGCTTTTTATTACCTTATAGTTTAAATTCTTTTAATAAATATTAAAAAATAATTAGTAAACTATTTTAATTACTAATACTATTTAAAAAATAATAACCTTAAGTATTAATATTATTAACTTAACTAAATTTAATATTAAATTAAATTACTTTACTAGCCTTAGTATTAGCCTTAGTACTAGCCTCTATATTATTTATTTAGCTTAACTTTTTATAAAAATAAGTTACTTTACTAGCCTTAGTATTAGCCTTAGTACTAGCCTTTATACTATCTATTTAGCCTAACTTTTTATAAAAATAAACTACTTTACTAGCCTTAGTATTAGCCTTAGTACTAGCCTTTATATTATTTATTTAGCTTAACTTTTTATAAAAATAAGCTACTTTACTAGCTTTAGTATTAGCCTTAGTACTAGCCTTTATACTATCTATTTAGCTTAACCTTTTATAAAAATAAGTTACTTTACTAGCCTTAGTATTAGCCTTAGTATTAGCCTTTATACTATCTATTTAGCCTAACTTACTATAAAATTAAAACTTTATACTAGCCTTATTTTTAAATTTTAAATAATCTTTACTTTAATCCTTTACTTTCCTAACCTTTTTTATTTTACTAGCTTTATTTTTATTTACTTATAATTAAACTCCTTAATAATTATAAGAATTATATATATTAATATTATAACTTAATACTATACTTTTCTTTACCTTTTAAACTTTAACTAACTTAATTAAGTAATTCCTTTTTTTTATTATAATAAAAAATCTTACTATATAAAGATTTTAAATATAGTAATCTTAACTTTATTTTTAGCTTATATTATAATTCTTTTTAATATAATATATATATACTTTTTTATTTACTTAATAACCTAGCTATACCTTTATTACTTTTACTTAATAACTATAATAATTTAAATTATATTTTCCTTTCTTAGTATATTACTTTTTTAATTTATTTAACTTTAATTTTTTTAAGTTTAGTAAGTAATAGCTTACTAAATAATTAATATAATAATAAATACTTTTTTTATTTAAAACTAAATATATTTAATAAATACTACTTACTATATTAATTAGCTTTATTATAAGAACTTAAAATATTAATAGTATATAGCTTAAAGCTAAAAGCCTTATTATAATTTAAAGCTTTAGTATTTTTTATTTATTATTTATTTTGCCTTATAGCTATAATTTATATAATAATTAAATTATTTACTTTTATAGTCTTATTCTTATAAAAACTTACTATATTTTTCTTAGTATATTTTAAATATTAATAGTATACTTTTTAATTTTTATCTTTTTTTTAAAATCTAGTAATTAAGCTTAATTAATAAACTATAAGCTACTATTTATAAAATATAATAGCCTTTTTTATAAATATTAATAAAAGCTATTTAATAAGATTATTTTTTCTATAGCCTATAAAATACTTTTTATATACTATTTATAAAAAATGCCTTATAGCTTTAATTTAGCCTATATAAAAATATTTTTATAAAAGGAAAACCCTTTAAGCTAATAACTATAAAAAGATAATACTGCCTATATACTATAGCTTTAATATTTAATTTTTAATATATATCTTTATTCCTTTTAAAAAAGCATTATATACTATATTAATTTATATTTTATTTTAATAACTTCTTTAAAACTATTCTTTTACTTTAAAAACTTAAAGCTTCTCTTTTAAGTATATAATTTAAAAAATATTATTAATAGTAATTTTATTTATATAATAATAATATAACTTATAACCTCTATCTTATTTATATTAAATCCTAAGTTTCTTAATTTACCTTTATATTAAGTTAACCTTAGTAACTATAAGTACCTAATAATATTAGTAAATCCTTAATAATAATAAATACTATTATAAAAAATAAAATACCTTAAGTATCTTTATACTAATATTAGCTATCTTATTAATACTTAGCCCCTTTTTAGTTTATTTTATTAATCTTTTTTTTTTTATAAAGCTAGTACTTATATAGTAAAGGCCTTATCTATATAATAATAAAATTACCTAAAAGACCTAAATACCTAAAACCCTGGAATTATTTATATTAAGGCCTATAATTATAATAAAGACTTATTCTTAACTATATTTAGTAATTATAGCTTATTTACCTTAAATTAGCTTCTATTACTTACTATTTATAATAGTCTTAAGGCTAACCTTGCCTTTAAAAATAAAAAGAAATAATATTTATCTTTATAAAATACTATTTATTTTACTTAGTAAGTATATAAAAATCACCTTTATATTATATTTACTACTTACTACCTCTTAAGCTATAGTATTTATAAGAAATTTACTTTTTACTTTAATATCCTTTTTCTTATATAATATAATAATAAACTAAAGGAATTACCTTTTAGCTTTTTTTACTAATTATTACTAACTATTTACCTTTTTTATCTTATAATCCTTACTTATCTTTTTAACTCTTTTTTTATATTATAATCCTTATAGTTTATTATTTTACTTAACTTTCTTTTTTATAAGACTTTAATTATATTAATAAGTTACTTTAAACTAAAAAAACCTTTACCTACTTAGTAACTCTTTACTTTCTATTTTATATAGTTTTTTTAAAAACTTTTTATTTACTCCTTAATTAGTAAAAAAACTAATTTTTTATAGAATAAATAGATATAAAAAAAGAAGTAATTTACTTATAATTAATATACTATATATACTTAATTTCTATACTAAGGCCTTAATTTCTAAGTTATTATTTAATAGTATAGTATACTATAGCTACTAAATAATCTATTTAACTAAAATTCTAGGCTTTTTTATATATAAGCTATTTAGTATATTTATATATCTTTATTACTATTTTAATACTATATACTTTCTATATAAAGTATTACTAGCTTTATTACTAAGGCATTTAGTTAAAATTATTAGTTTTTTATACTTTTACTTTAAGCTACTTTTATATTACTAAGCTTAAATAAAGACCTATAATAAAAAGCCTTTAAGTTTACTACTTAAGTAATTTTATATAAATATTAAAAGTTTATTTTATTAACTTTAATAATACTTTATATAAACTAGAAAATCTTATTATTAACTAGACTTTAGTATATAAAGGTAAACCTTAATACTAAAGTAAAAAGTATTATTAATATATAAATTTTATATAAGATTTTAAATAAGGCTTAGGTTTTTTACTACTCTTTACCTGCCTTTATTTTTAACCTTACCTTTATAGGTTACTATAAAATAATTTAGTTATAGTATAAGTTTATTATTTTTAAGCTTTTTAGCTTTAATATAAAACTTAGTATTAAAAAGACCTTTTAAAAAAAGCTTTTTATTAAACTTTTTACTATATTTAAAACTAATTAAAAAGATTATTATTTTATTAAGTTATTTTAAAACTAACTTTAGCCCTATTTTAGTATCTATATTTAAGCTTTATTTAAAAGTAAACTTACTAAGCCTGTTTTATTTATTTAAAAAAAAAAAAAAAATATACTTAAAGTTTTTTATATTAAGATTTATATACTAATTTTCCTTTTACTAGTAAATATAATATTTAGTACCTTTAAGCTAATTTTTTCTTTTTATAAGGAATTACTAAAAGTATTTAACTAAGAAATATATATTAAAGGCTACTATAGTTATTTTATTAAGAGTATAACTATAGCTTTATAAAAAATTTAATATTAAATAATAGCTAAAATGGAATTTACTATTAATATAAAAAAAATAGCTAAGATTATTTATTTTATAATTTTAATACTATATAGTAAAGTTTTTAGTTTACTATATAATACTAACTATTAATACTTTTAATATTTTATAAACTTTTAGCCCCTTAATATTAATCTTATTATAAATTATATTTATAATAAAGATTTTATTTTTTAAGTTATTAAAGACTTATTTTACTTAAATAAGTACTAGTTATTTTTACCTATAAAATAACTTTTACTTTTATTTATAAAACTGCTATATTATAGCCCCCTAGATAATTTATAGTTATTTTAACTAGTAAGGAAATTATTAGCCTTTTCCTTTAAGGCTATTTTAGTAAAAAAGAATTTTAAGTTTAGATTTTTATTTAAACTTAAAGGTAATAAGGGAATCTTTAGTAATTTATATACTTTAAAAGATAAATAGCTTTTATAGTATTTTAAGTAATAGCCTAACTAAGAAATTAAAATAAAAAATACTTAGGCTAGTAATTATAGTTTTAACTTTAAGTCTATAAATCTATTAAGTTTTAAAAAGAAGGACTTAAAGTTTAGTAATTTAAGGAAATAATAATTTTTAATTCTTTACTTTAATTAAGTTTTTTTAATTATATTACTTCTTAAACCTAGGTTTAAGTTTAAATTTACCTAATATTTTTTTTATTATTAGTAAAGTTATCTAGCTAGCTAAGAAAGCTAGTAATATATATATCTTTTAATTTATAACTAATTAGTTAAGTTATACCTTACTTATATACCTACTAAGGATATTTTAATAAGCTATATACTAAAACTACTTTATAGGTTACTTTTTATTTTTTATAAAATTTATTTATATAAAAAAATAAAAAAATTAACTTATAGCTATTAAATTATAAAATTATTTTATATACTTTTTTTAAAGAGTTACTAAATTAACTATTTTAAATAAGGTAAATTAAATAGTAGTACTTTTATTAGTATATAATACCTATAGTAACTATAAAATATAATTAAAATTAACTATAGGGTAAGTAACTTATACTTATAATATAATTTTATATTAAGTATACCTTAACTATAATAAATTATAAGTAGGTATAATTTTAAATATATTTTTATTAAGTATACCTTAATTATAATAAATTATAAGTAAGTATAATTTTAAATATATTTCTATTAAGTATACCTTAATTATAATAAATTATAAATAAGTATAATTTTAAATATATTTCTATTAGATATACCTTAACTATAATAAATTATAAGTAGGTATAATTTTAAATATATTTTTATTAAGTATACCTTAACTATAATAAATTATAAGTAAGTATAATTTTAAATATATTTCTATTAAGTATACCTTAACTATAATAAATTATAAATAAGTATAATTTTAAATATATTTTTATTAGGTATACCTTAACTATAATAAATTATAAGTAAGTATAATTCTAAATATATTTCTATTAAGTATACCCTAACTAAAATAAATTATAAATTAGCTTAAGGTTTTTATAAGTTTATATATAGGTTCCTTTTTTTTAGGGCTTTTATTTATTAAATAACTATATAATACTGCTTTATATAGCTTCTTTTCCTTTAGGGCTTTTATTTATTAAATAATACTACTTTATATAGCTTTTTTTTCTTTAAGGCTTTTATTTATTAAATAACTATATAATACTACTTTATATAGCTTCTTTTCCTTTAAGGCTTTTATTTATTAAATAATACTACTTTATATAGCTTCTTTTCCTTTAAGGCTTTTATATATTAAATAATACTACTCTATATAGCCTCTTTTTCTTTAGGGCTTCTATTTATTAAATAACTATATAATACTACTTTATATAGCTTCTTTTTCTTTAAGGCTTTTATATATTAAATAATACTACTTTATATAGCCTTTTTTCCTTTAAGGCTTTTATTTATTAAATAACTATATAATACTACTTTATATAGCTTTTTTTCCTTTAGGGCTTTTATATATTAAATAACTATATAATACTACTTTATATAGCTTTTTTTCCTTTAGGGCTTTTATATATTAAATAACTATATAATACTACTTTATATAGCTTTTTTTCCTTTAGGGCTTTTATATATTAAATAATACTACTTTATATAGTTTCTTTTTCTTTAAAGCTTTTATTTATTAAATAACTATATAATACTACTTTATATAGCTTCTTTTCCTTTAAGGCTTTTATATATTAAATAACTATATAATATTACTTTATATAGGTTTTTTAATTACCTTATACCTTTTAAGTTTAATATAAGTTATTAAGTTAAATTTATATATTAGTTAAGGCTTTAAATAGATATATAGTTAGCTACTTATATATAAAAAAGTTTATATATAAGCTATAATATTAAATAAATATAAAATTAGTAATTTATAATTAGTAATATTTTTAATTAAGCTATAATATTAAGTTAGTTATTTTTTTTTAATTATATTTACTTACTTATTATATATTAGTTACCTTATATATAACTTATAGCTTAAAATAATAAATTAATTTTAAGTAAATATATATTAGCTATTTTAGACTTTTTTTTATTTTCCTTTTACTAGACTTTATATTAAATAAAAATATAACTAAAAAAATATTTTAAGTAAGTTACTTAAAAAAGTTAGTACTTTCTTAAACTTACTTATTTAAAGTTTTATTAAACTTTTATAATTTTTTTTTTTTAAAATAAGATTTTTCCTTACTTAACTTTTTTAAATTAAGTAATCTAAGTAGGGGTTAATATTAATAAAGGTAAATTTATAATATAATAATTTTTAAAAAGGTATATTATAATATAGATCTTTAAAAAAATCTATAAGTAAGGAAAATAAAAACCCTTTCTTTAAGGTAAAATACTAAAGTATTTATATACTTTAATATATTTTATACCTATATAATAACTTACCTTTATATATATTACTATATATAAATAATTAAATATAAGTATTTAAAGAGTATAAAAAAAGTTTTTAAAAGGAAAATTTTAAGCTTATATAAAAATATACTATTAAGAAAATAAGGTTAAAAGGGAGTATAACCTTTATAGTTATATTAAAGTACTAATATAAAGGTTATAAATAATAGTAAGGTTTATAAGTAATAAGAAAAAAGGTTTAACTTATTAACTATTACCTTATCTTTAAGGCTATAATATATAAAAAGGTATAATACTTTAATTTAGTAACTTACTTTTAATATACCTTTTAGTTAAAAAGTATATTAATAACCTTAAATAATACTAGTAAATACTCTTAGTTACCTAAGAGTATTTTTAGTAAAAGTTAAAATAATATAAATTAAAAAAAAAATATATATTACCTTGCTTAGGTTAAAGGAAAATCTAATACTACTTTATATTTACTACTATATATAAAGCTACTATAACTTCTTATAATACTAGTACTTAAAAAGGTTAAGTAAAAGGGTACTACTTTTATAAAATCTAGTTTAAACTAAAGGCCTTAAGATACTTAATACTAAAGCTAGTATTATAAAATACCTAACTATAATATTAGTACCTAGGAGGGTTAAGTAGAAACCAGGCTTATATAGCTAGCTAAAGCTAGTATTATAAAATACCTAACTATAATACTAATACCTAGGAAGGTTAAGTAGAAACCAGGCTTATATAGCTAGCTAAAGCTAGTATTATAAAATACTTAACTATAATACTAGTACTTAAAAAGGTTAAGTAAAAACTAGGCTTATATAGCTAGCTAAAGCTAGTATTATAAAATACCTAACTATAATACTAGTACTTAAAAAGGTTAAGTAAAAACCAGGCTTATATAGCTAGCTAAAGCTAGTATTATATAATATATCCTTTATAAATATATTCTTAGCTAGCTAGGCTATATAACTAAGTCCCTAGCCTTTTAGCTTAGAAAAGAATAAAAATCTTAATACCCCTTAAGGCTAGTAAATTAAGCTAGAAATTATATTATTTTTATAAACTTAGGCAGAGATTAGCTAGGTAACTATAGTATATTAAGGTTAGCTATTAGTACTATAAGGCGCTAAAGAGATAAGTTATTAAGTAATAATAGTAAAGTTATACTTTTTATAATAAGGTTAGTAGGGCTAATAATATTACTAAGGAATTTTACTTTTTTTTTTTAAATTCTTTATATTAAGTACTATAAAAAGAAGGCACTATATACTATTTTTATTATTATAGTATTTATAGTAAAAGGCTAATTTCCTATTATTTAAGTTATATATTTAGTTAGTAGCTAGTTATTTATAAAGCCTATTTACTAGTAGCCTAGGTAACCTTAAATTAAATAAATACAGGCATTTTTAGTATATTATTATACTTAAGTAAGTAGTTTTATAAAAGTTAATAATTACTATAAATCCTTTACTATTAAGGCTAAAGTCTTTTAGGTTATATAAAAAGATATATAATAAAAGTTTATAAAATTAAATACTAAGTAATTACTTATTTAGTTAATTCTTACCCTTATAGGCTTAGCTAAACTTATTCCTTTTTATATACTTTTTAAGACTATTTTAGTAAGCTATATACTAAAACTGCCTTATAAGCTACTTTTTATTTTTTATAATATTTATTTATATAGAAAAATAAAAAAATTAACTTATAGTTACTAAACTATAAAACTATTTTATATACTTTTTTTAAAAAGTTACTAAACTAATTATTTTAAATAAAGTAAATTAAATAATAATACTTTTATTAGTATATAATACTTATAGTAGCTATAAAATATAATTAAAGTTAATTATAAGGTAAGTAACTTTAAATATAAAACTTACTTACTTTAAATTAAACTTTAAATACTTTTTATACTTTTTATAGATATTATATAAGGATATAACTACTACTATTAAACTTACCTTAATTAAAATAATTAGTTTAGTAACTTTCTTAAAAAAGTATATAAAATAGTTTTATAATTTAGTAGCTATAAGTTGATTTTTTTATTTACTTATATAAATAAATATTATAAAAAATAAAAAGTAACTTATAAGCTAGTTTTAGTATATAGCTTATTAAAATACTATTAAAAAGTATATAAAAAAGTAATAAATCTAGCTAGGCCTATAAAGGCATAAGTTAACTAAATAAGCTAAACCTTTAAGTACTTAATTTAAAATTATATTATATATAAGGGTAGCTTTAGTTAAATACCTAAGCTATAGTAAATTTTACCTTATAGCTATTAGGGCTATTTACTATTTAAATATACTATATTTATATAACCTTATAGGCTTTAGCCTTAGTAGTAAGGTAATATAGTAAGTATTTTCTTTAAAAGCCTATACTTTAGTATAAGGTTATATAGATTATACTTACTATTATAGCTAAACCTAGTAAACCTTTTAAGGTTATATAAATAGGCAGATAGGCCTATATAAATATATATTTATAAAGTAATAAGGGGGTAATATATTATAAAGGATTTAATTATAATAGTTTTTAATACTATAGTACTTTTTTTAAATAAGCTAGTAATACTTAGGCTTTAATACTATTAGTAAAAAGGGCTCCTTAAGGTATATTAAGTAGCTAAGTTAGCTTAAAGCTACCTTTAGTTTTATATAAATATTTTTATAATATATTAAAGGCAGTAAAGATAGTATTTAAAAGGCTAGTTTAGTAGCTATACTTACTTTATATTACTTTAAGTTTTATATAGTTTTACCTATACTATATTTAGGGTAGCTATAGTCTGTTTTTTTTACTTACTATTACTACTTAGATTACTAGCTAGGTTAGGTAAATAATTTAGGGAAAATAATTATAGTTTTATACCTTTATAACTTATAAAAGAAATAGGGAATTTAAGGGAAAACTAAAGAAAAAAATAATACTTATTCCTTTTATATTAATACCTTAGCTTACTTAATAAGTATTAAAAAAAGGCTTTAAAGTAAATATAATAAAAAAACCTTAATAGGTTTTTTATTATATAGGGTAATTTTTATACTAAGTAAAGTAATAAAGTATAGGATATATAAGGAGTTAATAGTTATATATTTTATATAAATAGTTACTTTTTTTTTTATTACCTTAAGGTATAAGGAAAAATTAAAGGTTTACCTAAGTAAAGACTTATATTATAGTCTTAAGCTAGTATTAGTAATAAAAAATAAGTTAGTTAGCTCTTTTTATAAAGGGGACTAAAGTAAGGGGCAAGCGCTAACTATATTACTTACTTTATTATTAAAAAAAAAAAAGATTAACTATTAAGGCTTTAATATAGCCTATAGGTTCCTTAGGCCTTGTTAATAATTCCAGAAGGCCTGTATTTCCTATTTTAGTCCGCTTTAGGAACTGGGCTATACCTAATTAAGTTAGTAAACTTAGGACTCTATACTAAGTAGGTCTGACCTTTATTAAACTATATACTAAGTAGGTCTAACCTTTATTAAACTGTATCTAGTTCTAATTAGGTAACTATAGTTAAATCTAAATTATAAGGAATTTAAATTTACTTATTATAAAATATTATAAAGTATAGTTATTATAAATAGTAAGCTATACCTAATTAAGCTAGTACTATAAAGTCTTAATTCTTAAAGATTTAAACCTGCTTATTATAAAATATTATAAAGTATAACTAATTTAAATAGTAAACTATACTTAATTAAGCTAGTACTATAAGATCTTAATCCTTAAAAATTTAAACCTGCTTATTATAAGATATTATAAAGTATAATTAATTTAAATAATAAGCTATATTTAATTAAGCTAGTACTATAAGGTTTTAATCTTTAGGGATTTAAATTTAATTATTTTATATAATAATAAAATCTAAATTTAGCTAGATTAATACTTAATCTATTAGTATTTATATTTTACTATTTTTTTTAATTTTTTAGTATTTATATTTTACTATTTTCCTTAATTTCTTAATATTTATATCTTACTATCTTTTTTAATCTTTTAGTATTTATATCTTACTATTTTTTTTAATTTTTTAGTATTTATATCTTACTATTTTTCTTAATCTTTTAATATTTATATTTTACTATTTTTTTTAATCTCTTAGTATTTATATTTTACTATTTTACTATCTTTTTTAATCTTACTTTTAAAAAATTACCCTATTTTACTATTATTTATTTTTATATTAAGGTTTACTTACTTACTCTAAACTCTTATATATTTAATTACTTATTTTTTTATATTTTTTTTACTTTTTTTATATTTAAATTTAGTTATATTTTTATACTTTTTTCTTAACTTTATAAGCTTATTATTCTTTTTATTACTTTTATTTTTATTTTATTTATAAATCTTATATATCTTATTCTTTAGTATATATAATAAGAACTTATATTAACTTAACTTATTACTAATTTATATATTATTTTAATTTATTTTACTATAATAATTTATACCTATCCTTATATATAGTTTATATACTTATTAATAATTTTACCTTACCTTTTAATTATTTTTATAATTTACTTTATCTTAAGTATATATATTAGTATTAATATACTTTAAAATATAAAGCTATATTCTTTATATAAATAAAAGCTATTTACTTTATATTTATTATACTAAGTATAGAATTACTTTTTATTTAGCTTTTTAAATTACTTTTAACTATATAATGCCCTGGCTATATAACTATAAAGAAGAACTATAGCCTTATACTTCTTTTTAATATTTAAATTAACTTTAAAGTCTTTTTAAGTTTTCTTATTATTATACTTTTAATACTTTACTTATTATAGTATATTCTATATATTTTATATATCTTTACTTTTATATATACCTCCCTTATCCTTTAGTTAAATTTAAATTCCCTTAGTTTCTTAATACCTTTTTCTATTTATACCTTTTTTTTATCTCTTTACCTTTTTACCTCTCTTTTCCTTACTACCTGCCTTAACCTTAATTCTTAGGATCCTATTTACTTTTTCCTTTTTAATTTAAATCTTACTTTATTTATATTTTACTATTTTCTTTTTAACCTTTACCTCTTTATTAGTATACTAATTTAATTTAAATCTTACTTAATTTTTATATAGCTATTTATTATTTATTTTTATTTAAAATACTCTTAACCTTTTCTTTATAGTATATCTATCTAAGTCCTTACTCCTTTTTCCTTCTTATTAATTTTACTATATTTAATTTTTTTTATTTAAAGATATTTTACTATTTTAGGTATTTTCTATTATTTATTATTAATATAACTAGCCTAGATAAAAAAGTTACTACTCCTTTTTATAATTTCCTAAAGGGTATTTATATTAGCTATAAAAGTATTACTTACTTCCCTTACCCTATGCCTTAATAGTATAGTACTATTAATTACTTTATTAACTAGCTACTAAAAAAGTATTTTAATAAAATACCTTTCTTTTTTTATAATACTTTACCTTTTAATTTTATTTATCTTTTAAATAATTTTTACTTTACTTTTAAATTCTTTACTTTAAACTAGCTTACTTTAGCTACTAAGTATTTAATATTTAACTTTTTTATAAGTTTCCTTTTTTATATTAATATTATTAGTATATATTACTACTTTATATATACTTTAGCTATTTAATTATATTTAGTACTTAATATTATTAGCCTTACTATTAAAGCTATTAATAGTAAATTTATTACTAATATTTTTAAAAAGTATTAAAAGACCTTTTTTAAATAGTCCCTAGGTCCTTTTAAATTTATTTAAGTAATAGTAAATTTTCTTACTTTAATAGTTTTAAATAGTTATTTCTTTAAGGTTAATTTTACTTTTTAAGTACTATGCCTTTATATTATTTATAACTACTTATACTATAAACTATTAGCTATATAGTAGCTTAAAAAACTTTATAACTATCTTAATAAACTAATACTTATTTCTATTTTATTTAGGGCTTTATATAATATATATTATTTATTATTTTTATTTTACTAACTTATATTTTTAAGGATATTTATCCTTATATATATTATTTAGCTTTTTAAGTTTACTTCCTTTTTCCTTTAGCTTATTAACTTTTATATTACTTACTACTCTTACCTTTACTATTTTCTTATTAAGCCTATAAAAGCTAAGTAACCTTACTATATCCTCTTTAATTAATATAGCTATAATAACTTATATTATACTATTATTATTATTTATATCCTTTTAAAATAGTACTTTTAAATATTTACTTTACTTTTTATTTTTTATAATACCTTTCTTTTTAATTTAAAAACTATTTAGCTTAGGTATTATAAAATTTATATTTTTATTATTACTATTAATTATATTAATTTTTATTACTTCTTTTATTTTATATCTTTACTTACTTACCTTTACCTTAGTATTATTAATATAGCTATATTACTAAAGGTTATTACTTTTTTACTTTTATTACCTTACTGCTTTTATTACTTTTTTTAGGTATAGGCTAGCTATTAGGATAGTATAGACTCTTTTAGGTACTTAAGCTACTATTTTTATAATTTTATTAAGTATTATACTTTTATTAAAGCTATTTTTAGTAGCTTTATATATAACTTTTCCTTTAAATTTAATACCTTATAAGTCTTTAAAAATTCCTAACTTTACTTTTATTTTATTTTTAGGGCCTAGAATTATAAAGCTATTTTTATACCTATACTTAAAAGTAATTTAAATATCCCTTTTACTTTTTTCCTTAGGAAACTTACTATTATTACTATTAAGAAGCTAATTACTTTTAATATATTTTAGTTTTTACCTATATAAAAGGACTTTAATCTTTACCTTTTTACTAAGCTAAAGCAGTTTTTTATTATTAGCCTTATTATAAGTAATAAATATTATATTAAAAATATATATTATATTAGTCTATTTATTAATACTATCCTTAATTACTTTAACTTTTAAGGTAATTTAAATTAGCTTATAAACCTTAATACTACTATTACCTATAAAGATAGGGATATCCTAGCCTATATTAGTAAAAAGTAAAGTTTTAACTATTACTATTACTATAATATTTTAAAGATAAAGAATAATAATAAGGAAAAAATTATAAAAAATAATAATTTTTAATAGTCTTAATTATAAGCTAAGTATAAATAGCTATAAAGGTTTAATTAAAATAAGGTCTTTATTATTAAATAGAAAATTAAGTAATTAGTTTAATAGTATTAAATATAAAGATAAAAAGTATAAAATTTAGTTTAAAAAAGTATAAAAAAGCTAAGGTCCTAAGAGGATTTTATTTTTTTATATCTATTAATATAAATATCCTTTTAACCTTACCTATAAGGCTAGACCTCTTACCCTAGGCTACTTATCTTAACTATTATATAGGTTCCTATATAGTTTTAATATATACCTTTATGCCTAAGAAACTATATTAAGTAAGTAATTTACTAAAAGTAATTATATATATATAATAAGCCTTTCTCCTTAGTATCTTTTTTATAACTAACTAATTAATTAATTAATATCTTAATAAACTAACTAATTCCTTCCCTTTAACCCTAATTCCTTATTACTATTTATTCTTTATATAATTAACCTAGCTAAGCTTAAGGATAGAAAGTATTTACTATAGTATTTTAAATATTATTCTACTAATTAGGACTTATTAGCCTAGTAAGTATAAAGCTAGCCTAAGTCTTTAAGGTTAGAAAATAAGGGTATTTAGGTTATTCTTAAATAGGTAAATTCTAGGTCTTTAGTTTTTTAATTATTTTATAAAAGTAAATCCTTAAATCCTAAATTATCCTTTTAATAGCTTCCTTATCTTTACTTATTATCCTATAGTAAGTAATATATATAGTATCCTTAATAAATATAAGCTTATTAATTATAGTTATAATAGTAACTTAGTTTAGTATTAGGCTTAAATAGGCTACTAGTTCTTAGCCCTTAGACTATAAACTTAGCTATTTAACTAGCTTAAGGATATACTTAATACTAGGTAATGGAAGTAAAAAAGAAAAAGGATTAAGGCTTTAATATCCTAGTAATAAAGGTAAAAAAAAAAAAAAACTAAAATTTTAATATTCTAGTAAACCTATAAGTAACTTATAACCTATATAATCCTTTAGTTCTAGTACTAGAATAGGGCTTATAAGTATTAACTGCCTTATTAAGGTAACTTTAATAGACTCTTAGCTAGTAACTATATTCTTTAAAGTCTAGGGATACTAAATAGGTATCCTATTAATTAAGTAAAGAGTAGTTTAAAAATACTAAATAGGTCTTTATATAGCTTAATAAGGTAAGTTTAATACTATAAAGGACTTTAAGGCTAGTTTTATAGTAGTTATATAAGCTAGGTAAATTAAAGCCTTTAAAGGCAAAGAAATTAAGTATATTAGTAATACTAAGCTATAGTTCTAGCTATATATAGGGATTAGTAATAACCTTTATAAAAAGAAGTTTAACTAATTAAATAGATTAATTACTTACTAAAGCCCTAATTAGTAAGGAAAACTATTAAAATCCAGTATAATACTATAAATATTTACCTTAAGTTTTATAAGCCTAGTAGCTTAAAGGCCTATTACCTAAATTAGCCTTATTTTAAAAATAGGCTTATAAAACTCTTTTTTTTTTTAAGTAAGTACTTTACTATAAAATATAAACCTAATTTATTAAAGCTTATACTTACTTTAATTTAACTTTATTTTTAAGCCTAGCTTTTTAATATAAATATAGTTATATCTTTTAAGGTAATTAAATAGTTATAACTTATTTAGGTTTTAAGGAATACCTTAAACCTACTTTAGGAGTTTAACTTACTTAAGTACTTTCTTTTAATATATAGCTTTAGTTAGCTTACTATCCTTTCCTTTTTTTTAGTAAAAGTACTTCTTAAATAGTACCTTAAGCTTTTTAATAATAGCTACCTTAATTAAGGTATAAGCTAAATCTCTTTAGTATTTAATAAGGTTAGGTCTTATAAAAAGGACTAATATAGGATTATATAGCTAGACTAAGTAATTAGATAAATAGCAATCTATAACTATTAAAATTAGGCTAATATATTAATAGGGGCGTAAAGTAGTTAAAGTTATATAAAATACTATATATTACTAACTATTCTCTTTAAGCCAAGACTATAACTTTAATATAGGAATATTAGCTTTTTTTATAAGTATTAAAAATATAAAGTTAACCCTTTACCCAGTCCTATAGGATAGAGACCTAGTATTTAATATTATTAAAGTAAACTATTAAGCTAATAAACCTTCTTTTAGTAACTACTTATCTCTAATTAGTAAAGAAGGTATAAAAGCTAAAGTTTATCTTAACTTTTAATACTTTATCTAAGAGCTTTTTTTTATAGTGCTAGCTAATTAATTATTTAGTATTAACTAATAAGGGAAGGTTAGTAAAGCTCTTATTACTTATAATAGTAAAGGCCTGCTTATAGATATAGTAAATATTAGTTATTTTATATAAAGTTATTATTAAAAGCTATATTAAGGTCTTACTACTAGTATATTAATTTTACTTTATTTATTTAAGTAATTAAACTAGTAGGGAATAGTAGCTAGCTTAAGTTATATTAGTCTTACTATTTTTTAGCTATACCTTAAAGCTATTTAATACTAGCGCTTTTTTAGTAACTACCTTATATTACTAAAAAAAGTATATAATATTATATATTAAGGGATTAGATAATTTAAAGTCTTTTTAGTTTTCTTATAGGTAAACTATAATAGGCTATATTATAAAAGTTATATTAAAATAGAGGTTATTAGTATTATTATATTCTCTAATATTATAAAAGTCTTTTTTACTATTTTTAGTATAATACTTTTTATAAATAATTAGGTATTATATAGTTAGGCTAATAAAGTAATAAAGATAATACTTATTATCTCCTTTAGGTATAGGCAGGGGTTTTTAGTTAGGGATTTTAGTATATATATATAAAGACTTACTAGTCTAGTAACTATTATTAGATATTATTATAAGTAGTAAGGGGAATAAGGCTTTTATTAAACTTAAAAGGTATAAAGACTAACTAATTAAATGCTTCTAAACTTAGTATAATAAGGGAAATATATATATAAATATAGAATTTATAGTAGTAAAAGTACAAGTTAGGGCAAGTTAGGAATAGCTTTAAGTATTCTTAAGGTATAAAAGCAGGGAAGTAAGTTAGCTAATAAAGTAAAAAGTATATAATATATTAAATAGAAAAAGGAAAAAGGAATTAAAAAAGAGAAAGGAAAGCTTTTTATACTTAAAGAAACCCTTTATATAGCTATATTAGTAATTTATTATAACTTATACCTAAAGCTCTTATCCTAAACTTAAAATCCTTCCTTTTTCCTTTACCTTTTACCTAGTTTCCTTTTTTTTAATTCCTTTAACCTTTACCTTAACTCTTTTTATCTAACTAATCTCTTCTTTTACTTTTAACTCCTTAATACTAATACCTACTATTATATCTACTAAAGCTCTTAATAGCCTTAATCTTTTAAAAAAAAAAAAAAAGGCTTTTTTAAATCTTATTATAGTTACTAATTACTATATTTATAAGTTTAAGTTCCTTTATAAAGTTAATTATTACTAGCAGTTATATAGTAGTATTTAGATTAGTATAAAAGACTTTAAGAATTCTATCCCTTTTATACTTATATATATTATTATCCTTCCTATTATTTATTATACTAACTAATCCCTTAGGTCTTTAACTCCTTTAATATTTAAATTTATACTAGTATAGCTCTTAACTATATATACTATCCCTTATATATTAAGCTTTTATATTTTCCTTCTTTTAATTTCTTAATACTAACTATTAAGTTAGCCCTTACCTTCTAGAAAAATATACTTATATATACTAGCTAAAGTAATATTACTTTTACTAAATAGCTTACTAAGTATACCTATTAATAGCTCTAACCTATATATATCCTAGCTAAGTTTACTTACTATTAGGGCTAGTTTTTTTTTAAGCTTATTAAAAGTAAACCTTATTTTAAAGCCCTTTTAATTAGTTTTTTTAGCCTTTATAATCCTAAAATATACTAAAACTATATTAATTCCTACCTTTTTATTACTAGCTAAAATAATAAGTATTTTCTCTAGCCTTTTTATTATTATACTTTAATTAAAGGTTTTTAAAGTAACTAATATTTTAACTATATTTAAAATATAAAGGCTAACTATAACTAGTATTCTTTTTCTATTTACTAGGCTAATAATCTTTTATCTAGCCCCCTTAAGGCTTTATTACTAGAAAAAGATAGTATTACTAAAGCAGGCTTTTCTTTATAGGCTAAAGAGATTTACTAGGTTTTTATAAATTAATTAAACCCTTAGTCTTCTTTAAGAATTACTAGCTAGTAGCTTATAATACTATAAGATAATAAACTAAATAGTATAGTAGTAATTAGAAGTGCTAAATTTATAGTTAACTAGCTAGTAAGTAAGAAATAAAGTATCTTTAGGCAATAGAAACTAGGTTTTTAGTATAAAATTTATAAAACTAAGTAATTAGTTAATACCCTAGCTCTTAAGACTATATTTTTTTTATAATAAATCTTACTTTATTTAAACTCTTTAAGGTCTATATTCTAAAAATCTATAATTTTAGTACTATATCTAAGGAATCTAGGATATATTTAATGCTTATTTAAGACATTAAAAGTATATCTTTAATATATTTAATGTATTATCTAGGCATTTAAGTAGTATTTAGTTTAAATCTAAAGTTTTTAAAGTATATCTAAGCTAACTTATTTCTCCTTTATTTAGACTTTACTTTTTCTATTTTAGTAAAATATTAATTTCCTAAAGCTATTTTCCTCTTATTTTAAGTAATCCCTTGCTTTTAAAGCCTTATTTAGTATTTTATATCTATACTTTCTAAGTATTTCCTTCTTAGTTTTCTTTTAGTTTATATTTCTTCTTTAACTTAGGTTTTTTATACTATTTATTCTCTTTTTTTTTATATAAAGTAATTCCTCTAGAGATTATAGGCTTTTTTCCTTTAATAGTATTCTTTTTTTTAAGCCCTTTTTTTTCTATATTATAGTATTATAAGTTTCCTTTCTTTATATTACTACTTACTTTCTTTTTCTTTACCTAAAGTAAAATACTATAAAATACTTTTAGTATTAATAACCCTAGAATTTATATTTTAGTTACCTTAAAGCTAAGGCTTTTAAGATCTTTATTAATTAATTTAAGATTAATTAATTAGTTTATAGGTATCCTTTTTACCTTTTAAAAGCCCTTTTAATTATACCTTAAAGTATATCTTTAAACTATAACTTAAATTTAGTATAGGGTTTAATATACCTAAGTTCTCCTCCTTATCCTTACTATTACTAGTCTTATTTTTAAAGTTAGAAATTACTTTAGCTTATAGTATTAATTAAGTTACTTTTAGTTTTAGTTAATTAAATAGTTTAATATTTTTAGCGCTAAGAATAAGGCTATATAAAGGTATAATGCCCTTTTTTTCCTTATCTAGCTCTAGGTCCTTTTTACAGGTTTACTACCTATCCTTATCCTTAATAAACTTCTAGAACCAGTCCCTATAAACTAACTTATTTAAAGGCCTTATTATACCTAGCTTTTAAAGTAAGTAAAAGTTAGCTTTAAGGTAGTACTTAATAATATAAAAAGGGCTATCCTATTTCTTAGTTATTTTATACCTAACTAATATATTATTTACTTTTAAAATATTATATTTAAAAATAAAGTCCTTAACTCTTAAAGGCTATTACTATATCTTATACTTAAGCTTTTTATTATATTAGGCTATAACTTATTCCTAGTATTTAGTAACCTTTACCTTTACTTTCTTTATATTTACTTTTTTTATTTTAAAAATATAAATTTATACCTTAAGTCTTTCTTTTAGTATATAGACCTTATTTTAATTAATTAATTACTATATAAAGTACTTAACCTTTAATAAGTATATAGGCTTCTAGCTATATATTAAATAAAAAGGAAAGAATTTATAAGACTTCTTTAGCGCTATCTATTTAGTAAATAAGGTATACTTAAGGTTATTTACCTAAGTATACTTCCTTTTATACTTTAGCTTCTCTAAGACCTTCCTAAAAATATAATACTTATATTTATTTAGGCCATTTGCCTTAAGGTTATATAGTAAGGTCTTAATAGTTTTTATACTATATTACTAAAAGACTTTTAGTAGCTTTTTCTTTATTTTAAGTCCTCTATTTATTACTATAATTATAATTATCCTATAATATAAAATAAAGCCTTTAATAAAATATACTATTACTTTTACTAATAATACTTTTAATAGCTTAACCTTTATTTAACTAGTTAAATTATAATATACCTTAAGTAAATACTTATATCCTTAGTTATTTAGTATATACTAAGTATTAAAATAGACCTTAATAAAAAGATTACTTAGTACTATATATTAAACTTTCTCTTTAAGGCGCTATAGGTAATATTTCTAATAAGTCTTATAGAATTTAATTATAGCTACTATATTTCCCTAAAGGTTTTTTTAGTAATACCTCCTTTTAATAAGGTTTACTGTAATATTATACCCTTTATAGCTACTAGCCTTATAGTATTACCTAATTACTTATTTTTAAATTACTAAGTCCTTTTTAACTAGTATTAGCTACTTCTATTACTATTACAGGCACTTTTAAAGTTAGTAGCCTTATATAAAAAATACCTTGCCTTATTCTTAAAAAGTATAGTATTAAGAATTTATTATCCTTAATAGCCTTTATAATATTAATAAGTATTAGGCTAAGTATTTTAACTTAAGTATATAGTTCCTATTTAAGACCTTAAAGAAACTATTAACCTTAATTATATTAAGGTAAAGGTTAATAAAGTCCTTTATATTTTCCTTAACCTTTATATTTAATTAATTAAATAGTCCTGCTAGCTTATATAATAATCTATTAGTAACTTTATTCTTTAAACCTAGTATATATCTAACCTTAAAGTTAAAAAGTAGTAAGTAGCTAATCTATTAAAGAATTAGTAACCTAGGTATATTATTTACTTTACTATTTAGCTAGTATACTAAGACCTATATATTAGTCTTTAAGGTAAACTTAATACTATATATTATTTCCCTAAGCCTTTTAAATATATATAAAGTTACTTAATACTTTCTTTTTATTATATTATATACTAACTTTACCTTATTTTAAAAACCTAATTTAAACTATACTAAATAATATTTTCCTTTAATAACCTATATTAATACTACTCCCTAGCTAGTTAAGCTTATATTAACTATAAAAATAACCTTTCCTGCCTTTTTAATATAGTTAAGGGTAATTAGAAAAGTTAGCTATATAATCCTAGCTTTTAAAGTATTTATTACCTTTTATTTTAGCTAGTTTTAATAAAACTTAATATCCTTTTAAAGTAGCTTTATAAAAGGCTTAGTAATTTAAGTAAAGTAATAAATCTATTACCTATAGTACCTAGTAATCCTAAGGAATAACTATACCTTCCTTATATTAATATACTTTTTTTATTTTATAATCTTAATTACCTTAGTATTATTAGGAGCTCTTTTATATATCTTATAAAGATACCTTACTATAACTATTATTTTTTAGTAAAACTAGCTCTTTTTTCTTACTATAATATAGCCTAATAGTTTAATATTAAAAAGGACCTTATTAATATTAATAAAGTATTTAAGTATATACCTTTTAATCCCTAGGGCTACTTCTTTCTTATTATAAGTAATAGTTAGTTCCTTAATATAAATATTATTAAGAAAAGCTCTATAAACTTTAAAAATAAAATCTTTAAAGATATAAATAATATTTTTTATAAACTATATTACTAAGTTTATTATACCTTAAAGTAAACTATATATTCTTAATAGTCCTATTAATATATTAAATATAGTTATATCTTAACTTTTCTTATTAAAAAAAAACTAATTATATCTTAAAAAGAAGTCTAGTAGTAATATAACCTTATATATAGTAAAATCTACTAAAAACTTATTTATATATAGTAAGGATAAGCTATTTTTTATAGTTACCTTATTTATTAAAGTTACTAAATTAATTAAATAAAAGTTCCTATCCTTTTTTATAACTAAAAACTATAAGTTTTAATAGGCACTATATAATTCCTTTAATACCCCTTAAGTAAGTTACTCCTTTAGTAGCTAAATAATTACTACTTTATATCCCTTTAAGATAAGAATATCTCTAGCTTACTACGCTTTATAAGGTATAACTTTTAGGACCTATAAAGAAGCTATAATTAGGTCTAGCTATCTATACTCTATAAAGTCTTATATTAATATTACTTTTTAATTATATATTACCTTAAGGAATATATCTAGCTTAGCTTTTATTAATATACTACTTACCTAATCTTTTAATACTAATAGCTTTTCTCTTTTTAGCTTACTACCTTACTTAATCTTAAAAAACTTAAAAATAATTTACTTAAAATACTTTACTATAATATTTAGTATATTTTTAATTTTAGCCTATTTTTTTTCTTTTTAAAAAGGATCCCTATTTAGGACTAATTTATTTAAAGATATATTATCTATAAGGTAAATTTTAACTCCTTTATACTTATATATTATATTAACCTTAATATCTATTATTTCTATACCTATACTCTTTCCTAACCTCTTTTTTATTTAGCTAGCTATATCTATATACTATTTAATCTTTTAAGATATAGCCCTAAAAACCTCCTTATATTACTTTATACTCTTCCTAGTAATTAGCTTAATAACCTCTTCCCTAGACTCTTAGCTTATTACTTTAACTAAAAATAAAATATTATCTTCTTTTAAGCTTACTATATTCTTAACTTCTAGCTTAGTATAAAAGTTAATATTTATTTTAAATTAACTAATTTCTTAATTTTAATTTATACTAGCTTTTATTTAACTAATCCTATAGCTAGGGTAATAAACTTTATATTACCTAGGTAGTAAATTAGTAATATTAATTTATCCTTTAGTAAATAATTAAATATTAAGTAAGTTAATCTTATAAAAAGTATTTTAAAAATAAAAAGAACTATAACTCCTTATAAAGTAATAAAAAAATACTATAAAACCTAAGTATTTACTAAGTATACTTTAGTTTTAGCTTATTTTACTATTTTAAGTTTATTCCCTATATAAAATATTATTATAGCTTTAACCTTAATAATCTTTAGCTTATAGTCTTTTATAATTTTCTTTAAGATAATATTTCCTTTAGACTTAA
Source organism: Fusarium pininemorale (assembly GCA_002165215.1). Classification (NCBI taxonomy): domain Eukaryota; kingdom Fungi; phylum Ascomycota; class Sordariomycetes; order Hypocreales; family Nectriaceae; genus Fusarium; species Fusarium pininemorale. The sequence continues at coordinate 29,629 of NFZR01000037.1, read as the reverse complement.
TATTTACTATAGCTTCTATAATCTTTCTATTAGGGTTTTTAAGTCTAATTATAATTTTTAGTAACTTTTATTTTTATACTAATACTTTATCCTTACTTTAATTATAAAGGTTTATATTAAGGTTATTAATTATTATATCCCTTAAGCTTTTATTATAAAAAACTATTTTATTTTAATAAGAGGCTTTAAATACCTCTTATAGGTTAGATAGTTAAGGTATAGTATATTAGCCTATAGTCTAAATAACTTTCTTAGTTTTATAAAAAGTACTTTTATTCTTAATAACTATATACTCTTTTCTTTTTAAATTAAGTTCCTTATAATTTTATAAAAGCTTATTTAACTAATTAGTCTATTCCTTACTACTAGTTTTAAAATAAATAGTATAGATCTTAGCTATTATATTTATTTATTTTTAGTAGCTATTACTATAATCCTATTTAGTAAACTAAATTATATTTATAAAAGTTATATTATCCTAGCTTACTTTTATATTCTTTACTATTTAATATAAGATTTTAATAATACTATTAGCTATATTTTTAAGTTCCTTTATAATTTCTTTACTAAGTTAGGGATTAAGTATTATTATATTTTAAATAGTAATTTTTATTTTTTTAGTATAAAAGTTTAATTTAACCTTATAGTAAACTTGCTTTTAGTAAGCCTTAAGTTTATTTAATCCTTTAAACTCCTCTCCCTGCCTAAAAGGACTAAAACTCCCTAAGTCCCTTAATAAAGTTTTTTATTTTAAAACTTTAATAGCTTTAACTTCCTTTTTATCCTTAATATATATATACTTTTTTATATTTATATTAATACTAATACTAAAGACTTATACTTTAATAGGTAATAAAGGTATTTAATTCTTTAGGTTTATATTTAAACTATTATTAAATATAATAAAATTTATTTAAGTTAACTCCAGGGCTCTAGGCTAGGTTTAGTTACATAACCTATTAGTAATATCTATAAGTAAATAAGTATTATCCCTAGGGTAAGTATACAGAAAGGTATATAGTTTAAGGTTTAGCTACTTATCTAAATATTCCTAGATAATACTTATAACCTTGCCCTATACATTCTAGCTAACCTTAATATTATTATAAGCTATTATCTTTTTAGTATTTATAATAAGATAGGACTTAGGAAAGTAAAAAACCTAGGTATAAACTAGCTTCTTAATACTAAAATTACCTTTTACTTTATAAACTAAGTAAAGTAAAATAGGTATTTTATAGTACTTTATTTAGGCTATACTACTTATTATATTATAGTTTACTAGGCTATTTTTCTTATTATACTTTAAATTATAGTAGCCCTTAAGAAAGTATTTTTTCCTAATATAGTACTAGTATAGAAATTATTACCTTTAATTAGTATAGTTTATATTAACCCTTATATTATATTTTTCCTTTAATAAATTATTTTATTTAATAGCTATAAAGTAAGTTTAGATTATAGTATACTATAGCTAGGCTATTATCTAGTTTATAGCCTTTTTATCTATTTACTTATTAATTATATTTTATATTATATTTTAAAAAGAGCCTTTAAGTTTACTTATAGTATTAATATATATTTTCTTTATAAGGCTAGTAAGGTTATTTATAGTAACTTTTATAACTATTTTTTATTTTTTTTTAAAGATAGGCTTAGAAATTATCTTTATAGATTTAACTTTAATAATTTATAGAAATACTAAGATATCTTTAATATCCTTAAGATAATAGTAATTCTTAGCCTTAAAGATCTTATTATTAACTATCTATTTAATTATATAGGTAAAATTACTATAAGGTATAGCTTTTATCTTATCCTAGCTTTTCTTAAACTAAAGTAAAACCTTATTAAGGACCTCTTAGTATATAATATTTAGTATATTCTTAAACTAGTTTATTATATCCTTATAGTTAGGTTCTAGCTTTTTAAACTTAAACTAGTAATATATTAATTATTTAATTATTTAAAGGTAGTTATTTAAAAGCTACTTTAAGTTTAGCTTTTTAAGCTTAGCCTTAAGGCTATTAAAAGTAGTATTATCCTTAGCTATAAATATTTCTTTAAGGTTCCTTTTTACCTCTTCCTAACTATAGCCTTTATAGGCTTAGTATATATTATTAATAAAGGAAAGGACTATAAAAGCTTTTAAGGTTATTATATACTTTTCCTTAGGTATATTAAAGTTATCTATATAGTATTTAAAGTAATAAAGATAATTAATAATATTCTTACTATTAAACTTCTTAATATATAAAGTAATATTACTAACTATAGTATATAGTTTATAATTATCTTTAATAGCTATAATAATAGCTTAAAGCTAAGTAATAGTTATAGTAAAAGCTATTATAACTAGTTAAGATCCTACCTTTATAAAGGGAGTATTTATTTTATTAAACTAAAAAGGAGTATTAGTAAAGTTTATTATAGTAAATATTAAGTAATTAGTTAATTTACTTTATTTTAATATAGTTATTTTATCTTTTTATACTTTATATAATCTTCTAAAAGTATTCTTTATATCTATCCTTTATAAAATTATTATACTAGCTATTATTATAATTACTAGATTTTCTATAAAGGCCTAAAATGTTACTAATATAAAAATATCTTATAGTAATGCCTTAAAGACCTATTTAATAAGTTAATTTTAGGAAATATTATATTAAAATTTTAAAGTATTATTAATATTAGCTATTTTAGCTATTTTAAAAAAGAGTTTTTTTTAAGTTTTAGCTTTAAAATAAAAATTCTAATTAGTCTTATCCTTAACTAAATAAGTAATTTAAAGGCATAGTATAGTATTATTATAATATTACTAAGTTAAGGCTATTTATATTAAGTTATTAAAATAAAAGTTACTAAAATTATAGTTACTAAAAGGTAATACCTTCTTAATATAGAAAGTAAGTATAAGGTAATCTTAGCTTAGTAACTATAGTACTGCTCTTTATACCTAAAAGGTATTTAATTTTATTACTCCTAGCTTAATAATTAAAGGATTTATTACTATTTACTATTTCTATAAGTAAATTATTATTATTATTATTATTATAGCCTTTTACCTCTTATCTTTTTATTTTAATATCTTTTCCTTTAATAATATTTATAGCTTTTAGGCAGTATAAAAAAGCCCTTTAATTTAAGTAATTAATTAGTTTTAAAGTCCCTTTAGCTAGTAACTATTAATAAAGTAAATTATTTAGGTTTTAAAGACTAATTTAAAGGTAAAGAATAATAATAAAGAAAAGACTATAAAAAATAATAATTTCTAATAGTTTTAATTATAAGCTAAGTATAAATAGCTATAAAGGTCTAATTAAGATAAGGTCTTTATTATTAAATAGAAAATTAAGTAATTAATTTAATAGTATTAAATATAAGGATAAAAAGTATAAAATTTAGTCTAAAAAAGTATAAAAAAGCTAAGGTCCTAAGGGGATTCTATCCCTTTATATCTATTAATATAAATATCCTTTTAACCCTACCTATAAGGCTAGACCTCTTACCCTAGGCTGCTTATCTTAACTATTATAATATTTTACCTTAACTAAGTTAGCTTACTAAGCCTAGTAAGTACTTAAGCTACCTTATTAAATTTTACCCTTACTAAGCTAGCTAAATTACTAAGTTTTACCTTCTTAACTTTTTTAATTTAAACTAGCTTAATTAGTATATTATAATTTTTAATATTAGCTTTTATAGCTATAATTATAGCTATAGCTTTCTTAGTAGTAATTAGTTTACTTTTTACTACTATAAGTACTTTTACTTTATTTATTTTACTTTTTATTATTAATTTAATATTAAATTCCTTATTAAAAAGCTATATAATAAAGGCGCTTACTATACTATTTATAATAAATATTACTTATAATTTATTAATTATATTTAAATTATTTATAAAAGTAAAACCTTACCCTTAAAGTATACTTATTATAATTAAATACTTATTAAAAAAACTATTAATAATAATTTAAATTACTTATATTAAATTAAAGCTACCTAAATACTTATTTACTTTTATTTTAATACTTATTATAATTATAATAAAAACTTTATAATTTATAATTAGTACCTAACTTTAATTTTTATTTAAATATATAACTTTTAAAAGTATTACTTTTTAACTATACTATTTCTTTAAAATTTAGTTTTATATATTTAGCTATTTAGTAATAGTATCTATTAATTTATTATTTCTTAATACTTTATTAAATATCCTTATAATAGTACTATATAAATTACCTTAAATTTTTATATAGCTATTAGCCTTATTACTTTTAATTCTTTTTATAATATTAACTTACTTTTATATTTTTTTATTTATAAATTCCTTTATACTTATATTTACTAAGTATATATAACTTTTAATTACTTATATCTTTACTTATTTTAGCTTTAAGTTATATTATAGTTATTATATTTATATTACTTTATAACTTTTACTTATTAATTTATTACTTATAGTTTAGTTTAAATCTTAGTATATTACTTACTTCTTTTTTATACTTATATTAATACCTAAAAATCCAAGCTAACTATTCCTTACTACTCTTTATATACTTTTTTTATCTTTTTATTATAACTATTTATTTTTACTTTTTTTTTTTCTTTTTAATTTAATATTACTATTTTTAAGTATTTTTTAAATTTTATTAAATTTATACCTTACTATTTTACTTTATAATATTTACTTACTTTTTATTTTTTACTTTTTTTTATTTTTTTTTTTTACTTAATAACTTAATTTAAATTCTTTTTTATTTATATCTTACTTTATTATAATATAAAGGAATTTATACTTAATTATTTAGTTTTTAATTTATTTTAATTTAATTTTTTTTTTTTTACTTTACTAATTTTTTTTAATTTAAATTTTACTATTTTATTTTATAATAACTTTTTTTTAACTTATTATTATATTTTCCTTTTTTAATATTACTTTATAATTTAAAGTTTTTATAGGCAGTTTAATTTAAGTTAGGGTTAGGTTAAACTTATATAGGTTTATAGGCAGGGCTAGTTAGGGCAATAAATAGTAATTAAAAGTATATAGTAAGGGTAAAAGATATTAGATTTAAATATACTTTTCTAAAATATAGTAAGTAAATAGTTAGGCAGCTAATAGTAATATAGAAATAGATTTTAAAGGTAAAGGGGTATTTAAAAATTAATTAAAAGAAAAGAAAAAAAGTTAAAAAGGGTTAAAGAAGGCAAGGTAAGTATAAGGACTAAGATAGTATAGCTAATTAAAAAATTAAAAAGAGTATAATATTTATAAGGCAGGGAAGGATAGTAAATAAAAAAATTAAAAAAAGTATAATATTTATAAGGCAGTAGGAATAGGGATAGTTAGTAGTAAATATAAAAAATATAATTAAGGCTAATAAATAAAGTATAATAAGATAAGGTAAAATAAGATAAGATAAAATAAAATAAGGGAGAGAAATATAATATAATTAGGTAAAAAAGAAAAGGAAAAGGAAAAAGTAATAAGTATATAAAGTAGTAAGGAGGTAATAGCCCTAGCTAGTTAATAAAAATAATAAGGTAAGGCTAAGGCTAAGGAAAGTAAAAATAAAAGTAAAGCTAGCTTATAATAAGTATAAGCTAAGCTAATTAGAAATAATTAATTAAACTTAAAATTCTAGTAAAAACCTAAAAGTAAGTAACTAGCTATAACTAAGGCTAAAATAGAATATTACTATTTATAAATAGATATATATATATAATATATATATAAGTATTATAAAAAAAGCTAGTAATATAGTAAATACCCTTATTAACTATAATTATATTACTAAGTAAAAAAAGAAAAAAAATTATTATATAAATAAGTATAGCTTTTAAAGAAAATACTAGCTAGGTTAAAAAGGTAAGGTCTATACTATATAATTTAATAAAAATAATATAAGCTAAGGGATAATATAAGCTATAGTAAAGTAAAACTACTAAGTTTATTAACCTATTTACTATAAAGCCTACCTATAATATAGTATTAAAATATATATAATAGCTAGGTAGCTATTAAGCTAAAAAGAAGCTAGGATCTAGATATAAGCTAATAGTAGCTATAAAAGTGCTATAATAGCTAGTATAAAACTAATAAAAAATTTAAAAAAAGTATAATAATACTTTATAGTAAGCCTTACTAGCTAACAGGCCTCTTTACTATCTAATTAAATAGTAATAGCCTAAAGATATAAGGAAAAAAGTGCTATTTTACCTAAGATAGCTAAATCTATTTTATCTAGAAATTTACTTATAGCTTAAAGATCTAGGAAAAGGTAAAAGGCTATTATAAACTTAATTATATAGTATTATAAGCTACTAATTAATCTAATTCTTTATTTTATTACTTAAATATAAAATACCCTAGCTAGCTAGAAAGCCTTTATTACTATACTTATAGCTATAAGTAATTAAGAAAAAGAAAGTAAATAATAGGAATTACTAAAGGCTAAGCTAAACTAAATAAAAAGAAGTTATTATTACTACTAGTAAGTTAAGGCTAAGTATAAAGATATATAATTACCTAGTACTAAAGCTTAAAAATACTAATATAAAACCCTAAGTAACTTAAATACTACTTTAAAATAATAAAAAAAATATACCTAGTTATTAAATATTACTAAGAATTAAAGCTGGCTATACTAAGTATAGCTAAAGCTTAAGTTTCTATAAAAAAAAGCTAAATACCTTTATATTTTTTAAAAATCTATCTTTTTACTTTATATTTCCTTTTTTTTATTTTCTAAGATAGTAAGGCTAATAAAAAGAAAAAATAAAAAAACTAATAATAAATAGATAAGTAGCTAAGATTATAGGATTATAAGTAAAGTACTAATAACTAATTACTTACTAACTAACTAATTAGGTAGCTAGTTATTTAAAATAGACTATAGTATTTTTTAATAGCTTAGTAAACTATTCCTTAGGTCTAGCCTAATAAAGGCTAAATAATTAAAAAATAAAGCTAATAGGAAAAGTAATAGTAGCTAATTAAATAGTAGTAATAGCCTAGGAGTATAATATAGTCCTTAGTAACTTTAAACTTACAGGCCTAGGTAAAATATACTAAAACCTTTCCTTATAAATAGTAGCTATAAACTAATTCTAGCCTCCTTACTCCTAGCTATAGCCCTAGAAAGCAGTTAGTAATAATAGCTAGGTAGGCTATATAAATCCCTTATTACTAGTCTATACTAAGGGCCTAGAAGGCCTTATAAATCCCCTATTATTATAGGTACTAGTTAGTAGTAAGGGCCTAAAAGGCTATATAAATCCCTAAGTATTAGTTAGTAGTAATAGTAATAATAGTAATAATAGTAGTAATAGTAGTAATAGTAATAGTAGTAGTAATAGTAGTAAGGGCTAGTAAAGTAATATAAAAAGCTATATAAATTACTTATTACTAGTCTGTACTAAGGGCTAGAAAGGCTATATAAATTGCTTATTACTAGTTTATATTAAGGGCTAGGAAGGCTATATAAATTGCCTGTTACTAGTTTATACTAAAGGCTAGGAAAGCTATATAAATTACCTATTACTAGTTTATACTAAGGGCTAGAAAGGCTATATAAATTGCCTATTACTTAAGGACTTAAAATATAATAATAAAATAATAATATTATTAATAAGCAGACTACCTTTATACTAGTAGCTACTTAATTAAATAAAAATAATATACTAGCTAATAAGAATAGTAATAAAGCAGTCCTTAAAGGTAATATTATTTATATTAGTATATCCTTTAAGTTAGTATTTAAGAACTATAACCAGGCTCTATAACTTATACCTATCTATACAGGCCTAGGCCCTATATAGCTAACTAATTAAATAGCTGCCTATAATACCTACTATAGTAAACTAATTAATCTTATAGCCCTAAGGTTAACCCTACTAGCTATAGAAAAGGAGTATAAGTAAGGGCTAATTAACTATTTATTCTTATTACTAGCTTTTTAATCCTAAGAAGAGCAGGTAGTAGAGGATAGAAGCCCTGTAGTTAATAGTAGCTATAATAATATATATAATCTAATACCCCTTAACTAAAAAAGCCTTTTAGATATTAATATTAGTAGCCTAGCCTTATTACTTTTACTAAACTTACTACCCTTTACCCTAAAGTATAGGCTATTAAGTGCTTTTAGTAATACTAGTAACCTTAGCACTGCCTTATTAAATAATTTCCTAAGCTTAGAAAAGCTAGTTAAATGCTTTTATATAGTATTTAATACTAGCTAAAGTAGCTAATTAACTTCTAAAACCTAGTAATAAAGCTTATATATATTTACCTTTCCCTATATACTAGTAACTTATAATAACTAAAACTATATACTTTTTACCTTTATAGCCTTATATAAGGCTAGTAACTAAACCTTAATAAGTAAGTAAGCTATATATTATAGCTAAGTCTTAAAAAGCTTCTTTATATTTAAAAGCTAAGGTAAGAAAGTTAAGGGAAATAAAGTAGCTATTTCCCTTTAGCCTAATTACTTATATACTTACTATTATATTACTTATTAAGGACTAATTAATTATATAAAGGCTAACTTACTTTATACTAAGACCTTAAATACTAATTTCTATACTTACTTTATCTAGAAGTAAGCCTACTACCTTACTAGTATACTATTACCTTTTTTATTAATATTAATACTAAGCCTGGCCTTTAGACCTAAAAGCTAGGCATTATTATTAAGTAAAAGGCCCCTAGTTAATCTTTCCTTTACTAAAACTAAAGCTAAGCTACTAGTTAATAAAGCTATTACTATCTTATAATAGTAAAATATTAATAATATCTAGCTTAGTATTAATAGCTTAGATACTATATAGCCTAGCTATAGGCTCTTTTCCTTATCTTTTTTATTATTACCTAAGCTTAATATATTAAATAAATAGATAGTCTAGTTATATAGTATTAACCTAGCTAAGATAAAATATATATACTTTAAGTTATTTTATACTACTTATATATACTTTACTATTTTCTTTTTTTTTCTTAATATAACTATTAGTAATATAGTAACTAGCCCTAGTGCTATCTTAATTACTTTCTTAAATAATTAATAGTAAAAACTATATAATTAAATTATTATTTTAATAGCTAGGTAAGCTAGTTAAGCCCCTGCCTTTTAAAAGCTACTAATATTATTTATTATAGCTAAGTATAAGGCTTATTACTACTAGGAAAAGCTAGTAACTAATTACTAATATATTAATAATAGTAGTTATACTAGCTACTTATAGTATCTATTTTTAATAAAAAACCTTATAGCCTTTAGCTAACTATTAGTTAAGAAGGCTAATAATATTTTAATTTACTTTTAATATACTAACTTTAACTTCTTTTACTTTACTAACCCTAAGCTTATTTTATAGTTATATAATTTAAAAAATGCCTTTTAAGGCACTATCTTTAAGGGAGTAATTAATTAACTAAGTTTTTAGGTACTTAGCTACTTTATACCTTATAAGCTTAACTTAAATTTATTTTAGCTTAATATTAATTACTAAAACTACTTAGTATTTTCTTTATATTTTACTTAGTTACTTACCTTTATATAAAAAGCGCTAAAGTATAAAAAGTACTACTAAGACCTAATTTATATTATATAGGCAGCTAGTAATTAACCCTAGTCCCTTAACCCTACTTACTTTTAGTCCTTTTTACTTAACTAATTTAAAACTTATATATTAAAGGCATTACTATTACTAATAACTAGTAACCCTATAAGCTATAATAAGTAGCTTTATATTTTATAAATAAAGGCTTATAATTATAATAAAAAACTCTTTTTTATTATATATAGTAACTATTAGCTTTTTAGTAGTATAAGCCTTTCCTTACTAGTACTACTTTAGGACCTAATTAATTAGTTATATTAAGTAAGCTAAAAGGGAAATAGGCTAGCTAATAATTACTAAAAATATAACTAGATTCTTAATACTTAAAATACTTATAAAAGTTATTTTAATATAGTTTAGTTAAGTATATAGGCCTCTTACTATAGTATATACTATAAGGTAATATTTTAACTTAATAGTATTTTATTTTTATAAAAATACTAAGCCTTTAAACTAAAAAACCCTTAAAAAATTAACTATAAACTTATTATAAAGATATTTTACCTTAATAGCCTAATTAATAACTAATTACTATTTTAGGTTTTATTAATAAGGTATATAAACTAGCTAATTATAATAAATACTACCTATTTTATCTAACCCTTTAATTATATTTTCTATAAAGTAGTAAGAAACCTAAAAGTAATACTTTTACTATAATTCCTAGTAAGTTAAAGGGTAGTATAGCTAACTAAGGTATTTAATTAAATATAACTAAATAATAATAGTATATTAGTACCTTATTTTCTTATAGTACCTAAGGACCCTAGCTATAATGCCTTTTTACTTATTACCCTTTATATAGTAATACTTTTTATATACTTCCTTATCCTTAGCCTTATAAGTAAGGCCAGGTATCTATTTAATAAGTAGATTTAGAAAGCTTAGTAGTATACCTAAGCTAGTGCTTTAAAAAAAAATAGTAAAAGCAAACCTACTATATAGGGTATAGCTTATTAAGAATAGGGGTATTTTTAAAGTAGCTATAACTAATAACTATCTAATTAAGTATAGGGAAATTAATAATACTAAGCTACCTAAGCCTAAACTATTATTTACTATAAGCTAGGACTTTTTACTTAAATAAAAAAAGATAGTATAGTATAGCTTATACTAAACTATATTAATTAAATTACTAGCTAGCTTACCCTTAAGGTCTTTTTATATATATATATTTAATAATACTTACTATAGGCTAAGCTAGTATTACCCTTTATAGTTACCTTACTAACCTTAAAAGCTATTACTACTAAGTAATATATATATTAGTAGCTTATATCTATACTATAACTAGGGTCTTATACTAATACTTAAGCTAGTAATACTACTATATTAAAGTATACCCTTAACTTTAATATTAACTTTAAAAAAAGCCTACCTAGTAATACTATCTAGGCTAGGATTATTTAATTACTTACCTTTATATTTTAAAAAATTACCTATACTTATAATCTTTATTTCCTTATTAAGCTTAAGTTATAGTAAACCTTATTATAAAAAAGCACTTAGTTCTTTAAGGCTACCCTATCCTTACTATAAATTAAGAGTCTAAATAGGCTAATTAAGCAGGTAAAAGTACTTAAAAGCTATATTCTAGTAGCTTATAATATTAAATAAGTCTTTATTAAAGTATATTAGCTTTATTACCTAGGATTTAAAAAAAAAAAAAAGTAAGGAAATAGCTAAGGTAATATAACTAAAGGTACTAAGTAATACCTAATTATAGTTAGCCCTAGTAGTAACTTTTAATACTATTTACTATACTTACTATAGCTATTACTCCCTTATTAAATAATATCTTATTAAGATAAGCCTTTAATAAATAATTTCTAAAGCCTTTTTATCTTTAACTAGCTTTTTAAGCTATTTTAAAATACTAGTAAAAATACCTTACTTTTATAAAATAACCTAGACTATCTTATACTATACTAATAATATAAAATACTATTTTAAAGTACTTTAAATAGCTATAATATTAATTTTAACTAAGAGATAAGCTAGTATATTAAGTACTATATTTTTATTTTATTTAAAGCTAACCTAATTAAGCTAGTTATATATTTAAAGGTATTTAGCTATACTAACCTCCTTTAATTCTTTTAAATTAAGATATTTATATTATATTTCCTTAACTTAGCTTAAAAAAGAAAGGTAAACTTTTTATAAAAGTATAAATTAAAAGTTATACTTTTTTTTATACTATAAGATAGTAAAATAAAAAAGCTAATAATATTAATACCTAAGGTCCTTTATACTATTATTATTAGCTTTTTTTAGCCCTATTTATAGTAACTTAAATTTAAATATAAGTAGCTTTAAAACTAGTAATTAGCTCTATACTAGTAATATAAGTAGTTACTAGTAAGTAATTAAAGTAAAGCTATAAAAAAAGTATAGTAATAATATAGGTCTAACCTTAATACTTTTAAAGAGAGTATATAAGGCTTTATTAGTCTTATTTAAAGCTAGTAAAGGCAATAAAAAATACTTTTTAGCTATAGGGCTAGCTTACTAATAAAGGCTAATTACCTTACTAATCTTTTATAGGTTTTTACTAAATAACCTTAAATATATAAACCTTTTTTTAAGAACTATAGGGATAAAAAATAAAAACCTTTACTTACTACTAAAGGCCTTATTTTAATTTTACTTATATACTAATTCCTTTACTAGGCTAGTAAGACCCTAAGGTTAATTATATAGGTAGTACTAAAAAGGTCTAAATACTTTAAGTATTATAAATTATAAAATAATCTTTTTTATAGCCTATAGCTCCTTAACTAAAGTAAGGATTAATAGTAAGTAATAAAGATTATATTACTTACTTTTATTTTTACTAGTAAGTTAAATAATACTATAAAATAAAATAACTTATTATAGTAATTCCTTTTATAGGAATATTTACTTAAGGAATATATAGTTTAGTTAGTTAAATATATTATTTATTATAATAATAAGTTAGCTAGGTTACTTTTTATTTTTAGTATTACTTAGTATAGTATTAATATAATATAGGCCTGTTTACTTTTTTTTAGTTTTAGTAGTTTACTATTTTAAAAAGTAAGGGTATTTAGTAGTTATATATAATTAAAAAGGGATTATCTATTTAAAAGCTATTTAATTATATAGCTAATTTATAATACTATAGGATTTAGATATATACTATTTAAATATTAATATAATTATAACTTAATACTAGGATATTTAAAAAGCCCTTAACCTTTTTATACTTTTTTATTTATTTACTTTTTAATATTATTTATTTTTATTTATAATTACTTAATACTATATAATTAAATATTACTTAGTAATTATAGTTACTACCTTAGCCTTTAGTAAAGCTATTACTTTAGTTACTATGCCTAGGGTTAAAGTTAATATATACCTAAGTATATAAGGAAAGAAAGCTATTATATTATAAGGAGGTTATTAAAAGGAGAAGGTTACTTAGCTTTTTTATATACTTAAGTATATTAAAAAGAGAAAGTAGTTATAAAGAAGATTATTAAAGGAGGAAATTACTTAGCTTCTTTATATACTTAAGTATATTAAGAAAAAGAGGTAATATATAAAGAAGGTTATTAAAAGGAAAGAAGTTATAATACTTTTTATTTAATTTATTTATAAATTTTAGTATATTTTTACTTAATACTTATATACTTAAGTATATTAAGGAAAGGAAGTAATTATAAAGGAGATTATTAAAAAAAAAGATTACTTAGTAGTTTTATATACTTAAGTATATTAAGAAAAGAAGCTATAGTAAAGGTTATTAGTTATTAAAGTAAGAAAAGCTTAGTAGTCTTATATACTTAAGTATATTAAGAAAAAAAGCTATAGTAAAGGTTATTAGTAAAAGAGAAAGTAAGTAGTTTTATATACTTAAGTATATTAAAAAAAGAAGCTATAGTAAAGGTTATTAGTAAAAGGGAAGCTTAGTAGTTTTATATACTTAAGTATATTAGGAAAAGAAGCTATAGTAAAGGTTATTAATTATTAAAGTAAAAGAAGCTTAGTTATCTTATATACTTAAGTATATTAAGAAGAGAAGCTATAATATAAGTTATTAAAGTAAGAGAAGCTTAGTAGTTTTATATACTTAAGTATATTAAGGAAAAGCTATAGTAAAGGTTATTAGTTATTAAAGTAAGAGAAGCTTAGTAGTTTTATATACTTAAGTATATTAGAAAGAGAAGCTATAGTATAGGTTATTAGTTATTAAAGTAAAAAAAGCTTAGTTATCTTATATACTTAAGTATATTAAAAAAAAAGCTATAGTATAGGTTATTAAAGTAAAAGAAGCTTAGTAGTCTTATATACTTAAGTATATTAAGGAGAAGCTATAGTAAAGGTTATTAGTTATTAAAGTAAGAAAAGCTTAGTAGTTTTATATACTTAAGTATATTAGGAAAAGAAGCTATAGTATAAGTTATTAGTTATTAGAGGTAAAGGAAGCTTAGCAGTCTTATATACTTAAGTATATTAGGAAAAGAAGCTATAGTATAGGTTATTAGTTATTAAAGTAAAAAAAGCTTAATTATCTTATATACTTAAGTATATTAAGAAGAGAAGCTATAGTATAGGTTATTAAAGTAAGAAAAGCTTAGTAGTTTTATATACTTAAGTGTATTAAAGAGAGAAAGTAGTTATAAAGGAAATTATTAAAAAAGGAGATTACTTAGTAGTTTTATATACTTAAGTATATTAAGAAAAGAAGCTATAGTATAAATTATTAGTTATAAAGGTAAGGGAAGCTTAGTAGTCTTATATACTTAAGTATATTAAGAAAAGAAGCTATAGTATAAATTATTAGTTATAAAGGTAAAGAAAGCTTAGTAGTTTTATATACTTAAGCGTATTAGGAAAAGAAGCTATAGTATAAATTATTAGTTATAAAGGTAAGAGAAGCTTAGCAGTTTTATATACTTAAGTATATTAGGAAAAAGAAGCTACTATAGTGTAAGGAGGTTATAGAGGTAAGGGAAGCTTGGCTATTTTATTTAGTTAAGCGTATTAGGAAAAAGAAGCTGCTATAGTATAGGGAGGTTATAGAGGTAAGGGAAGCTTGGCTATTTTATTTAGTTAAGTATATTAAGAAGAGTAGCTATTATAAAAGAGGAAGTTATTAAAGTAAAAAAAGCTTAGTAGTTTCTTATACTTAAGCGTATTAGGAATAGGAACTTATTTTAAAAAGCTATTATAAAGGTAAGGGAAGCTTGGCTATTTTATATACTTAAATATATTAGAAAAAGAAGCTATAATATAGGTTATTAGTTATTAAAGTAAAAGAAGCTTAGCAGTCTTATATACTTAAGTATATTAGGAAGAAGAAGTTACTATAGTATAGGGAGGTTATAGAGATAAGGGAAGCTTAGCTATTTTATTTAGTTAAGTATATTAGGAAGAGTAATTATTATAAAAAAGAAGGTTATTAAAGTAAAAGAAGCTTAGTAGTCTTATATGCTTAAGTATATTAAGAAGAAAAAGCTACTATAGTATAAAGGTAATATTAAAAGGAAGAGGTTACTTAGCTTATTTATAAAAGAGTTAAGTTAAAAAGGTTATAGTAATATATCTTATTAATAAACTAAATATAAGTAAATCTATACTAAAAAATAAAATTATATTAGTACTATAATTATTACTAATATTTCTATATACCTTACCTAGGTTAATAATATTAGCTATAAAAAATAAAAAAGTATATAGTTAGGTTTATAGTTATAATAAAGGGCTATTATAAAACTTATAGTAATAAAGATAATAAAAGTAAATATAAATTAGCTTAATATATTATTATATACTTAAATAGAGATCTTAATTACTTAATAACTATAACCTTTACTTAGTTTTAATACCCCTAAGGTATATTAATCTCTAGTCCTATAAGGCAGGTATATAGCTAGCTATATAAAATAGCTACTTATTATTTAGTACTAATAGTAGTAAAGTAGTAGTAAGATATTTATAGCTTTTATTACTAGTAAGTTAGGTTAGTAAATAGTCTTATAAAAGGATAGGAAGGTATATTATAATAAGGTTACTTATAAATAGGTAATAGTATTTAGGCTTTAAGTATATTAAATTAATTAGTATTTATTTAGTGCCCTTTAACTATAGCCTTATACTAAGCTACTTACTTTTCTATTTTATTATAAATAAATATATATTTATTTTAATTAGCTACTAGCTATACTTTATATTTCTTAGTAATACTTTTCTCTAACTATAGCTAGAGATTAATAGTTTAGGCTAATAAGCCCCCTTACTAAAAAGTAATAGCTTAGGCTAATAAGCCCCTTTACTAAAGATTTATTACTATATTCTTACCTTTAAGTATAGTATTAATAACTTTAAAGGTATAGTTAATTTATTTTAAGGTATACTTTTAGGCTATATATAGTTCCAGGTACTTATAAATAGCTTTCTTAACTATTATATACTTTTAACTTATAGTTCTCTAGACCTTTTAATACTTATCTTTACTAATAAAAAAAAGTTTATTAATATTTTTATTACTAATTACTAACCTATTAAAGTATTTATAATAATATCCTTTAGATATTACTAATATAAAGTTTAATATTTTATTAATTATTTAGTTTATACTTTTAAAGTAGTTATAAGTTTAGTAAGTAAGTATTTTTAGTTCTAGCTTAGTAAGGTATAGTATTAAATATAAAGTAATAGTTTTATAGCTTATATTATATTAGTAAGGCCTTAGATTATTAAGGCAGTAATAATAAAAAATACTTATAATATAATATTCTCCTTTAGGTACTGGCCTAGCTAGTAATATAGTAAATATATAGTATATAGTACTTTCTTAAGGAGATAAATAAGCTAAAAGCCTAAGTAATTATTTTAAGGGGTAAAGGTAAAAAAAAAGGTATTAAAAAGGTAAAGTTATATAGGCAAAGTTATAAAGAAAAGAGAGTAATTATATTAGCCTAAGTGTAATTTATATAGTTAGCTATTATATTATACCTATAAGTAAGTAAGCTAATTAAAAAGATTTATAAAAAGGAAGCTATTAAAGTATTATATAATTTATAGTTTATATAAATAAATTATCTTTCTTTTTAATAACTTTAAGATTATACTTAAAGATAATAAGCTTATAAATAAAGTTAAGTATTTATATTAAAAAGGAAGCCCTTAAGGGCTTAATTTCTTTTTTAAAAGGCTTAGTTTAGTACTTATTTATTTCTAGCTTTAACTATTACTTTTAAAGCTTTTTTTTAACTTTATCTTTAAACTTTACTATATTTACTATATTATTAATATAAGGAGGTTACTTTATAATAATTTTTATAAGTATTTTTTATTTTATAATAATATTGCTTATAGTAGTATTATTAAAAATAAATAGTAAAAGTATAAAATCTTTTTTTAAAATATTAGTTAGTATATATACCTTAATATAAAAAGAGTAACCTATTTATTAAAGCTATTAAGCTCCCTTTAAAAGTAATAGTATTTAGTTTTTAGGTAAAAGCCTTAGTAATATTATTACCTTAAGTATAATAGCCTAGTAAGGAGGTATAAAGTAAAGCTTTTTTTTAAAAGAGCTAATCTTAGTAGTAGTCCTATTTTATAAAACTCTATACTTAAAAGGCCAGGTAGCCTTAGCTTACTCTTTACTTTATTATATTTATTCTATAAGTAATAAAGCAGTATACTTATCTTTAAAAAGAAAAGAGATATTTAAAAAAGGAAAGTATATACTTTTATTATTACTTATATAACTTTATTTACCTAAGCCCTTAAGGATACTCTTTAAGCTAAGAAGTAAATCCTAATAATAAGGTTAAAATAGTAATAGTATACTTAGAGTATAGCTTTATATAAGCTTATTACTACTATATACTAGCTAAAGCTTATAAATAGATAGTAAAAGGCTCTTTTTAGTTTTAATTAAAGTAAAGAAATTATTTTTTAAAATACTAAATATATTACTTAAATCCTTATTAGCTAAATTAATTATAGCTACCTTTTTTAAAGTAGTAAAGATAGCTTTTAAAGATATATCTTTTTATAGTAGCTAATATAATATAAGTAATAATAATTTAATATTTTTATTTTTTTTTACTTTATTAATATTAGCTTTATAAAATACCTTATTATTACTTAAATTAGAAAGGCCTTAGTATTTTTTATTATTATTATTATATTTCTTTTTACTATTTTTATTAGTATATAACTTATATTACTTAATAAAAAAAATATTTATAAAACTTTAGTAGCTTTTTTTTTTAATATTTTTAATATTTTTTTTATTAAAGTTTTTTTTATTATCTAAGGATTAACTATATACTAGGCTTTTTTTTTACTTAATAAAATATATATTTTTATTATTATTACTTTTATTATTATTAAAGCTATATTACTTAATACTTTTTATTTTAATAAATTTTATATTATTATTATAAGCTTTTATTTTAATTTTCTTTACTATAGTATTATTATATTAATATTTAAGTATTATAAAAAAGGGTATATTATAGTTAGGTAATAAGAAATTATTTTTAAAGATTAAAAAAGCTTTTTTTAACTTATTATAATACTAACTTAATAAACTATATATAATATATAATAAAAGCTTTTTTTATTTATAAATAAAAATAGTTTTTTATAAAGTAGTAATAAAATTACTATTAATAGGCTACTTAGTAATAGTAACTTAAAGATTTTAAATATTAATAATATACTTAATTAATATTAATAATACTAGCTTAGCTAAAACTATAGTCTTTTTATTTAAAAAATTAAAATTATTAAAAAGCTTTTAAATAAAATTAATATATAAAGTTTTACTTAATATAATATTATATATAATTACTAACTTAGTAAATATAAACTACTTTATAATAAAAAAAAACTAAGTTTTATACTAAGCTATAACTTTTTATTATTTAGTAATCTTAGCCTTAATATTTTTCTTAGCTATAGTATAATACTTAATAGCCTTTTGCCTTAAGAATACTAAAACCTTAATAGGCAGTTTAATCCAGATTAGGGTTAGGTTAAACTTATACAGGTTTACAGGCAGGGCTAGTTAGGGCAATAGATAGTAGTTAAAAGTATATAGTAAGGGCAAAAAATATTAAATCTAAATATACTTTTCTAGAATATAGTAAATAGATAGTTAGGCAGTTAATAGTAATATAAAAATAGATTTTAAAGGCAAAGGGGTATTTAAAAATTAATTAAAAGGAAAGAAAAAGAGTTAAAAAGGGTTAAAAAAGGCAAGGTAAGTATAAGGACTAAGATAGTATAGCTAATTAAAAAATTAAAAAAAGTATAATATTTATAAGGCAGGAAAGGATAGTAAATAAAAAAATTAAAAAGAGTATAATATTTATAGAGTAATAGAAATAAAAATAGTTAGTAATAAATATAAGAAATATAGTTAAGGCTAATAAATAGGGTATAATAAAATAAGGTAAGATAAAATAAAATAAAATAAAATAAGGAAAAGAAATATAATATAATTAGGTAAAAAAGAAAAAAAAAAAAAAAAAGTAATAAGTATATAAAGTAGTAAAAAAGTAATAGCCCTAGCTAGTTAGTAAGAATAATAAGGTAAGGCTAAGGCTAAGGAAAGTAAAGATAGAAGTAAGGCTAGCTTATAATAAGTATAAGCTAAGCTAATTAGAAATAATTAATTAAACTTAAAATTTTAGTAAAAATCTAAAAGTAAGTAGCTAGCTATAGCTAAGGCTAAAATAAAATATTACTATTTATAAATAGATATATATATATAATATATATATAAGCATTATAAAAGAAGCTAGTAATATAGTAAATACCCTTACTAACTATAATTATATTATTAAGTAAAGAAAAAAAGGGAATTATTATATAGGTAGGTATAGCTTTTAAAAAAGATACTAACTAGGTTAAAAAAGTAAGGTTTATACTATATAATTTAATAGAAATAATATAAGCTAAGGGATAATATAAGCTATAGTAAAGTAAAACTACTAAGTTTATTAACTTATTTACTATAAAGCCTACCTATAATATAGTATTAAAATATATATAATAGCTAGGTAGCTATTAAGCTAAAAAGAAGCTAGGATTTAGGTATAAGCTAATAGTAGCTATAGAAGTACTATAATAGCTAGTATAAAACTAATAGAAAATTTAAAAAGAGTATAATAATACTTTATAGCAGGCCTTACTAGTTAACAGGCCCTTTTACTATTTAATTAAATAGTAATAGCTTAAGGATATAAAGAAAAAAGTGCTATTTTACTTAAAATAGCTAAATCTATTTTATTTAAAAACTTACTTATAACTTAAAGATTTAAAAAAAAGCAAAAGGCTATTATAAACTTAGTTATATAGTATTATAAGCTACTAATTAATTTAATTCTTTACCTTATTACTTAAATATAAAATACCCTAGCTAGCTAGAAAGCTTTTATTACTATACTTATAGCTATAAGTAACTAAAAAGAAAAAGGTAAATAATAGGGATTACTAAAAGCTAAGCTAAACTAAATAAAAAGAAGCTACTGCTATTACTAGTAGGTTAGGGCTAAGTATAAAGATATATAATTACCTAGTACTAAAGCCTAGAAATACTAATATAAAACTTTAAGTAACCTAAATACTACTTTAAGATAATAAAAAAAATATACTTAGTTACTAAATATTACTAAGAATTAAAGCTAGCTATACTAAGTATAGCTAAAGCTTAAGTTCTTATAAAAAAAAGCTAAATACCTTTATATTTTTTAAAAATCTATTTTTTTACTTTATATTTTTCCTTTTTTATTCCTTAAGATAGTAAGGCTAATAAAAGGAAAAAATAAAAAAATTAATAATAAATAGATAAGTAGCTAAGATTATAAAATTATAGGTAAAGTACTAATAACTAATTACCTACTAACTAATTAATTAAGTAACTAGTTACTTAAAATAAACTATAGTATTTTTTAGTAGCTTAGTAAACTGTCCTTTAGGTTTAGCTTAATAAAAGCTAGATAATTAAGAAATAAAGTTAATAAAAAAAGTAATAATAGCTAATTAGATAGTAGTAGTAGCCTAGGAGTATAATATAGTTTTTAGTAGTTTTAAACCTATAGGCTTAGGTAAAATATATTAAAACCTTTTTTTATAGATAGTAGCTATAAACTAATTTTAGCCTCCTTACTCCTAGCTATAGCCCTAAAAAGTAGTTAGTAGTAATAGCTAGGTAGGCTATATAAATCCTTTATTACTAGTTTATACTAAGGGCCTAAAAGGCCTTATAAATTCCTTATTATTATAAGTATTAGTTAGTAATAAGGGCCTAAAAGGCTATATAAATCTCTAAGTACTAGTTAGTAATAATAGTAGTAATAGTAGTAATAGTAGTAATAGTAGTAATAATAGTAATAGTAATAAGGGCTAGTAAAGTAATATAAAAGGCTATATAAATTGCTTATTACTAATCTATACTAAGGGCTAGGAAGGCTATATAAATTACCTATTACTAGTCTGTACTAAAGGCTAAAAAGGCTATATAAATTACTTATTACTAGTCTAGACTAAGGGCTAGGAAGGCTATATAAATTACCTATTACCTAAGAACTTAAAATATAATAATAAAATAATAGTATTATTAATAAGCAGGCTGCCTTTATACTAGTAGCTACCTAATTAAATAGAAATAATATACTAGTTAATAAGAATAATAATAAAGCAGTCCTTAAAGGTAATATTATTTATATTAATATATTCTTTAAGCTAGTATTTAAGAACTATAACTAGGCTTTATAACCTATACCTATTTATATAGGCCCAGGCCCTATATAGCTAACTAATTAAATAGCTACTTATAATACTTACTATAGTAAACTAACTAATTCTATAGCCCTAAGGTTAACCTTACTAGCTATAGAAAAGAAGTATAAGTAAAGGCTAATTAACTATCTATTTTTACTACTAGCCCCTTAACCTTAAGAAAAGTAAGTAGTAAAGGATAAAAGCCCTATAGTTAATAGTAGCTATAATAATATATATAATCTAATACCTCTTAACTAAAAAAGCCTTCTAAATACTAATATTAATAGCTTAGCCTTATTACCTTTACTAAACTTATTACCCTTTACTTTAAAGTATAGGCTATTAAGTACCTTTAGTAATACTAGTAACCCTAGCACTACCTTACTAAATAATTTCCTAAGCTTAAAAAAGCTAGTTAAATACTTTTATATAGTATTTAGCGCTAGCTAAAGCAGCTAGTTAACTTCTAGGACCTAATAATAAAGCTTATATATATTTACCTTTCCCTATATACTAGTAATCTATAATAACTAAAACTATATACTTTTTACCTTTATAGCCTTATATAAAGCTAGTAACTAAACCTTAATAAGTAAGTAAGCTATATACTATAACTAAGTCTTAAAAAGCTTTTTTATATTTAAAAGCTAAAGTAAAAAAGTTAAGGAAAATAAAATAGCTATTTCCTTTTAATTTAGCTACTTATATACTTACTAATATATTACTTATTAAGGACTAATTAATTATATAAGGGCTAACCTGCTTTATACTAAGACCCTAAATACTAATTTCTTTACTTACTTTATTTAGGAGCAAGCTTACTACCTTATTAATATATTACTACCTTTTTTATTAATATTAATACTAAGCCTAGTCTTTAAACTTAAAAGCTAAGTATTATTACTAAGTAAAAGGCCCTTAGCTAATTTTTTTTTTACTAAAACTAAAGCTAAGTTACTAACTAATAAAGCTATTACTATTTTATAATAGTAAAATATTAATAGTATTTAGCTTAGTATTAATAGCTTAGATACTATATAGCTTAGCTATAAACTCTTTTCCTTATCTTTTTTACTATTACTTAAGCTTAATATATTAAATAAATAAATAGTTTAGCTATATAGTATTAACCTAGCTAAGATAAAATATATATACCTTAGGTTATTTTATATTACTTATATATACTTTACTATCTTTCTTTTTTTCCTTAATATAACTATTAGTAATATAATAGCTAGCCTTAGTACTATTTTAATTACTTTTTTAAATAATTAATAGTAAGAACTATATAATTAGATTATTATTTTAATAGCTAGGTAAGCTAGCTAAGCCCTTGCCCTTTAAGAGTTATTAATATTATTTACTATAGCTAAGTATAAGGCCTATTACTACTAGAAAAAGCTAGTAACTAATTACTAATATACTAATAATAGTAATTATACTAGCTACTTATAGTATCTATTTTTAATAAAAAACCTTATATCTTTTCTTACTTTTGTATTAGGGATAGAGAAAATATAAGTCTTAAAGAAAAAAAAAAATTTTTAAAAAAAGTTTTTAAATTAAAATTAATAAATTTAAAAAAAATCCTATTTATATAAACTTTTTTTTAATTTAAAGACTTTAATTTAATTTAACTTATTTATTTTTATATTATAATTTTACTTCTTTATTTAACTAGTTATTTTAATTAAAAGGCTTCTTAATAAGGATAATTTCCTTAGCCTTTAACCTTTACCTTTAAAAAATTAGCTTACTTTCTTTAGTATATTCTTTTCTTTATCTAATTACAGTATAGCACTAATTACATAATCTATATCAGTACTACGCTATCTATATAATCTTACCTTACCTACTTAATCACAGTATAGCACTAACTATACAATCTATATTAGTACTATACTATCTATATAGTCCTACCTTACCTACTTAATCATAGTATAGCACTAACTATACAATCTATATCAGTACTATACTATTTATATAGTCTTACCTTACCTACTTAATTACAGTATAGTACTAACTATATAATCCATATTAGTACTATACTATCTATATAGTCCTACCTTACCTACTTAATTATAGTATAGTATTAACTATACAATTTATATTAGTACTATACTATCTATATAGTCCTACCTTACCTACTTAATTACAGTATAGCACTAACTATATAATCTATATTAGTACTATACTATCTATATAGTCTTACCTTACCTACTTAATTATAATATAGTACTAACTATATAATCTATATTAGTACTAAACTCTTTATAAAACCTTACCTTTTATTTAACTATTTACCTTTTTCTTTCTTTTTCTTTTTTATCTTTCTTTTTTTATTACTATTTACTTTACTTAAATTATAATATCTTTAATTAAAGCTTAAAAAGAAAAAGAACGCTAGTCTTAACTCCGTAAATAGCAATAAGAAGCTATCTTACAATCTTAAGAAAATAGCATTTAGGTTCTTTCTTAACCTAATTTATAACCTACTTAGCTATTAAGCTCCTTATTACCCTACAGTCTAAATTCTTCTAATAAACATTAAAGAATAATTAGTAAACTATTTTAACTACTAATACTATCTAAAAAATAATAACCTTAAGTATTAATATTATTAACTTAACTAAATCTAATATTAAACCAAGCTACTTTACTAGCCTTAGTATTAGCCTTAGCACTAGCCTTTATACTATCTATCTAGCCTAACCTCTTATAAAAACAGGCTACTTTACTAGCCTTAGCATTAGCCTTAGTACTAGCCTCTATACTATCTATCCAGCCTAACCTCTTATAAAAACAGGCTACTTTACTAGCCTTAGTATTAGCCTTAGCACTAGCCTTTATACTATCTATCTAGCCTAACCTCTTATAAAAACAGGCTACTTTACTAGCCTTAGTATTAGCCTTAGCACTAGCCTTTATACTATCTATCTAGCCTAACCTACTATAAAACCANTATAAAAACAGTCTACTTTACTAGCCTTAGTATTAGCCTTAGTACTAGCCTCTATACTATCTATCTAGCCTAACCTCTTATAGAAACAGGCTACTTTACTAGCCTTAGTATTAGCCTTAGCACTAGCCTTTATACTATCTATCTAGCCTAACCTACTATAAAACCAAGACTTTACACTAGCCTTATCCTTAAATTTTAAATAATCTTTACTTTAATCCTTTACTTCCCTAACCCTTTCTATTTTACTAGCCTTATTTCTATTTACTTATAATTAAACTCCCTAATAATTACAAAAATTATATATATTAATATTATAACTTAATACTATACCTTCCTTTACCCTTTAAACTTTAATTAACTTAATTAAGTAATTCCTTTCCTTTATTATAATAGAAAATCCTACTATATAAGGATTCTAAATATAGTAATCTTAACTTTACTCCTAGCTTATATTATAATTCTTCTTAGTATAATATATATATACCTCTTTATCTACTTAATAACCTAGCTATACCTTTATTACCCTTACCTAATAACTATAATAATTTAAATTATATCTTCCTTCCTTAGTATATTACTTTTCTAATTTATTTAACCCTAATTTCTTTAAGTCTAGTAAGTAATAGCTTACTAAATAACCAATATAATAATAAACACTTTCTTTATTTAAAACTAAATATATTTAATAAACGCTACTTACTATATTAATTAGCCTTATTATAAAAACTTAGGATATTAATAGTATATAGCTTAGAGCTAAAAGCCTTACTGTAATTTAAAGCTTTAGTATTTTCTATTTATTATTTATTTCACCTTATAGCTATAATCTATATAATAATTAGATTATTTACCCTTACGGTCTTATCCTTATAAAAACCTACTATATTCTTCTTAGTATATTTTAAATATTAATAGTATGCTTTTTAGTTTTTATCTTTTTTCCAGAACCTAGCAATCAAGCTTAATTAATAAGCTACAAGCTACTATCTATAAAATATAATAGCCTTTCCTATAAATGTTAATAAGAGCTATTTAATAAAATTATTTTTCCTATAGCCTATAAAACACTTTCTATATACTATTTATAAGAAATGCCTTATAGCTTTAATTTAGCCTATATAAAAACATTTTCATAAAAGGAAAACCCCTTAGGCTAATAACCATAAAGAGATAATACTGCCTACACACTATGGCTTTAATATTTAATTCCTAGTATATATCTCTATTCCTTCTAGGAAAGCATTATATACTATACTAATTTATATTCTATTTTAATAACTTCTTTAGAATTATTCTTTTACTTTAAAAACCTAAAGCTTCTCTTTTAAGTATATAATCTAAAAAATATTATTAATAGTAATTCTATTTATATAATAATAACATAACTTATAACCTCTATCTTATCTATATTAAATCCTAAGTTTCTTAATTTACCTTTATATTAGGTTAACCTTAGTAACTGCAAGTACCTAATAATATTAGCAAATCCCTAATAATAACAAATACTACTATAAAAAATAAAATACCTTAAGCATCTCTATACTAATATTAGCCATCTTATTAACACTTAGCCCCTTTCTAGTTTATTCTATTAATCTTTTCTTTTTTATAAAGCTAGTACTTATATAGCAAAGGCCTCATCTACGCAATAATAAAATCACCTAGAAAACCCAAATACCTAAAACCCTGGAATTATTCGCATTAAGGCCTATAATTATAATAAAGACTTATTCTTAACTATATTTAGTAACTATAGCCTATTTACCTCAGATTAGCTTTTATTACTTACTATCCATAACAGTCTTAAAGCTAACCTTGCCTCTAAAACTAAAAAAAAGCAATATTTATCTTTATAAAATACTATCTATTTTACCTAGCAAGTATACAAGAATCATCTCTATACTATATCTACTACTTACTACCTTTTAAGCTATAGTATTTATAAGAAATCTACTTTTTGCCTTAATATCCTTCTTCTTATATAGTATAATAGTAAGCTAAAGGAACTACCTTCTAGCTTTTCTTACTAATTATTACTAACTATTTACCTTTCTTATCTTATAATTCCTACTTATCTTTTTAACTCTTTTCTTATATTATAATCCTTACGGTTTATTATCCTACTTAACTTTCTTTTTTATAAGACTTTAATTACATTAATAAGTTACTTTAAACTAAAAGAACCTTTGCCTACTTAGTAACTCCTTACTTTCTATTCTATATAGTTTTTTTAAAAACTCCTTATTTACTTCTTAACTAGCAAAAGAACTAATCTTCTATAGAATAAATAGATATAGGAAAAGAAGTAGTCTACCTGCAATTAATATACTATATATACTTAATTTCTACACCAAGGCCTTAATTTCCAAGCTATTATTTAATAATATAGTATACTATAGCTACTAAATAATCTATTTAACTAGAATTCTAGGCTTTTTTATATATAAGCTATCTAGTATATTTATATATCTTTATTACCATTTTAATACTATATACTTTCTATATAAAGCACTACTAGCCTTACTACTAAGGCATTTAGCTAAAATTATTAGTTTTTTATACTTTTACTTCAGGCTACTTTTACACTACTAAGCTTAAATAAAAACCTATAATAAAAAGCCCTTAAGTTTACTGCTTAAGTAATTTTATATAAATATTAAAAGTTTATTCTATTAACTTTAATAATACTTTATATAGACTAGAGAATCCTACTACTAACTAGACTTTAGTATATAAAGGCAAACCTTAATACTAAAGTAAAAAGTATTATTAATATGTAGATTCTATATAAGATCCTAGATAAGGCTTAGGTTTCCTACCACCCTCTGCCTGCCCCTATCTTTAACCCTGCCTTTACAGGTTACTGTAAAATAATTTAGTTATAGTATAAGTTTATTATTTTTAAGCTTTTTAGCTTTAATACAGAACCTAGTATTAAAAAGACCCTTTAAGAGAAGCTTTTTATTAAACTTTTTACTATATTTAAAACTAACTAAAAAGATTATTATTTTACTAAGTTATTCTAAGACTAACTTTAGCCCTATCTTAGCACCTATATCTAAGCTTTATTTAAAAGTAAACCTACTAAGCCCGTTCTATTTATCTAAAAAAAGAATAAAAATACACCTAAAGTCTTTTATATTAAGATCTATATACTAATTTTCCTCCTACTAGTAAATATAATATCTAGTACCCTTAAGCTAATCCTTCCTCTCTATAGGAAATTACTAAAGGCATTTAACTAAGAAATATACGCTAAAGGCTACTATAGTCATTCTATTAAGAGTATAACTATAGCTTTATAAGAAATCCAATATTAAATAATAGCTAAAATAGAATTTACTGCTAATATAAAAAAAATAGCTAAGACTATTTATTTTATAATTTTAACACTATATAGTAAAGTTTTTAGTTTACTATATAATACTAACTATTAATACTTTTAGTATCTTATAAACTTCTAGCCCTTTAATATTAATCTTATTACAGACTATATTTATAATAAAGATCCTATCCTCTAAGTTATTAAAGACTTATCTTACCTAAACAAGCACTGGTTATTATAGGCAGTCCGATCCAGGTTAGGGTTAGGTCAAACTCGCGCGGGTTTATAGGCAGGGCCAGTCAGGGCAATAAATAGCAGTTAAAAGCGTATAGTAAAGGTAAAAGATATTAAATCTAGATATACTCTTCTAGAATACAGTAAGCAGATAGTTAGGCAGCTAATAGTAATATAAAGATAGATTTTAAAGGTAAAGGGGCATTTAAAAATTAATTAGAAAAAAGGAAAAAGAGTTAAAAAGGGTTAAAAAAGGTAAAGTAAGTATAAAGACTAAGACAGTATAGCTAATTAGAAAATTAAAAAGAGTATAATATTTATAGGGCAGGAAAAGATAGTAAATAAAAAAATTAAAAAGAGTGTAATATTTATAAGGCAGTAGGAATAGAGATAGTTAATAGTAAATATAAAAGATATAGTTAAGGCTAATAGATAGAGCGTAATAAGATAAAGTAAGATAAGATAAGATAGAATAAGATAAGGGAAAGAAATATAATATAATTAGGTAAGAAAAAAAAGGGAAAGGAAAAAGTAGTAGGTATATAAAGCAGTAAGGAGGTAATAGCCCTAGCTAGCTAGTAAGAATAATAAGGTAAGGCTAAGGCTAAGGAAAGTAAGGATAGAAGTAAGGCTAGCTTATAATAAGTACAAGCTAAGCTAATTAGAAATAATTAATTAAACCTAGGATTTTAGTAAAAACCTAAGAGCAAGTAGCTAGCTATAGCTAAGGCTAAAATAGAATATTACTATCTATAAATAAATATATATATATAATATATATATAAGTATTATAAAAGAAGCTAGTAATATAGTAAATACCCTTACTAACTGTTAAGGCTTGTATAAAATAGCCTATAAATTTACTATAAGTAGTAGGATATACTATAGTGACCGATGAGAAGGAGGTAGAGGTATTAGGAGAGTAAAAGGTTATAACTGCCGAATAGTGAGGCATAGGGTAGGATTTATAAGATAAAAGTGGGTCCGTTGAATAGAGCGAATTTTTCCGAATTTAATGATATATATTATGTAATAGAGAAGTTGATAATAGACTAAAGAAAAAGGAGTTCCCAAAGTGGGAAGACCTGGGATATATATAGACATCCCAAAGAGCGGGCATTGTGATTCCCAAAGAGGGGTAGCCTCAATGGTGACGAATTGACTATCACAAAAACCGCCGAAATTCGGAGAAAATTATAATATACTTTTTTCCCAATTTGGAAGGCGCTAGGCTTTAGTGGGCTTATAAAGCTTAAATAAGAAAGTAAGGTTTCTCTTGGTGTGTCATGAATCATCCAACTGAGGGGTAAAAATCTAATATACGTAATCCTCATTATATAATCATCACGTGACCCAAGTCACGTGATCTTCTGACTAATATTCCCTTAGTAGGAAATATTTAAAGTTTATAGGAAAAACTTTAATATGTGGGACTTGCTCAATTCCCCACATTTTGCTTAGGTAAGCACACCAATCGAAAGCCCTGATTTTTCTCATCTTTATGGTATATATTTTGCCCTGATTAGTTATCTAGAACATAATATATTCCTTAGTTATATAATAAGACCTTTTATAAAGTTAGGTCTTAACAGCCTCCCTTAAAGAGATAACCTTAGTTATTTCTTTAAGTTATAATAAGGGATATAGTTATATCTTTTAGTAAGAGAAAAATAACTCTTATTTATTAAATTATA